>OY754334.1:108960956-109379921 GCA_963573305.1 Pyrrhosoma nymphula | reverse complement strand
GAAAGTGAAATAATGGAGGGGATGGAAATGGGGAAGGCGAGCAAAAGAAACCAAATAAAATAATAACAAAATTTGTCGTATATGTGAACTTTAACGTTTAGCTGTAAAACTAGTTTCGACGCATTAATGCGTCATCTTCAGGTACTATTCGACATTAAAGTGGACATATACGACAACTTTGTTATTATTTTTTTGATTCATTATGTTCCACAACATCTCGCCTCATACCGTTGATTTCATTAGGAAAGGAAGGTTAAGGGAGGGGGGAAGGGGAGGAGTAATATGGAAAGCATACCAAAAGGTTGAAAGGAAGCACAAAAAAAGCGAGTCACCATTAAGCATACATGGAGGACCAAAATAACACAAACTTTAGGCACAGGTTTGGCGTAGACCGATGTCATTAGGAAGTTAAGGCGTAATTTTTGGTTTAACACTTCAAGTTTCCACTCAGTAACCTTGGAGAAAGACCGAACTCTCACATCGAACAGATGGAATTCCGCCGGAATACATGAACCTGTCGGTTCCTTCTCGCTGAATTTCCTTAAGAAATTAAAATATGAGGGTACCTACCTATTATTCAACCTCTCGGTTCCAAACGTTGTACTCTTATGTCACTAAATATGTTTATGTCAGTTTTTCATCAATTATATCGGCAGTTCTTAGTAAGTCCTTGTATTATTTTTCTCTCATAATTTTATTTTTGCTAATATTTCCAAAATCAGTGTCGGGAGACACACGAGTTGAACTGCGTGCGATGGTGCACGCAGTGCACCAACCGCGTGGTGCGTCCGTGGTCCGCACTTCCGCTGCCGCCGCCTTCCTCGCATGATGCACTCACATCTACATCTACAAAATACCCTGAAAACCACCTCAGGGGTGTGTGGCAGGGGGTGAGTATTCACCAATATGCATTACACTATACCCTAAAGTTAGAGTAACTACGACTTGTTATGCATTAGCATAAATCGCTAATGCTTGCCACAAGACGAAGCCTCACAAGCATGCATTACACTACAGAAATTATCAATATTGATTAATATATATGTATTTTGCTACTACACAAATGAACAGCGACTCAAGACTTTGTAGAAAACATGCACGACGTGCTACTAGTACTAGGTAACAGATAAGGATTTAAAGTATTAGGGAGTACAACTACTACTAAGAGCTACGCTACCTATCGACAAACCTAGAAAAAAGTCTCATTGGCCGCTGTTATGGTCCCTTATAGTTCGTGGGAAAAATGTCATTTTAAATCTGTCCGTTCTGCAATATAGTTCTCTAATTTTATTCTCATGATCTGATGTACCGTAGATTGTCGGATTTCGTAAAATATTATCAACGTCGTCAGAAAATAGACTTTCATAATAGATTGAGTCTAAATTTTAATCGACGGTCTGAAAGCGTTTCCCATCCCAGTTGCTGCAAAGGTCAGTAGCACTAACAAGATATCATAACGGCCTTTAATGTATCTTGCCGATCTTCGCTGCACGCGTTCTAACTCAGTTTCCAAGCCTATCTCATAAGGATCCCAAATACTGGCAGCATATTCCATGTGGGGTCTAACGAGGGAGAAGTAGCTGATTTCTTTAACTTTATCGTCGCACTTGCCAAGTACTCTTTTAACATTTCCCAATTTACGATTAGCTTGACTCACGTGCGCTGTCGCATGATATGGCGATCCCTGATGCCCGGGAGAGAAGCCCGCAGTTGCACCAGTATGCAAAGGCACCATGTGTGTCTTTATTTGAGCAGCAAGCAGAGAAAGAAAGAGAGTATGATGGCGGGGGGATAGGAACCCTTTCGTCCGTGATGTTGGCGGAGGTCGAGGAGGATTCAGGTCGCGGATCGAACAGACGCGGAAGCCTTATCTGCAATTCATGCTCATGTACGCCCTTTTGTGTTGAGTGCGACCTCTTTCTCATCGAATAACCCACCGCCGCGCCGCTTTCGTAAATGTTACAGTCGCTCCTCCACTGTTTGGGGGGTGCGTAAAATACGTGCATTGCTTCACAAAAACGCGGTCGCCAAAAAGATCTTTCGGCTGATGGTCTTTCTCGAATGAACGATTCATTTGAGAGTCTTAATTTCTCTTTCACAGAGCTACGTGGGATCAATACTACCAATGACGGTATTTTCAAGCAGCCTTTGATAGTATCGAAATTAATACAATGTTTTTGAGATGATCCCTCCTCACGACCTCTTAATATGTAATTATTTTTTTTCTTCTATGAGATATAGGTCGTCATTATTTTGTTTTCTGCATGAAGTAGTACGTCTAAGCATTCATAAATAAATGGTGTTAGTAATATTAACCACTAGATGTCTCTTTACCAGTGTGCTGCATGTTTGCACGTTCGTTTACGTAGCACTCTCCCAGTTTCTAGTTTGACTGCGCACTGTTCTCCTGACTACTTTTTGGCCTAGGCTTAGCGGCCGGGGGAGCGTGCGAGGTCCCGATTTGAACTGGGACGAATGCTGCATGTCGGGTGTGGAATCACCCCATGCCACACACCCTGGTGGTGGTTTGCAGGGTACTTCGTAGATGTTGATAGGTCCTTTAGTTTTTAAATTATTTTATTTCGCTTTACCGACGTTTAGCATTTTTATATTTGCTTCATCAGGGCTCACAGAGAGTTGCTTCTGAATTATTGCATTATGTTACCTTCGTTGCTATTTGCTGCTTTAACTTCAGTAAATAGAAATGAAATAATTAAAACATTAATGGACCTTTATCTCCTGAAAGAAATAAAAAGAATAATAATTTTTGAGGTGCTATTTAAGAATCTTCACATGAATTACGGGCGTTATTGCTCTGAATCTTAGACGCTGTCTGCTTGTACAAACTACATGTGACTATGAGATAGATTTTTCGTCGGATTTTATATTAATTTTTGGGATTAACTTATGAGAAACTAATCGTTAGTTCTTTCTACGATGGTTTTGACCAACGGTTGGCAACAGAGATATGTATGCGTGCCACATTATTCACTAAATTTAATTACAAACCGGGTACGTACCACCTCTAAGCAAGGATATGAATTACCGGAGAGCTATCGTTATTTAATCGTCTTTTTCTTCATTAAAATGATTATATCAGACCTCACATCGTGGAAATGATGGATATCCATGTTGAGAAAAACCAACTTTGTTATATCCACAAAATTTATTTCGCTTGCACGCCGCGCGTTTCAACACACTGAGGTATAGTCATGTGCCATTCACTATGCCACAGTGTGGCAAAACGCGCGTCGTACCAGCAAAATAAAGTTTGTGGAAATTACAAAGGTGTTTTTTCTCAACACGGACGTCTTCGGAGTCCTCTAGATTACGTTCTCAACACAGTTATTATATGGCAATCCAGAACACTCTGTACGTCTTTTCTTTGGCGTGCCACCTGGTGGTACGCGTGCCATAGGTTGCCGATCGCTGGTTTAGTCTAGGGTACTGTCACTTACGAGCTATATATTATTGCACAGCAATATGTAGGTACGTCGAATGAACATTTAAGGAAACCCTCTGTGCATACAAATGAAACCATTACATTTTAAAACTAGGAATACATTGATGAAGTTATTGGTGGCGGCCGATACTTCGTGGAATTCCATTGTAGGAAAAGGATTAAAAACTTTGAACTATTCCACTGGAGAAATTTGATTTATTAAGTCGACATGTTTCACTGCACTGCAGCCTCAGCGAGTCCTGATGATGCTGCAGTGCAGTGAAATATGTTGACTCAATAAATCAAATTTCTCCAGTGGAATAGTGCAAAGTATTTAATCCTTTTCTTAGGAATACATTTCTGGGGTGAGCCTGGTGAGCTTGTTTCTGGCTATGTTTATTCCGTCTGGCTGAAGCGTACGCGTAGACACGAGTGACATTTTCTCCCATGAAACCATCCTTAGATGAGGGCAATCGGAGAAAATACCTTGCTAAAGCAGTAGCGACGTAATTGGCCGAGAAAATAACTCTCTCTTAAACAGAGAACCAGTGAGATAAAATGCCCTGGTATTAAATTTGCACTCTACAAATCTTAGAAAAATTTTCCTTGCTAGCTTGGCTTTACAGTGGAGTATATACTAAATTACCTTCACATACCTGCTTTACTCTGCTGTTTCAGGGATATTTTGGTTCTTAAGATATCAAAAACTTATACAATTATGCCGTACAGATCTGCAGGAGACATATCTTACATATTTAAAAGTGGTTAATGGATTATGGTTAGCATATACTTTAATACCCCTTCATGATTATGGAAATGAAAGTGGTGTTCCTCCCTCTTATGACAATGAGGGCGCTATTAGGTTAATCTATAAATTCAACGAACATTGACGAGAATGACGAGCAAACATGTGATCCCCAACAGACACTGGCGACATCATGTCCACAACCTTTTATGTATTGCATAGCCCGTCTCTTCCGTTGGCACTATAAAATGGAATTAGACAAAAGATTAGAGCAGGTATTAATATATGATTGAATTTCAGGCTTTCGGAAAATACGCCATATGCAAATAATTCATAGCATTAAAATACATGGGGGATCACATTGGTGGGGTGGCCATAGTAACTACTGGATTTCCATCCCGAGCGCTCCGGTTCAAATCTCGGAAGTGGTGGGGATTTTAAATCGGAATCGTGATGCCTACTGGGGTGCCATGTGGAGGGCACTTCAAGCGTACCGTTGGCACCCTTCATTTGTCTTCATTCCCACATCCTCCAACGTACCCATCCCAATGACCCAAATGACATCAGCTGAGGGTCACCTCCCCAAATTATCAACCAGCTATTAAAAAAATAGTAAAATAAAACAAGGGTGTGAAGGGGAATTTATGGGATTCATAAGCAATAAGTTATACCCTGCGAATCCAGGGAGGAGTTTAGGTACCTCAGATCCATATAAATGTTATAAACTTGGTGCTACTTGACAAACAAACAATGGCATTTCAAGAGATAAATACTTCCTTTTTCATAACTCTTATCTTAAAGAAGCCCACATTAAAACATGTATACCGTAGAGGGCAACATTAAAAATATTACTTCACTTACTTTTGTGGTTTCCGAGGCTTTAATCGCAATCCCATTTACTAAGGTCGTTTCAATGCTTCACGGGTGAATTTTCTTCCAATGTAGTATGAAGAAACTTTCTTCAGCAATTTTTTTCTCTCAATTCTTTATGGAAACTCTCCGTCTGCATTTATCTGCTTACACCCAGCAATATCTACGGATACAAAATGAAAAGAAATAGCACCATAACTTTTCATATACCAAAACTATTATTCGAGACGCATGAAATAAATATACCAACATAAAACTCGACTTGATGGAGCCATTTCTTTTGCTCGTTCAAGGTAAGATACGCTCATTTTTTAATAAAAAACTTTGTACTTTTCCACACTTTATTTAAAAACTGCGACTGGTTTCACCTTAATAATGCATCTTCTGGCACATCCTGAAGCTTAGGTCATACAATATATACCCAGAGAAAGTTAAAAAATGGTGGGGGTTGGTTTGAAGTGGGGGAGAGAGGAGCAGGGCGGTTGGGGCATGGAAGAGGGAGAAGAGGAAGATTTTTAAAACATAGAAAACAGTATAACTTGATGACCTTCTACTCTTCCAACTGTCTTCCCCCGATTCACTTTACTTCCTTTCCTCTCGATTTTTCCAACACCCCTTCTCACTCTGCCATGCCCCAATCGCCCTGCTCCTCTCTCCCCCATTTCAAAACAACCCCCACCATTTTTTAACTTTCTCTGGGTATATATTGCATGACCTAAGCTTCAGAATGTGCCAGAAGATGAATTATTAAGGTGAATCCAGTCGCAGTTTTTCAATAAAGTGTGGAAAAGTACAAAGTTTTTTTAATTAAAAATGGATATCAATCACTTCCACGAAGTCAAGCCTGAAACAATCAAATTTATAAGATATGTTCCTCTAATGCACATATAATTCCGTGAAATGAATTGACGATTCGCTAATGCTGCTTTCAAACAAGGCTACTGCACACCTCCTCCAGGCGCGTCCACATTAGAATTAGTACAGCCCTAGAAACCGCGCCAACACTATGATATAAGCTGTTGGGAGCAAGAATGGTGTTAGTCAAAATTGCCACTTTTTGGAAAATGAGATTCAAAATGGAATGAATAAAAAACTTAAACCATATGTGCTGCTTTATTGTGAAAAATACACTCACTGTGAACTAGTACCAATCTTGCACAAAACAGAGTATAGGTAGAATAATGCTTCTACGCAACTTACTTAAGGTGGTTCCATCGTAAAATGACTTAAATGTAATTTTATTCATATTCTGTCTACTTGTAGAAAAAGTTGTCCTCTATCTGATATGAAAAACAAAATAATACCTGTCCACGCTATTTTATTCTATAATTGAACTTGAAATTACATGGTGATCAATGGGGGAATGAGATAAACACGGGGAAAAGTAGCATTTTTCCATAAAATACTAATACCATTTTCGCCGGAAACTATTTATAAGAAGGAAATAATCCAAAGAAATCGAATAAAAATAAAAAAAAGGCATCTTACCACCTTATTTTTCTAGTTATTGAAGAGTTAATGCCGTAATTGAAGTCAAAATGCGGTAATTCGTAGGAAAAGACGCTGCAGTCGGCTCTTATGGCTGGAAAAAGTGCTAATTTAAAATACATTCGTGGAATAATCTGCATATTTTCTTCCTTTACTTTTGGGCTTCTATAGGTAACGCATTTCATCAGCGAAAGCAGGATTTTTTGGACAAAATATCACAAATATGGAATTTAGTATTTGTTTTGAGTCACACAGTCGCGGCGGAACCTCCTTAAGTATGGCAAAAAACTGACACCACTTTTGCTCCCAGCGACTCATATACCTATAAGTGAGAAAAACAAGGTAAATAACTTTAGTTACGAGATAGGTGTTATCTGTGGTATTCTTTATAACTTTGCGTTACGGAAGTCATTGAAACTTCTTTTAAAATGAAATATGCGCACAATATGTTAGTGCATCACGCACATTACGTTTTTTCATTAATGTGTATAGTGTTTCAGAATATTGATTACAGTTACACTTAGTAAACGCTTGTGTCGAGCTATGCTTGTATGTGGCTTTGTATTCACCAAGAAGCGTATCTGCACAAAATTAATAACGTACGAGTCTAGCACATAAAACGGCGACATTCTGGAGTATGAACATGTCTCGAAAATAATTTAATGAGATGAAATACTTCATCATAGCTCATTCAAAACCATATATCGCTAACTTCGTTACAAAGATGCTAAATAATTAATTCCGTTAGTATCATACACACAAAAAGGCATTCATGGCGTAAGTTTCATAAATACACGCAAGTTAAAAGCCATTGGTAATGACGCTATGTGGAAAAGGATAAAATATATCGTCAAAAAAAAAAAAATCTCTGCTGAAATTCCGTCATTGTCTTCTTTGGCGGCAGTAGCTGCGTAAAAATTGCAAAAAATAACGGGATATTGGGAAGCTCGAGTTTATGAATGGAATTGTGTACCCTCGGCCGAAAGTGAACGCGTCGAAGGTGTCACCGTGAGGCGGACACAGATCTTAACCCCATTTTTTAGAAATTTTCCCCTCATATCTGTGACGTCAAGTCGCTTGTGGTGAATTTACTAAACAACCCCCCTCTAAGGTAAAAATTATAAAGAGTACCACAGACAATATTGAACATGTACTTAATGGCTTCCTTTGCTCACTTAACTATTGCAGAGCTGATGTAATTTATTGTATACGTAGTTTGCGGTAGTTTGAAAACGGGTATGTCTTGAGACGAAGCGAAGTAGCCTTGAGTGAGGGCACCTGAGAAATCGTCAATTCATCTTGAAAAACTTTAAACTTTGTATTTCAACATGAAATTTATTTAGCTACGACCATGGTTTCGACGTCAGGGCGTCATCATCAGGTGCATAATACTGAAAAATGTTCACTTATATTCAAAAAAGTGTTGTGGGGGTGGAGGTTCAGATGCACTCATGAGCGGGGGGGGGGAAGAAGATGGAAGGGGTGGGGTGGGTGGGATGGGGAAGAAGATGGAAAGGGTGGGTTGGGTGGGGGGGGAGGAAGAAGATGGAAGGGGTGGGATGGAAGGGGTCTTCTTCCCCCCCCCGCTCATGTGTGCATCTGAACCTCCACCCCCACAACTCTTTTTTGTATATAAGTGAACATTTTTCTGTATTATGCACCTGATGATGACGCCCTGACGTCGAAACCATGGTCGTAGCTAAATAAATTTCATGTGGAAATACAAAGTTTAAAGTTTTTCAAGATGAATTCCAAGTTCCACAAAGTAACGCCTGAAACCATCAATTTTGAATCGTCAATTGATTGCACCGTATTACGTGTACGAGTGAAGGAAATAAGCTTAGCAAGTCGACTTGCGTGTTAATACAATTGTTTCATGATTAGCGTGGAAAAGACTTTGGTTGACAGGGTGAATGTGCCAGGTTCTCGTTTTATCTCATTTTGTATCCTTAGATATTTTTGGTTTTTAGTATGAAAAGATGAAAATGACATTCGTAAAGGGATTGTGGGAAACGAGGTTTAACAAATGTTGGATTGAATAGCACTGAAACTGAACCACATGCACTGAAAGAAAATCTACCTGTGAAGCATGGGAACGATCTTAGTGAGCGGGATCGTGATAGTACCTAATGCCATAGAAGTAAGTGAAGAGTTATTCTTACGATCATAGTTTACGGTTTACTAGCTGTGATAAGGGTTTCGTTATAATTATTGAAGAAGAAAATCAATTTAGCTTATCTTTTATAATGTCTAAATTGCATTGTAAGATGGTTGAGTTACATCCAGTAAAGCTTTAACGGCACGAACAAAATGGGACCCAGGACAATGCCTTAAGGCACGCCAGGATGGGCTGGTTACGGAGTTAGATAACGTCGATTGGAAAACACTGATTACGAGTGCTCTTAAAGCCAGAATCAACAGGCAGTAGGTTCCCTATGGTTTTTAATCTTGACTCTTCTTGTGTAGGAAGAGGATGTGATTGATGAAATCAAAATAGTTTGAAAATCAATGTAGGTGGTGCACACATTATGTTACGACTTTTCTTCATAGGCGGATATTATATTCCCTGTTGGGTGGATACGATTGTCGTCCAAATGGGGGCCCATGAGAATACTGTGTTGTGTGGGAGATATGCAAGGAAGGGTAAAGTGGAGAATACGATTATGTATGCGCTCGAAGACAATGGAGGAATTTAGATGAATATTAGCATTTTATATAATATTAATTTATGTCAGTATATGCTAAAATGCTCGGTGAATGTTTTTATTTTAGTGGCCTTAGTTGCTATAAACATCTTATTATGTGATTGCAGCCTGCGAGATATAGGACTACCGTCCCCGTCTTCAATTATTGTTAGTAGTCCTACGAAAATCGCGGGGTATGTGCTCACTGTCATCTTCTTATGAATAGGTTCGAAAAAGTTTGACAGTTATTTCTAGTCGTATGTCCCAATATATGAGCCAAATAATCTTTTATAAAATACTTATGTACTTTGGAGAGCATAAGTATTATTTTGGTGAGGCATTTTTGGTAAAAATTATTTCAAAACGGAAAGAAATATCGCGGAGGAGATTTTGAATTCTACTGAATTCTCGATTCGGGAATGGTTGGAGTGACCACAGTCTCCGTTGTGCGATTGTTTTGGTTTGAACTGCCATGGCACTGTTTTTTTCTATATGTTTGAGAAAATCTTGGAATACGAGTAAGAACCGGAGTTGACTTCTCAACTAATTATAATGGCATAGTTCAATTTTTGTTGGTAATCGACTGTTGAGAAGTCATACAAAGTAATCCAAGGGGAGATACAGGACTAATGCATACGTCCCTCTTAGTTATACGTCTAATTTATGCATTGCACTTTCACAGATGTCTCTGAAATTTTGTCTCTTGTTGCAAAGGAAATTATATTTTGTACTTGAAATATATTACTACCCGGTCGCTGTCTTTGCCCTGATTTTAGCATCTGCAAGGTAGCAGCAAGAGCTAAGGGCAATTTTAAGAGAAAATTTCAAACCTGGAGATAGTAAGAAGGGAATATTTTACATGCGATATTTTTCGGAATGCTACATTCTAGAAGCAAGGTTACTGTGGTAGATGGGAAGCCAATGCAGGTTCACATGAAAAGACTAGGGCTTAAAAAAGGTGCGTTTCTATTTTACAACAATTTTTCCAACCATTGTACCGAACATGAATATGTATTCCATTAACCAGCGAAGGACACTAAATAACAGAGTAAATGAAAAACTAGAGAAGTAGGAGCCACCCGGAAGAAATAATTTTAGACAGTGTTACTTCCTTTAATTCCTTTAAGAATTATTCACGTATACTATACACCTAATTGTAAGATTGGTGAGTAATGTTAAATGGAAAATAAAACCGCAGTAATTATATCTTATTAAAAAAAACATGTTACCTCCATAGGTTTCAGTATCCATGTAAATTGTAGTGAACTACGGTATGAACTATGTGAGAGAGCAACATTGTTACATGACTGGATTATATTTGCAATTGTGGAACTATTAAAGGGCTGTACATATTGGGCGCGGCTGGAAACTAACCTTGAAAGGTTAAAGGCTTATAAAACTATGGCTGTAGGATTAATAGTGCAACTGGCAGGTGGTCAAACAATTTACTTTAAATAAAAATAACATTTGATCAGAACGAGTGCCGCAAGGATTCAGGAAGACCTCATCTTGATGAGAACAATGGCAAATTTCATTTACAATTAACATTCACCACAGAACACTACAAAACATGATAGCCTTGACTCCAAAATATTCTTGCGTTAAAATGCTTTGGGCTTGTTGTTTATTGTATGCATTCACTGCTGCCAATCAGATACTCAAAGGCAAAGGCAATGTATGAATTGGATAAAATAATTTTATAAAGCATGCATTAGGGTTATCACGCAGCTGGTGAGCTGTTCCTTAGCTCTGTTGTAATGAACATTGTTTTTCCCGTTGTTAATTTATTCAGTTAAAATATGTAGCGACTCAAAAAATTGATTCTCCAGATCAACTTCCCTGATTATGAAAATTGGGCACATGCCATTTTATTGAAGTTATTTCAAATTGGTGCGAAATACGGAATTCGAAAAGACACCGCAAAGCAATTAATAATTGGGAACCACCCGTGTAACAGTGTAATCAGTTGATTCCTTAAAATTGATATTTTTCTCTCTATTGTTAATTTATTTTGAATTTTGTGTAGCACCACGTTTGTTTTAAAGTATATTTTAAATTTTATTTTATAGATTGCTTAGTGATGGAAAAAAGACAAAAAATATAACATCGACTTTCGATGGTGATCATGCACATTGTCTAATGGACCCACAATTCAAAATTATGATTCCATATTTGTTTTATTTGCTTTATAAATGCAAATTCATTTTTCTAGTTATATATATAGGTATATATATATATAGGCAAAAGAGGTCGTGAAGTCCCCTTGAAGACCAGCAGAGTAGAAAATACACATTTGCCAGGTTGATGTCTTAAATAGCTAAGCGAGGCTACAGAGGTGAAAGAGGAAACCTAAATAATTATAGCTAATGAATTATGTGATGGAATATGACAAAGTAAAACGCTTAGAGAGCTGCAGAAGAATAGAAAAACACTTGAGTTAGGACAAAAACTGAACTGTAATCGTCAAAAAGTTATTTTTGTCTAAACGATTAATCGCTGATACCTCATACAAATGAGCATGTGAAGGAACTGGAAAAGTGTCACCTTAAAAACATTGATATCCTAATTCAAAACAATATTTAACACATGCCATGTTACCACTAACCAGTATCATGTGTCACACCGCCCCGATAGGATACTTGATGTGCGGGTGGACCACGTCGAGTTTTAAAAACTAACCGAGGCTTCGTGGAGGCCAGAAGATATTATGCTGCAAATTTACATTTTTAAGACTACCAACAACTGGGATACATATGTCCCAGTAGGTGGGAAAATGGTAATCTAAGGGCAAAAACGCTGGGAAAATGGTAATCTAAGGGCAAATAACGTGAAGCAAAATTGGTAATTAATGTCTTACCGGAAAGTTATATTTACTCCCACGGTTACAACCTACCGAAAGTTTTGTTTTCCAGATTACACATGATTTTCAACTAATTTTCAGTATTTTTATCTCATTCCCACTGGGTGTGGCCTTTAAGCTAGTTTGAGCGAAATATCACTTCACCTAGAATTTGATGAATTTCACCTCACCCTACAATCTACAAACTACCACATTTCCAATGATATAAAGATAATAACCCCTTGCCGAACTACTTTTCGAGAAATTCGCCTATAAATATAAGCTGTGCGGATAGATTACGGCTGTGCCCTCCAGAGGTAGAATATTGAAAAAATTAGGAACTTCTAACACCTAGATATCGTCAAGAACTAACGGTGTGTATTGTGAATGTTTTCTTAACTCTTTATAAAAAAATTATCAATTACTCACCGCAGTAATTTTTACAGAAACTCAAAAAAAACCTTCGGTTTGGAAGGCTTTTTAGCCGTACGGCGTGAAAAAATGAGTCAAGTTAGAGACTTATATGGATATATTTATTTTATTACTGACAATTTTTGACAAGTTTAACTATATGTTTGCACCATTAATTTTAGTATAATTACTTCATATTTCTTAAGGGCACTGAAATTAATAAAGAAAAATCGAATATTGTCTCCATTATGACTAGGGAACTATCTCGCTCAAACTACCTATTAAAAAGATTCCACCTCGACTGTGTGAGTCAAAACAATCACTGAATTCGATTTATCTGTTTATTTGGTTTAAAAAAAATGCCACTTTCGTTGATGGCTTGCGTTAGCTATTGAAAACAAAAATTAAGGTACAAAATTCGCAGATTATTCCACGAATATATTTTTAATTAACACTTTTTTATAGCCATAGACGCCGACTGCAGCGCAATTTTTATGGAGTTGCCACATTTTGACTTCATTTATGGCAGAAATTAGCTAATTGCTTGAAAAATAAGGTGGTAATATGCATCTATTTTATTTTTAGTAAATTTATCGGTTGTTTTCGCTTCTTATAAATAGTTTTCCTTGAAAACGGCATTTATATTAGATATAAAAAATACTATATTTCCCTCTGTTTCTCCCATTTAACATCACGTAATTTCAAGTTCAATTTGCGAGAAAAATGGCGTGGAAAGGTAACATTTTGTTATTCGTATCAGACGGAGGATTTTTTTCTGTAAGTATCCAGAGTATGAATGAAATGACACTGGTGTCCTTTTTTTAAGGTGCAATCACCTTAATTTTTACTTTGACGGAATTTTGTATGACAATCTAGCACCCCGAAAGACATATTATCCTTTCCGGAGGGGATTGGAAATTCGAAAAAAAAACGTGAAAATCGATTCTCCCTTGTGTGCAATGCACACTCGCTCAGCAGCGATCCGTGCGCGACCCCGTTTTTACACGGCTTCCCACTGCACTTGGCCTCTCCGCCTAGACGGTGGCGCCCTCCGCGGCGCCCTTGGGAACTAACGGTGGAGGAAGGGAGGTGGGGAGGGTGAACCACTCGGTCTGTCTCTTTCCGATTGGCTCCCTGACCATTACCCTCCACCCCTTCCCTCCCCACGAAACTTCCTGCCCTCCCCTCATCGTCTGTCATCATCTTCGTTCTCAGGTTACTGCAACCAATCGTTGAGGGGCAGATGGTGAGTACATTACGTCATGAAAACGTAATCTCCATCCGCCATGTTGGTTATACCTGTTCCTTTAGGGGTTGTTTCAGCCATAGGCATATATCCTAATAAATTAGACCCCACTTGAAATACGCTGCCAGTATTTGGGATCCTTATGAGGTAGGGTGGAAACCGAGTTAGAACGCGTGCAGCGAAGATCGGCAAGATACGTTAAAGGCCGTAATTATGATAATCTCGTTAGCGCTACTGACCTTTTGCAGCAACAGGGATGGGAATCGCTTTCGGACCGTCAATTGAAATTTATAATTATCTACTAAGTAAGTTCCAGACCAATTTCGTTTACTGACGACGTTCATAATATTTTACGAAATCCGACATACTACGGTAGATCAGATCATGAGAATAAAATTAGGGAACTAGACTGCAGAACGGACATATTTAAAATGTATTTTTTCCCGCGATCGATAAGAGACCATAACAGCATCCAATGCGACTTTTTACAAGGTTTTTCAATAGGTAGTGTATCTAGTTACTTGATTCACTCCTTAATACTAGAACTATTTGGGCGATGGGGTTTTTAGTATTTCCTTTAATACCTAAGAGAGTAAATCACAAATAAAAGTCAGTTAGGGAAGGAGTAGATTAAAGTTGTGAAGTTAGATTAGTCGATGTGAAGACAGAATTCTCCTTTAAATGAGGGTATATATTGCAGGGGAAATGCATGGAAATAATTTTCGTCTGTTCACAATTTGCCTTTGACAGTAATTGACACATCACTGACATTAATATTGACTGCAGAATTTGGTAAGACGACAATAAAGAAGAAAACATGAATTATTGAATGGATTTATGGAATAAATTAAATTATATGTCAGAAAATCAAATACAATGATTTTTGGCATCAATTCTCTCAAAGACAAACAGAAGAAAAAGAAAGATTTACTGGCGGTGGAGTGGATGGAGAGCAATGAATGAGTTTAATACGTTAGTCATTATTGATAGAATATTAGGGTTCGATGACCTTGTAAATTACATCTGTTAAAAAATGAACCTCTATGGTGAGAAATATTCAAAGATCAATTTAATGCTCAAGAAATGAAATTGGTGTCATATCCAACAATTTCGAAGATGAAATATCATAGTTCATGAACAAATTAAAGTTTGTTCATGAACTGACTTAAATGTCATTTTATTCATATTCTGTCTACTTGTAGAAAAAGTTGTCCTCTATCTGATATGAAAAACAATAGAATACCTTTCCACGCTATTTTATTCTATAATTGAACTTGAAATTACATGGTGTTCAATGGGGGAATGAGAGAAACACGGGGAAAAATGGTATTTTTCCATAAACTATAAATGCCATTTTTGCGGAAAACTGTTAACTGAAAGCTGATTTCTGAAATAATCCAGATAAATTTAATAAAAATAAAATATAGGCCTCTTACCTCCTTATTATTTTAGTTATTAGGGAATTACTGGCGTAATTGGAGTCAAAATGCGGTAATTCGTAGGAAATGGCGCTGCAGTCGGCTCCTATGGCTGAAAAAAGTGCAAATTTAAATACATATGTGGAAAAATCTGCATTTTTTTACCTTACTTTTGGGTTTCTAATGGTAACGCATTTCATCAGCGAAAACAGGATTTTTTGGACACAATATATATAAAATTTGGAATTGAGTATTTGTTTTGACTCACACAGTCGTGGCGGAACCTCCTTAATAAACTCCTAGTCATGAACTACATACCTATGAAATTCACAAATGCACCAAAATAATGAAGGGTCAGCTTCACATTTCTCAAATCAGTACATTAGTGTTTTTAAAGGAATAATATTGTACAACAATATAAGTAGTCAAATCAAAACTATGGTGTGCATGAATGCAACTAATGCTTTGGTAAGAATGTAGGTAAACAAGTAAAATGGTTATCAAGTATGTTGAAGAATAAATTTTATGATCCTTAATAGGTATGCTTAAGCTGCAATGAATTACCTATGTAATTTCTACAGTTAATATTTAGTTGCAATGTAATTTTATTGAGTTTAGGTGAGCTATATACTTAATGTAAAGCTTTAGCATTACCATAATACAATTTTTATCACTATAACTCAGGAAAATTCATTTCCAAGTTCTTATTTTCATGATCCAACTGATTAACTTTCATCAAAATCTCTACAGTATACAAGCATTTGATCATGGATACTAATGGACCCCAATGCAAAAAGGGTTCAATGTTGCCACTCTACCAATGGTTGAGGTACCTTTCCAGAGACCAACTGAGTCAATCTCAAACAGGTAAATTGTTTACCAGTGAGATTGTCCTCCACATCAAACACGGATAAAGTAAAACAAACAATAATGGATTCCTGTGGTTTAAAAAATGTTACATAATAAAATTTTAAGTAGGAAGAAATAACATTAAATAACGTGCCATTATGATTTTCATGTATTCACCTTCAGTAAATACCACTGATCTCTATTCTTAATTTGGTCAAATTCTCTCATTTTCTACAAATGACAATGACACGTTAAGTCATTGGATCACATTTACTGTTCGAAAAAGGGTATAACAGTAGTCTAAGAACTTAAAGGAACATAGTTCTGATTGATCAAGAATGCAGAAACATGAGTAACCTTTACCCCTACCCTTACTAAAATGACTTTACCGCTGGAATAATTCACCCCCTGCATTGCTGCCTCCCTCTCCAACTGCTATGCTGACATTGCCAAATCATGGCGTGAAGGGAAGTAGATTCCGGTGGTTGGCATAAGCTAACTGTGATCAGCATCACAAGTTTGTATTCCTTCCGGGGTTATTGCGTAAATTCGGATACTATTTCTACATATTTCTATCGTAAATAACGAGGAAATGGAAGAGGCACGGAAAGGTTATGTTAGCTTTTATTATTATGTATTGTGGAATTACAGTCGAAGAGAAATAGATGTTCCCATTGTTGTAATATGTTATTTGTTTATCCAATTCACTGTCATAGGAAATCAATACTTAATTAGCAAATAATTATCAAAGGAAAAATTAATTGTGAAATATATTTGAAAGTTAAAGACAAAGGAACAATATAAAATCATACTCATCAAATTCAAAGTCAAATGTATTGCATTTTGAGATACATTGTTTTGTCAGGAATGTGTGAAAACTATTGAACAAAATTAGACGATATTTGGTTCATTAAAAATGGCAAATTCATCAAACAGTAAAATGTAAAGAATAAGATCCACCAACACCATACACATAAAATATTTTGTCATTGGTATTACATGACATTGAGTATTCAAATAAAAATTGAAATCACATTTAACATAACTAGTTAAGGACATATTTACAATGGTACATCAAAATATATACTTGAGACACTGGTGACAATGAGTCGAAGCGCAGTCAAAGACTGTGAGCACCCTGCAATAGTTGGAAATGGTAATAGCATCAAACATTATGAAAGATAGGTATAGGTGTACAGTTTCAAAGCAAAAGCCTGCGAAATAGGTTTAAAAGCAGTATGCCCCTCTAAGATAGCTAATGGCTCGAGGCCATACTTTTCTGTGCCATGACATATTCGTTTGCAAAGTATGAATTGTGTGAAAGTATCAAGAAATAACATGGGCATGTGAGACAAAAAACTAACCGTGCAAAATTTCACTGAAAATATCCACTGAATGATCAGATATTTTTAACGTTCTTCACTACTTACAAAAAATTAATAGCATTTGAAATTTTACGTCAGCAAGCAAAAGGAAAGACATTACTCTTATGATGAAAAGAGGGTAGAGTAATCATGCAGATGACAAATTTAATCAGTGGGTTAACACGACATAACTTAAAATAAAATTAATCATCGATGGGCTTACTTTGTGGAACTTTTTCACATTTGAAAAGACATTAACTTTGTAGTTTTATACACGTTTACATTTTTTCCTTTTAAAAAGACGTAAATTGCAAGCCTTCATTACAATCAGCTGTTACCTAGTTTTACGAAGGAGCTGTAAATATTAATCTCAAACCGTTACTGAAAATATCCAATGAATGATGTAATGTTTATCAACGTTCTTCACTACTTGGTAACACATAAACAGTACTTGAAAGTACTGATAATTCAATGGAAACCTTCCGGTCATTAAAACCCGGATTATACAACATGGCTATAAGTAAAAATCATAAATAAGTAACATAATAATAAATAAATTATGGAAATACGACAACACGAAGAGAGCGCTAAAAGGAAACAGGTTATAGAGATGGAAACAAAATCACAGTCTGTTTTCATAAGGCATGTGAGTAAACTCATGAGTGTTATGAATAGATATGTATCTTCAAAACTGCATCGTATGAGCTAGACTACATGAGCCAATGCACGAACAAATGTTTAGAAAAACAGCTCATATAGTAATTATTTGGATTCCCTCAAGAATGCTGTTCAGTCGTCTCCTTCCTAAGATCATGCCCCTCGCAAAAGCCATTCAAAATTTCAAACTGATCTAGCAAATTAGAGAAGTAACAGCTCCTTACGTTTAGTTCAGAAAACGGAAAGCATAACATAAGCCCCGATGCAAACACTACGGAAAACAAAAGTGGGAAGCAGATATACACGGCAACATAATCGAATTAACGGATTCACCAGATTAATGTACAAGTTTAACATAATAACTTACCTTGCTACAGTTCAAAATAACTTTCCTTCTTCCATTCCGCTTCCCGGGACCGCACTCTTCCTCCTCGACATCGCATGCACCTTGAAATTTCCCCTGCCACTTAAATTACTAAAGAGCGTTCCACATTTAGTTGACAGTATGGGCTCTTATGGAGATTCAATTCCCATGTAAATCTCCATATGGCATGAGGTGCGACGTTGCCAATTACAGCAGGAAAATTAACGTGATGCTATACAATATATGAAGACATGTTCTGAAGCAGAAAAATATGCTACATTTAGTGGTGGCAATAATTAAACGATTTAGTTTAAAATAAATGTTATAAAAAATATTTTCTTTAATATCCTTTAGTAACGGAGCGCTTCTGATTTCATCTTCCTCGCCCAGTTGCAGACAAACGGTCCATAGTATGGCGTTAAAACTTGAACAAAAAGTTTTTGATATGTTTTATTTTGAATTTTGCAAGGTAAAAAGCGGTCGCCTACTAACTTTCGTATCTCACGATATAGATCCATACATGATTCGTATGAAATTTAGAAAAAAACTTTATATTTGTTTTTGGTGAAAGAATCGTAACTCTATCTCGATAAAAAACGGAGTTATGAATTTTTTGATGTCGCCAAATATTTTCGACGCGCCATAATTCCGCCGCTCGTTCTGTCCTGCCAGCTAACCTATCGCGTGGAAGGGAGATTCTCGGTCAGAGAATGAGCTTGACACTTTAATTACTTTTTCTTCTTTGCTATCAAAGATATCGTTTTTATAAGACAATAAACTGCAGGGAAAGTATTTTCGTGCATATATGAATATGGGTCTGCCAGTAGTTCAAAAAGAAGCACCCATTATCGCTTTTACTCAATAGTATTAAGGCCATAACTTCCATGAATATTTTCAAAGTGAAAGTTGGTGAGATATTTATAATTAGTAAAGCCTACTAAACTGTGTAAGAATTTCTGAAGGATGATTTGCATAAGGAAACTTTTATATTGTATTTTATACTTATTTATATCAAATACCTAAGTATTATCTGTGTACCATCGCTGAATTGTAGTTTTGTATTTTTTTGACTTGTTTCAATGTCATGTACCATGATCAAACGAAACTAATAATAATAATGTTCAAAGACCCATCACTTCACAAACTGACTCAACTATATCATGGAGATCTGAGAAATTACCTCTGAGGTGTACCTAACTTAAAAAACATTGTTCATATTTATTGCTAATTTCATTGGTATTTCCTTTCAATTGTACTTGATTATATTGGTTCTAATATTAAAAATCTTTGCTTTGAAAGCCTTTAAATAATTATTTTCTTTTTAAACAATTTAAACCAATTCTCACTCACCGTTTTGTTTATGCCATTACCTACAGTGGTTCTTTCCCTCTTACACCTTCCTTGTATACTCATTTAAAATATTTTCATGACAGTTATTGTCCCAGGTAAATTACTCCTTTAGCAACATGATCAAAACACACTCATCTCCAATTCCTCTCTAGATTGAAACTGAATAGAGTTGCTTAAAAGTAGTTTGCAAATCACAAATAAAAATTTGATCTCAGAACTGTTTAAAACATCAATGCAAAAGAGGCATTATTACCTCAATATCAGTTAATATGACAACTAGTGTCGGAAAACCTATGAAAATAAGTGGTTAAAGTGAGTGAATTACAATACCAAATGAGACAATAGGGCTAGGTTTTTGTTTTTACAAAAATAAACAATTGTTGATAGATATTTCGCAGAGGAAATATATTAATTTACGAAACGTTAGTAAACACAAGTTCGTTTATTTTTGAAATCGTGAATCAAGTGATTAATTCACCATTGATGATAACGGTTGCGAGAATGTGAGAATAAATAGAATATCGTAGGACGGTTTAACTTAATACACTATCAGGTATGATTTTTGATGCTATACAAGTAAGGTAATTTATAATCAACAAGTTATTTCTAACTATATACACTATCAGGTGTGATTTTTGACGCTATACAAGTGAGTTAATTTATATTCAACAAGCTATTTTTAACTGTATCCGCTATCAGGTATAATTGTTGTCGCTATACGAGTAAGGTAATTTATAATCAACAAGGTTTTTAAAAACTGTATATGCTATCAGGCATTATTTTTGACGCAATACAAGTAAGTTAATTTATAATCAACAAGTTATTTCTCACTGCATGCTCCTAGATGGATGGTAAGATATTCGATACGATGAACAAGACAAAGAATATACCAGTATATAATTGTATTTAATGTCACACGAACGAGGGAGTAATGTTTTTTCGATTGCAAGTACGCATCTGATAGATATCGCTGGGCGTAGTTAAGATATAATGTTTCTTCGGTGACATTACCACAATTAATTCAGCAATGCGAAGCTTAAGTAAAGGTTAATACTACTTCCAACTACCAAATACCTTATGATTCATTTCTATACCGTCCTTGTTGATCAAATTCAAACCAAAATACCGGCAATAATCGACCAGCTCCGTAAGTTTGTTGAGTTCTCGTCTGCTTATGGGAGCCAGGTGACGTCGCGGATGCGCACGCAGCCAATCTGGACATGCGCAACAACCTACCTTGTATTAGTAGTACCATGACCGAACCAACACAAAAACTGGAAAAATCTCCGACGCAGTCACAACATGTCACTTCACGGCAGTTTCCGTTGTCCTTACAAAATAAATGCCTCATCCCCCAGCCGCAGCGACTTGTGGGAGAGTAGGGGAAGGGGCTCCCCTTCCACCGACTACCTCCCCACCCGAGTGCTGTGGCAGCTGCTCACAGCGCCAGGCACCGCCACCGTAGCTTCAATCGGGCGCTCGCGGTCTAAAAACCCCCATGGTTGTAAGGTTTTAATTACAAGGTGGATAATGACCTAATGGGTTTTTCACGCCCAAATTCCTGTAAAATTATTATGACGACTTAAAAAAATTTTACCGCGTGAAAAAACGCACGTGTGGCCGTACCGTAGTGATATGCTACGTCTGGAGGTCCGAAGTTGCTCTTACCATCGCCAAGTTTTTCGGAGGTATGGAACATGATAAGCAACAATGTGTGGATTCCAACTCATTATATAGAAGATCCTTCGTCTCACTTTATTTTTACATGAGTCTGAGAGAGTCTTGGAGAGTAGTGAATGAGCAGCGCCATTGCTTCTACATTCATGGCTACAGCTTTAGACCGGATGCGGCATGTGACGACAACATCCGGGAAAGTCCCTTTTTGGCGAGAAAGCGGTCTTTTGAAGAGCAATGCTTTCCTTTGACCCGGAATATATGTTAGAATTTACTCCATAATTAATTTTAAATTGCTCATATGGGGAACACGACATTTTTATGAAATAGTATTATGATTCTGGGACTTAGTAGACTTTCCCACTGCTGGTTCCTTCAATCGTTTTAAAATAAAATGACAGAGACGCAACAAATTTCTGGCATAAAATCTTTCAGATATATCGTTTTTTTAAGGTATACCTTCGTACTTAAAACCTAATGTAACGTCGCAGAAGGAATGACAGAAGATAAACATTTCTTTCCTATGAATTGACTGTCATAAGCAGTTGTAAACAGTTAAAATCTTTTAATTGATGATGGCTGTGTTAATTACTGCTTCATTACTCATAATTTCCCGACGCATTAAATGGCTGAATGTGATTGTTTCCCTCGTAGGTTTGAAAATAAAACAAATTCCAACTTGCTTCTTTGAGCTGGTTCCAACATATCAGGCGGCACAGTTTAAGATTTACTCTGGCTTGCGTCTCCGGTGGTCTCGTTTTATTTACGTTAAATTTAAGTTAAAATCCGCTGGTAATGAGATGTTTTGTTACTGGTCGGCCACGCCGCTCACAAACCTTCCCATCCACCACCCCTGCTATTGCTTCTAGTGATGGGTCGGTCATGAACGATCGAATCACGTGACCCGGGTCATCACGGAGATTGATTGGTGAACGGGATCATTCAGATGACCGAGAGGGTCATGTTCGGTCGCAGGTCGTTCGCGACTCTGGTCGTTCTCCATCAATCAATCGCGACCTGTTGTTTATTCGTGATTATTTGTACACCGAGTGGGTCACACTTCTGGACGCAGGTCGTTCGCAACCAAAAACGTATGGGAAAAGTGATAGCCCTCGATCGGTGTGGATGGAACTGGTTTTGGAATACAGAGGTGCTGCTGTCTCCGGATTGCAATACAGCTGTATGTTGCTTCCCCGGCCTGTCGGAATTGCAAGTGAGAATGTAGACACAAACAATATAACTTAAAACTAATTCTGTTGTAATTGATGTGAAATTGAACTCAGATTTTTTTTTTAAAGAAGTAACTGACAAAGTTGCTCCATGGTTTTCCTTTGCAATTATTACCATTTGCTCAAAATTTCAAAAATAAGTGCGAACATTATGAAACAATACATCCTCAAGAACCGCGGGATTGCTCCGAAAGTATATTTCGATGCTACAGACACATTCAACGACCCCGAAAACCCAAGAAAGTCACCCAGCATGGCCATCTTGACCACCGGGAGTTTGTTGACCGACGTTTAAGTGCCATTTAAGAGAGGGTCACGATCTACGATCATTCGCGCGGGTCGTGATTGGGAACAGGGCCCTGAGATCACCATCCGCTTTTTAAAATCACGACCCGTTCATTCATGACCTGGCGTTCATGACAGAGTCACTCAAGTGAATGGTGATCGTGATTGGGATCACGGGAATGACCCACTTACCCCATCACTAATTGCTTCATCTTCACCTATAACCGTTAGCGGCCATCATTACTCCTCCCATTTCATTTCTAACCTCCTTGTTGTTTTCCCCTCTGTGTTCGGAGTTGAGTTCTGGGGGGTTATTTTGTAATCTCACCTTTTTAATGACTCTTTGCGGGAAGGCGGAAATCCGTTTCGCTCTCTTAATGATCGGCTCACGATCGACCAAGGTCCGATGGTGGCTCCATTTCACGTTCCGAACGGCAGGTGAGATGGAACTAATGAGATGCGGAGCCAAATGAAACGGATCAAGAGTCGAAAGAGCGGATGAATGAAATAAATACATCTACATCTACATACTACCCCGCAAGCCGCCTCAATAGGGTTGTGGCGGGGGGTGTTAGGACACCAGCCGTTTGCATATAAAAAGGAAACTCTCTAATGAAATTACGCCTAACATTTATTATAGTCCCTTATTGTTCGGGGGAAAAACGAATTCCCATACCTATCCGTTCGGCAAAATATCTCTCTTAATTTATCGTTTCTGTCGGACCTGGAAATATAGTGCGGTTCTAATATGATGTTTTCCGTGTCGCTCTTAAAGATATCTATTCTCAATTGCTCAAGCAATCTAAGGAAAATAGACCGGCAGTTCACCACTCGAGAGCCAAAGATGGTCGATTGCCTGGGTGGTGGAGTTGAACTACGAAAAATGACGTAATTTTCCACATTTTATGACGTATTCTCACTTAAGTGAGATTAGAAAATAACCCCCCTGGCGTTGCCAACTCACGACACTCGATTGCAAAGGGATCACGAAGGACGAAAGCGATTGTCACTCGGGCACACCAAACGCCACTCGGCCGGTCGCTGCGTTGGAGTCAAGCAATCGGGTTCGCTTGCTGTCCTTCTTCCTGCACACACTCCCAAGTCGTATTGAAACGGTTACAAAAAGTTGAGAACGTTCTATGCCCTGATTTAAGAAAACCTTTTTACCCCATCATTGCCATACTTACCCCATTTACATAATTACGTATTTTTCCACATTTTATGACGTATTCTCACTTAAGTGAAATAACCCGCTTGGCCCTTGTGTATGACGGCTGAACATTTTCATCGAGGTGATGTGCCATCTCTTTGATGTGAACGAGCAAACCACCGGTGAGCATAAAGCATTCATCGTAAACGGGTGTTAACCGCTAAGGAGGATCACGTTAAACTCACTGTTCATTGACTCGAAAGCAGTTACCCTGATTTCGCGCCGGGTGATTTTGTCAATTAAGCTTCTTAAGAGCCACCCTCATCATTGTTGGCTTTCAATTGTCAAGATGCCGGGATTACACAAGGTACCGTGCGATTAAAACTACGAAATATCCCTACTCGTGCGCCTGGCGCCATATGTCCGAGAGGTTAAAGACACTTTCACGATATATCTACACCAAGAAGATACCCTGCAAGCGACCTCAAGGGTGTGTGGCAGGGGGTGAGTAGTCACCAACATGCATTACACTATACCCCATTAAAGTTAGTGTAACTACGACTATTAATGCATTATCATAAATCGCTTATGCTTGTCAGGAGGCGAAGCCTCACAAGCATGCTCTACACTTTAGGTATGCTACCAATGTTAAAGGGTATATATGTGGGATAGGACGCTAGGGTAGCTTAATTGGTTGATTCTCCTGGCGCGCGTGTAATAGGGGATCAAGGTTGGAATCCCAGTCCGGGCGAATGTTTCTTTTCCCATATAGCCTTAACATTCGTTTCCAGAGGCCTGCCCTTCTTTTTTCTGCTAAATGTTTATAAACTGTTTAAGTAATGATGTTTATTAAGATATATAATATAATAATATAATTTATTCTTCCATAAACAAATAGATTACTACATTCGTTTACAAATGGGAAGTTAGGTACACTACTAGGCAATAGGCCTGTTTTTAGGGTACCGTCAGTTCAAATTTCACATGCATTGCAGTGTAAGCAAGGAAAGATGTGATATATAAATTAACACTCATGATAGATGAGCGTATATGAGAAAAGAAAATCAATTTATTGAACAGAAAAGCCATTTTTTACAGGAAAAACAACTTTGACTCTGGTAGCAAATAATGAATCCCAACTAAGCACAATTTCAATATTATTATAAGGCAATTTTTTGAACAGAAAAGCAATATTCCTCTCAAGGGTTTATTATCAATCAAAAAAGGACTAAAACATCACGAACGGTCATTGGCAATGGAGTTTATCAGGCATTTTACTTACTTCATGTAACTCATGAACGAACCAGGCAGTACAAAGTACCTGATTATACAAAGGAAATTTGATGACCTCTTTTCGACTAATTTATTTTAAAGTTTTCAAGGATTATGTTAAAATACCTCAACAGCCTTAGGAGCATGATATAAACAAATATATTCGTCGAAGTTTTTTTTTAACCTCAATGGGTAAACCTGCCATCCGCAGAAGCATAAATAACAACAAACTTGCACTAACTTATCACCGTGGAGAGCATGCCAAGCTGAAAATAAAGGAAGTCGAGCGGGCGTTTATTTTGCCGTTGTTATTTACAGGGTTAAAAATGAATTTACAAATTCCAACTATTAATTTGAAGTTCAGCGTAATTTCATTCGATAACATTTACAAACAAGTCAAGATTTTGATTTGCAATCGCAGCCCCGTCTTATGAACGATTTCCTCTCCATGGCCCGAGTCGAACATGGCGTGCATGTATTTATCATTGGGGAGAATTAAGGTCGATCAGCTCTTTGGGTCACATTGCTAATTCACTCGCCAACCTTCTCCGTGAACACTGCATTGAACTCTTGGCATCGGATTCATTCTTTGGTAAGTATTCGGCGTTTTTTAACATAATACTATAAATATTACAAAATGGCTTTTCCATCCGTAAAATAGTGTATGACTGGTTTTTAACTGGCATGTATTTGTTTAAAGAGTACTTGGCAAAAGCGATGCTAAAGTTAGGGAAATCAGCTACTTCTCCCTTGTTAGACCACGCTTGGAATACGCTGGCAGTATTTGGGAACCTTATGAGGTAGGCTTAAAAACCGAGTAAGAACGCAAGCAGCGAAAATCGGCAAGATACATTTAACGCCATTTTGATAATCTCGTTGGTGTTACTGACCTTTTGCAGCCACTGGCATGGGAATCGCTTTCAGACCGTCGATTGAAATTTAGACCTAATCTATTATGTATGTTCCAAACCAATTTGCTTACATACGATGTGAATAAAATTTTACGAAATCCGACTTATTACAGAAGGTCAATTCATAAGAATAAAATTAGGGAACTAGACTACAGAACGGACAGATTTAAAACGTAATTTTTTCCGCGAACGATAAGAGACTACGTTCGTAGAGAAGTAAAAGACCACAACAGCTGCTAATATGTTGGTCAATAGGTAGTTTAGCTAGTTACTTGATCTACTCCATAATACTAGTATGTCTATCTGCAACCTAGTACGAGCAGCAAGCCGTGCATGCTTTCAGTATAATTCTTACATCTCTGTCCATTTATGTAGTTGCAAAATACTAACAATCCTTCTAACATTGGTAGCATATCTGTAGTATAGTGCATGCTTGTGAGACTTCACCTCCTGAAAATCATTAGCGATTTATGCTAATGCATCATTAGTCACAGTTACACTGACTTTAATAGGGTATAGTGTAATGCTTGTTGGTGACTACTCACCCCCTGCCACACACCCTTGAGATGGCTTGCAGGGTATTTTGCAGATGTAAATGTAGCTGTTAAATTTTGTAGCCTTTTCTGAGAGAATATGCTCTTATGCACAGCGAAGCTTAGCTGGCAACGGCAATCTATCAAAGAAGATTACGGAGAAATGGAAACATGATGGTATCGAATGTAGCTGAAGGTTAAACGGCTGAAAAAGATGACCACAAATAAGTCTTGCGAAGAGTTAGAGAGAATGAATTCGGAAGAATTAGAGGTTAGAGAGAAATTAAGGTAGACTGTTTCTTTTTTCGGGATTCATTCCGCGATGTTTAAAATTGCAAAAAACAATCTTTCGCTGGTCCTCCTGCCAGCTTCATCAGGTTAACTGAACCGATTCCTTAGTCTCGCTCGTCTTTACATATATGAGTGAGGACTCCCATTGTTGCCGGAAGTTTTAAATTTGAAAAATTCGTTTAAGATTTCTACTCAACGTGTAAGCGTCTTCTCGGTTGAAGTTCTCCGGTCTCTTCGCAATTTCTATAGCCTCCCTGATTAATCTTGGGTAATAGCGTACCTCCTTTGATATTAATTTTGTCTCGTCAAAGTTGAAATTATGAGTGGGGCCGCTGAGATGGTGTTCGGCTATTTTTTGCAATTTTAAACGTCGCGGAATGAATCCCAAAAAAGAAACAGTCAAAACTACATCCTCGGAAGCCTACGAGCTAATAAAATAAGGTAGTTTGAGCGAAAAATCACTTCACCTAGATTTTGATGGATTTGGCCTCATTTTAAAGAAAAAAATCCCATCTTTCCAATGATGTCAAAATATTAACCCCTTGCTGGATTTCTTTTAGAGCAATTTTTCTAAAAAAAATAAGCTGTTTTGTATCCGGATAGATTCCGGCTGTGCGCTCCAGAGGGAGAATATTGAAATATTTAGGAATTTCTAACACTTAAGATTTCATCAAAAAACTAACGATGTGTAGATTGTACGTTTACTCAACTATTTATAAAAATTTATCCATTACTCACCACTGTAATGTTTACAGAATCGCAGAAAACCTGCTGTTTTGAAGGCTTTTTAGCCGTACGGCGTAAAAAGAAGAGTCAAGTTAGAGACTTTTGTCGAGATATTCATTTAATTTTTGAGAATATTTGTCATAAATTACTATATTTTTGCACCATTAATATAACAATATTTACTTCATACCTCTTACTGACGCTGAAATTAAAAAATAAAATTCGAGTATGGTCTCAATCATGACTTGGGAAATATCTTGCTCAAACTACCTTAAGTTTAAAGGAAACCTCTACAAAGTAGAAGAGCGAAACTTATATATGACTTATTCTGCTGAATCCAGTCTCAACGAGAGAATAATTCGAGGCGAAATGAAAGGGAGCAATTACCGAGGGAGATTGAGGATGAAATACACGAAGCAAATCACGAGGGAAGTTTAAACGGAAACTTGTGTAGGAATGAATGGGTTAGCCGAGAGGAGATCGGAGAGAGATGAGATGAAAGCAGATTTCCTTATGCGTTCCATCTCCGGATCAATGGCTGCTGCTGGCGGATGATGAATAAGAGACCGCTACAAATTGCCCTAAATGCCCACAAGATTATTTCTGCTGTATGTTCAGTCCCAGGGAGCACCTGAACTAAACCCATCCGAACATTTCACCCACCCTCATTAAATGCGTTTGAATTACCAAGAGATAAAACTCACCTGAACCGGAAATCGAACCACGGACCTCTGGCTTTCCGGGCGATTTCGCAGCTCACTACGCTACACAGGCCTCTATAATCCTCATTACCATTTTAGTAGGGTTCAAGAGATCTCGAGGCTCTGCCGTTACTGTCCATCAGTGATGGAAACGTGACGGAATAAGGGCTTCCAAAGAAGCCACTGCCCAGGAGACTAAATCCTATCGGCCGTATTCATAGTTACGTTATGCCTGTTGCTCACGGTAAAATTTTCCATAAAACAGTTTTATTAAAATTTTTATTGAAAGTTTTATGAATCTTACGTAAAAAGTACTTGCTTGATCACGGTAAAACTGTTCATAAAACCGCAATGTCCTGCCATCTATGAGACGCTTTGCGAACACGTGAAGTGATAAAATGCACTCACTTGTGGATGAATGTTAGGTTAAAAACTATATGTATTGTTTATTTGCTCACTTTCTGATCACATTCAACGGTGCTATGACACTAACTCATTCTTCTAACAAGAAGGATACTGCCTCAACGTTCCATGCACTTCCAGCCATGTTTGTTTACGTTTTCCTTGTTTGGCGTCCCATGGATACGAGATTATTATAAACGCGATGAGCGGAACGTCTCATTGGTTGTTGCATAAAACGGTTTTATGGAAATAAAACCTGTCCTATTCCATAAAACGTTTTATAAAACTAAGTTTTATAAAACGGTTTTATCGTTAGCAAGCTCAATTTTATAAAATTAGTCGATTTTATAAAACGTTTTACCGAAAATTTTACCGTGAGCAACAGGCATTAGACTATGCCTACCGCAGGTTTAAGTAAGTTAGACCGGCAATGTCGTTGAACTAATATTCATAGCGTCGTTTTAGCGCTGATCGACCTTAGCCCCGGCAGCTTTAG
The DNA here is from genome assembly GCA_963573305.1 of Pyrrhosoma nymphula. Taxonomy (NCBI): domain Eukaryota; kingdom Metazoa; phylum Arthropoda; class Insecta; order Odonata; family Coenagrionidae; genus Pyrrhosoma; species Pyrrhosoma nymphula. Next base: position 109,350,524 of record OY754334.1, on the reverse strand, counting down.
TCCGGAGAAAGTTAAACCTATGGAATAATGGTTTAACGTTGAGTTTAAGCTCCGGGCGTCGCCACTTTTTCTTCGGTTTTTGCGGTGTGGTAATTTTCGAAGGTGTTATGTGATTAATCGCGAGTTCTCCAAGTTAGAGCTAATTTAGGGGTAATATTTTTTTGTTAGTTTATCGTTAAGAATATTGTTGGCTTAGTGATTTAGGTTTATACTGACGTAAATAGTTGTATAGGCAGTAATGGGAAGTAATGAAGTAGTTTCGTTCTCAGGATACCTAGTTAATTAATTTTGTTATATTTAGTTTACATTTATAGAGAGTGCATTAAAAACTATTTCCGTCATTGCATACGTGGTAAATAGTTTTTCCTCGAATGGAAAATTATTTGTGGCGAAAAAATTAAAGAAAAATGTTGATTTCGAAGGGGAGCAAAAACGACAAGAATGAGGAATGATGGGAAATGACGTCACTCGTCATACCGGAGAGTGGATGCATTGGTGTGGTTACGTGTGGTTGCTCTTTTGTTGTTATTATTTAACCGGTATGGGATAGGTAGGTATTGAAGACGACTTCAATTCCAGATGGATTTTTTCACGTAGCAAATTAAGCGGTTCACTCGCCGTAATTTGTGGCAGAATCCATCGTCTTCAATACATATCCCATACCGGCATAGTATAAGTCATAATCCTGATTATCTTCGCCATAATTTTAGCCGTACAGGAGCATTCCACAGGAAGGTCAACCCAGTGAAGTTTTTGTAAAAGTTAATGAGCGAGTCGTTTTTAATCTTAAGGTTTTTAAACAATGCATGTTTCATAGTAAGCGGTTCAGGTACAAAAGAGAAAGATTTAAATTTGAGTATCTTTAATATCTCATTATAATGTAGGACACTATTTCCTGTTCTGTTTGAATGTGTTCCTGATTAGATAAATGCATTTAAAGTACCAAATATACAATACTTAATTTCATTTTTAAGATAAAAGTGTACAAGTCCCATACGTGACAGGTAATGTCCCAAACGTGACAGCATAATTAGAGGTTAATTCTATGTCTCTGCGAGGATTGTAAGTAATACGAAAGCATCAGTCGTTAAGAAAATGTTATCAAAAAACCATTTAAAATGTTGTCAAATTATAACATGCATAGCTTAGCTAATTTTTCATAATTTATATTACATATTCGATATGATGGTGGACTTACTATGACCCATACGTGACGTTAGAATTTAATTAAAAACAAGAGTATTTGCATTTTAATAGGAATCTATCTGCATAGTGAATTATCATGCTATATCTAAAGATGGACCAAATTCGTTTGTAACTATTTTATTGACCATTAGAGGGAATATTAAAAAAAAACTGTAAGCAACTGTCCCATGCGTGGCAGTCGAATGCCCCTAAAGCTGGAACCACGTCTACACTTGCATCTGTATTCTGACGAAGACCGCGATATGCGATGTTGTTTCGCCTGGTTGTAAGTGAAGTGGGAAGAGAGGGAATGGGTAGGGGAGGGGGGGGGGTGAGAGTCGGGGAGAGGGGAAGGGGGATGAAAAAATATTCTCGGAGGGTTACTTGAAGCCAACATCAGTCAAAGAGTGTTTTGTATTCCCTCGCTGCTTTTTTCGCGACACGACGGAGCCCTTGCTGCTGTCCAACCGTCTCACGAGGGAAGTGTCGAAAAACTGGGTCCCGGATTATGGTGAAAGTTGGCAGGCAGGTAGTCTTAGCACACTGATTTGCGAACCGTCCCACTTTTAGGGTTATTTATCCGAGGTTTAATACTTTAACTGTCATTATAAATCATAGAATAGCCCTTTGGTAGTCGTGAGGAAGTAGACCGAGGGTAAAGCAGGCGATTGGCACTTCGGAAGTTCTAGGTTCAAGTCTAGTTCCGGGTGTGGATTTTCGTGTTTTATTCGTCGTTTTTTTAGTTGATTTTCTCAAACGGTAGCTATGGTAACGGTAATTGTTATCCAAATTGCCGTAAAACTCCATTGTATTATTGATATCAATCAAGGGCTAACCCTACATCTCAGGCGCCGCGAAAACTTATATTCCTTAATTCTGGCAAAATCCAAAAAGATCTTACAATAACTAATGAAATAATGTGGATTTATTTTATATTAATGCTAATAGCCCTGTGTAAGAAAGTGGTATTTCGACTCTTCAGGTGACAATTGGTAGCCAAGAAGGCTAAAGAAACCTCTTTCTTACGCAGTTATCAGCGAGCGTTACAGTTCCCCGAATATTTTACTACATTCCGCCCTTTCCACTGTCGGATTTGTATCTTATTTCTTGAAACGGAGGGAAACAGGAGCAAATGCATGGAAAATGAAGGCATATTTTCATTAAAAAACATTTATTGTGGCTGCTATTGCGACCCAAAAGTTGCATTATCCAATTATTGCCCCTACAACAGGCTGCTGATCATATTCCAAACGAATAGAATTTGAAAATCCAGGATGGTATTCGTCATAATGGCACTTGCAGCGTCGAAATGCGACTTTCTAGTCGAGGGCTATTTGCACTTATAGAAGATAGAGGAAGTTTATTACATCAGCAATTATAACTCGGAAATTATACAGAATTAAGAAATTGATATGTTTGCGGCAACACAGATTAAAGTTCAGCTTTTGTTTGAGAACAATGATATAATGCTGTGTTTTAATGCAATGCGGATGGACAAATTAATAATAGTTTCCGTTGGGGTACGTCAATTGACAAAATGGTGAATGAAAAAGCAAACATCCACACCAGGAACTAGACTTGAACTGAGAACCATCGCACTGCCAGCCACCCACTTTGCCTAGTGGCGGATTTTGGTATTTGGGGGTCCCGGGTGGCACAACTGAATATGGCCCTGAATGTAAGTAATTCGATAAATGTATGAATTTGATAATTTTTGATATCCTTTATAAGATCCATTACCATGCAACTACATAATGGCTAAATTTTGAAGTTTAAAAAACCAAACATGAAATTTTATGAACAGCAATTGTAATGATAAAAATAAAAGTAGCTCTTCAGTTTGGTTACTTATTTGATCACGCACAAAAATTATATGCATTCATATATTTTATTAATGACTTGACTAGGGATTCTGTTGAAACCTCCGAGGTTATAGGTCCTGGGCGGCCGCCCAGTCCGCCTTTCCTCGGTGAAATCCGCCCCTGACTCTACCCCTAAGCTACTTCTTTATGACTACCGCAGGCCAGTCTTTGGTGAAAAATTTTTAACCTTGTGTTTTGCTTAAACTACTGGGTATAAACTTGTGCGATGACCGATTTTGGTCATCGATTTTCGATGAAAAAATTTCATCGAAATGTTTCGATGACGATGGCTGTCATCGATCATCGTTTAGAGTGTACACGATGATCGATGACTATCGATGAATATCGATGATCGATGAATGTCGATGATCGATGAATGCCGATGATCGATGAATTACGATGATCGGTGACTCTCGATGAACTGTGCAGTAGTGATGAGCGATATATCGCTGTGATTGAATCACCGATACTGAAAAGTAGCAATCACACCCTGTGACTAAATAATCGAAATCACTGTGACTGTGAATTCGGTGAATTTAGCCGATTTAGCTCAGGCTGCTACCGCTGCTACCAACTGCACCAGTGCAACCAACGAATACAATGCTACCACTGCTACTGCGTATGAACTGTGATTGAACGTGATCGCTATTTCTGTATCGTCTACCACAAACTTGAGGAAAAACATGAATTACAAACATCCCACTGTGGCCCTGCCATCGTCCTTAAGGCGCAATAGCTGGGGTGTTTATACTTTATACATACATTTTAGATCTAAGGCGTTAAAAAGAATGGAAAAAAGAAGAAAAATTAGTGATATAAGGATATCGATCATCCTCATCGATGGTTCTCATCGACTCATCGACATAAATGATTCCCATTAACTCATCGACTCATCGGAATCGATGATTCCCATCGACATCGATGGTCGATGACATTCATCGTCATCGATTACAGTCATCGCACCGCGATGACTAAAATCATCGTCGATGACTTCGATTAATCGACTCATCGCACAAGCCTAACTGGGTATATATTCCCAAGAAGGGAAGTGGATTCGTAAATCACTTCACTTCATGAATTAGCATTTTGTACTTCCCATCCTTCTTTTTTCCCGACCATGGATTCGACAAACACTAGTGTTTGGGCGTTTTCTAAAATCAAAGTGACAATTTCGAAATATAATTGTCATTATCAATATAATATTGATAATTTATAATGACAATTATTTATTGAATCCATGGTGAGGAATAAATGAGTGTGGAATATTCAAAGTATTAATTCATCAAGTAATGTGTATATTTTATACAAAGTTATGCCGCAAAACTTTCATTTGTATTCGTTAATCACTATTCCAGGATTTCCTGCCTTTCAATTTTCGTCATAATCCTAGACCCGCCTGTTGGATATTTCTCTCGTCAGACCCTGCACACTGTAAGTCAGGGCACTGAAAACGGATTGTGGGCCGCGTTGTTGGTGCGGTTTCAAACATTGACGTGCTTGTCCCCCCCCCATACTCGCGTATTTTATCCTCCACACTCCCCAGTACCTCTCCACCTCCTGGCTAACAATTACGACTAACTCTTCGATCGGGAGGCTTCGAATGATAGCCCGTTCAATGTTGCCACATTAACCATTTTGCGCCGGCACGGCGGGGTCTCACGTTGGAAATAGCTTCTACCCTCACGCATTCCACTATAATTTCTTTGATTCCCCCGTACGGAGCTCTCAGTCGACGAGGAATAGCTCAGGTGTGTGTATCCTCAACCTGGAACCGCACTAGGCTGGCCGCCGAACCCTTTTCTTCAACCAATGGGCAGAGATAATCGTTCGCCCCTTTCCGCATTACGACATGCGGTCTTCTATCAGTTTATGCGCAATGGTTTTGCTAAAAATTAGAATGTCTGCACTGATGCTAGAAAGAGTGTCTGCACTCTCAAGATACGTCAAGGTGGTTCCATCCTTATGAGGTAGGGTGGAAACCGAGTTAGAACGCGTGCAGAGAAGATCGGCAAGATACGTTAAATGCCGTAATTATGATAATCTCGTTAGCGCTACTGACCTTTTGCAGCAACAGGGATGGGAATCGCTTTCGGACCGTCAATTGAAATTTATAATTATCTACTAAGTAAGTTCCAGACCAATTTTGTTTACTGACGACGTTCATAATATTTTACGAAATCCGACATACTACGGTAGATCAGATCATGAGAATAAAATTAGGGAACTAGACTGCAGAACGGACATATTTAAAATGTAGTTTTTCCCGCGATCGATAAGAGACCATAACAGCATCCAATGAGACTTTTTACAAAGTTTTTCAATAGGTAGTGTATCTAGTTACTTGATTCACTCCTTAATACTAGAACTATTTGGGCGATAGGGTTTTTAGTATTTCCTTTAATACCTAAGAGAGTAAATCACAAATAAAAGTCAGTCAGGGAAGGAATAGATTAAAGTTGTGAAGTTAGATTAGTCGATGTGAAGACAGAATTCACCTTTCAATGAGGGTATATATTGCAGGGGAAATGCATGGAAATAATTTTCGTCTTTTCACAATTTGCCTTTGACAGTAATTGACACATCACTGACATTAATAATGACTGCAGAATTTGGTAAGACGACAATAAAGAAGAAAACATGAATTATTGTATGGATTTATGGAATAAATTAAATTATATGTCAGAAAATCAAATACAATGATTTTTGGCATCAATTCTCAGTAAGATAGACAGAAGAAAAAGAAAGATTTACTGGCGGCGGATTGGTGAAGAGCAATGAATAAGTTTAATACGTTAGTCATCATTGATAGAGTATTAGGGCTCGATGACCTTGTAAATTACATCTGTTAAAAAAATGAACCTCTATGGTGAGAAATATTCAAAGATCAATTTAATGCTCAGAAAATGAAATTGGTGTCATATCCTTCAATTATGAGGATGAAATATCATAGTTCATGAACAAAATAAAGTTTGGGGGAAGGCCACCTTAATTAAGGTGGTTCCACCGTAAAATGACTTAAATGTCTTTTTATTCATATTCTGTCTACTTGTAGAAAAAGTTGTCCTCTATCTGATATGAAAAACAAAAGAATACCTTTCCACGCTATTTTATTCTATAATTGAACTTGAAATTACATGGTGTTCAATGGGGGAATGAGAGAAACACGGGGAAAAATGGTATTTTTCCATAAAATATAAATGCCATTTTTGCGGAAAACTGTTAACTGAAAGCTGATAACTGAAATAATCCAGATAAATGTAATAAAAATAAAATATATGCCACTTACCTCCTTATTATTTTAGTTATTAGGGAATTACTGCCGTAATTGGAGTCAAAATGCGGTAAATTCGTAGGAAATGGCGCTGCAGTCGGCTCCTATGGCTGAAAAAAGTGCAAATTTAAAATACATATGTGGAATAATCTGCATTTTTTTACCTTACTTTTGGGTTTCTAATGGTAACGCGTTTCATAAGCGAAGACAGGATTTTTTGGACGAAATATATATAAAATGTGGAATTTAGTATTTGTTTTGACTCACACTGTCGTGGCGGAACCTCCGTAATAAACTGCTAGTCATGAACTACATATGTATGAAATTCACAAATGCACCAAAATAATGAAGGGTCAGCTTCACATTTCTCAAATCAGTACATTAGTGTTTTTAAAGGAATAATATTGTACAACAATATAAGTAGTCAAATCAAAACTATGGTGTGCATGAATGCAACTAATGCTTTGGTAAGAATGTAGGTAAACAAGTAAAATGGTTATCAAGTATGTTGAAGAATAAATTTTATGATCCTTAATAGGTATGCTTAAGCTGCAATGAATTACCTATGTAATTTCTACAGTTAATATTTTGTTGCAATGTAATTTTATTGAGTTTAGGTGAGCTATATACTTAATATAAAGCTTTAGCATTACCATAATACAATTTTTATCACTATAACTCAGGAAAATTCATTTCCAAGTTCTTATTTTCATGATCCAACAGATTAACTTTCATCAAAATCTCTACAGTATACAAGCATTTGATCATGGATACTAATGGACCCCAATGCAAAAAGGGTTCAATGTTGCCACTCTACCAATGGTTGAGGTACCTTTCCAGAGACCAACTGAGTCAATCTCAAGCAGGTAAATTGTTTACCAGTGAGATTGTCCTCCACATCAAACACAGAGAAAGTAAAACAAACAATAATGGATTCCAGTGGTTTAAAAAAATGTAACATAATTAAAATTTAAGTTGGAAGCATTAAATAACGTGGCATTATGATTTTCATGTATTCACCTTCAGTAAATACCACTGATCTCTATTCTTAATTTGGTCAAATTCTCTCATTTTCTACAAATGACAATGACACGTTAAGTCATTGGATCACATTTACTGTTCGAAAAAGGGTATAACAGTAGTCTAAGAACTTAAAGGAACATAGTTCTGATTGATCAAGAATGCAGAAACATGAGTAACCTTTACCCCTACCCTTACTAAAATGACTTTACCGCTGGAATAATTCACCCCCTGCATTGCTGCCTCCCTCTCCAACTGCTATGCTGACATTGCCAAATCATGGCGTGAAGGGAAGTAGATTCCGGTGGTTGGAATAAGCTAACTGTGATCAGCATCACAAGTTTGTATTCCTTCCGGGGTTATTGCGTAAATTCGGATACTATTTCTACATATTTCTATCGTAAATAACGAGGAAATGGAAGAGGCACGGAAAGGTTATGTTAGCTTTTATTATTATGTATTGTGGAATTACAGTCGAAGAGAAATAGATGCTCCCATTGTTGTAATATGTTATTTGTTTATCCAATTCACTGTCATAGGAAATCAATACTTAATTAGCAAATAATTATCAAAGGAAAAATTAATTGTGAAATATATTTGAAAGTTAAAGACAAAGGAACAATATAAAATCATACTCATCAAATTCAAAGTCAAATGTATTGCATTTTGAGATACATTGTTTTGTCAGGAATGTGTGAAAACTATTGAACAAAATTAGACGATATTTGGTTCATTAAAAATGGCAAATTCATCAAACAGTAAAATGTAAAGAATAAGATCCACCAATACCATACACATAAAATATTTTGTCTTTGGTATTACATGACATTAAGTATTCAAATAAAAATTGAAATCACATTTAACATAACTAGTTAAGGACATATTTACAATGGTACAATCAAAAAATATACTTGAGACACTGGTGACAATGAGTCGAAGCGCAGTCTAAAGGGGGATTCACATTCAAGCATTTCACGCGTCTCGCGCGTACAGTTTACGTGCGAAACGCACGAAAGGTCCACATTCAAGCGGAGGCAACGTCGTCGTACGCGTGAAATGCACATGGTGACACCTATTGGAGGATGAATGAAGTTGTAAAAATAAGTCGAGCCTCTGCGTGCGTGGACGCGCCGGGAGCGTGCGAGCAGCGAGGTGGTACGAGGAGAGCGACTAAACAAGTATTTATTTCATTATGAGGACATGTAAATGCACGGTGGGCTTCGATCGACTTAAAATTAAAAGTGCTTACACCGATGAAATCTTTTCAAATTTCATTTTTACGATGTCTCACGAATATTTTATCCCCGAAAGAAAATAATTTATAGAGCGATTTGTGAGAAAATTGATTTTTATTGTTTACATGGCATTTTTCCGTCAGAATTTTTCGGTGATGAAAATTCCGCGTTCGGACTTTGTTCACGTATATTCAATTATGGTAATTTTATAATGCATTTCTAATGAAATTGAATTGGAAATATATATTAAATTGATTTTATCATCTCGAACCAATGGCACGAGTAATGATTTGGAGTCACTTAATGCATGAAAATTGTATCTTACTACCATTCTATGTTATAACATACATATTGTTATTATATATTCTATACTATCATTATTCTGCAAGATAAAACAGCTTACTGCATAATAAATTATTGCTTTAGATCAAAGTCAAATAATGAATTTAGAAAAATAAAAATCCACTTCAGTAATAATTAACTTAAAATTTTTTCAAACATCAATAGCACTAATAGACATTAAAATGAGTGATAAAAAGTATATTTACTAAAAACATGAAGCAGTCTTTCTGTTAATTCCGGATGGTTCTTAGAGATTTGATACTTAGATGATTTTCCCAAAAAGTTTGAAATCAGCGTGGACAGATTCCATTGACTATTCACAGTAGAAACCAAGGCCTACTTGCATTTTGTCGCATAAATCAGGTATGTGAAAAAATACTGCGTGGACTTTAGGTGTTGCCGTTGTATTGAGCATAATAGAGCTCTCTTTGTATGCACGAATCTTATTTTTGAAGTTGGGATTGAAGTTTTTACCAAAGCAGACCATAACATCATTTATACAAATTTCAAATACAGTTATGTATATCAAGCTTCTCAAATTTTGACTTCTTGATCGCAGTAAATCAGGCTTTACTCACAGTGTTTTGTAAGGAATGCCATTGAAAGTTGAACTCCCTTGAGGTATATCGCGAGTCACACTGCATGTTTCTGCCGACTGAAAAGAATCTAGCTCAAATCCATTCAGTACATGTTTATGTAAATTGTTCACGACACCTATCATTAAATGCAACTCTGGCGGAGGAACAATTTCGAGGAGAAGAAAAAAAAGGACTGTAGACGCTGTTTTTGTAAAATTTTGCGCCTGTTTTCTGCTCATGCCGAATACCATTGAATTTAATTTACTAACGTATAAGCTATCGTTCTGTAGGTATCGCAAGTACCTATTCAAATTATCATTGGTTTCGTGACACTAGGCATATGGACAGTAACTGCTATGCGACATTATACCAACCAGAATGTAGGCCAATTTAAGATCGGTTGCGATAGTTGATAATAAATAATGCCCGAAAAGTTGATAATATTTACTGCAGACCAGAAGGATACATTCCCATAATTTTCCTAAGAATTAGGTGCGAGATATTTTATCATTATTTTATATAATAACTATTATTAATTTATAACCCGCCCGACCCTTAACCAATTATAATATATAAAACCACCCGAATCCTTAAAGCGTTTAGCGGAAATACCATATTAAAACATCTTCTTATAATAGTTTTAGTCAAGATCTCCAAAACGCGTAGTTAAGCTGCATTTATGAGATAGTCCTTTTCCAACCAATGAAATACATTAACCGCAACAACTTTCAATAGAGCGTAATTGCATTTTATCTAAAAAAAATACGTTTCATTAGGAGAAGGAATGAACGTAATCGCACAGGGAATCACGAGGAAAAGAATGTTTCAAACGTTACTCATCCAACATTAACTAGGAATTAGTTCGAAAACTAAGGCAGAAAAATTTCCTTCATAAGATTATTCACTAATTATAAAATATATCGCTATAGTAGTGGCTAAATTAAGTGTTTACGTTAAATATTGAGGGTAAAAAAATTTACGCCACTTGGGATTGATCTTCCGACCTTCACTCTCGCAGTGAAGCGCCCTACCGACCGGTCTACCGTTGCTTTTCAGAGGTTGGCCTATACATACCGTTTTCTAGGAACCTCGGGTTATGGCCTGAGAAAGTCGGTCCCCACCTTGAGGAGTTTTTTGTTGTTATTTTGCTCATTGTTCGCGTATTAAGGTTCTTGTTAACACTAAAACAATTATTAATAGATTGTATCTGATCCAACTTCACATTTTTGGCGTGCATTAACGGGAAAATCGTTAATTATAATGAATACTGCGACGGTGTCCCGTTGTCGCCTGGGATGTTTATGCACGAAACTTGGCCCATAAAATTCTCAATGTGCCAATAATAAAACTATTAAATATCAAGCACTGTAGCAATGATTAACAGAAATGGACAATTCATGTATGCATGCTAATATATCCCAGTGAATCTTATAAGTAAATACGAAATGACTCCATGTGTCCGCCATTTGTTTCACGCGTCCAGGCGCGTCTCGCGCGTAGAAAGTTGAGCAAAATTCAACTTCGCTCGCACGTACCCAGGCGAACGAAGCGAAGCACCTGATTGGCTGCGCGCGAAACGCTTCGCTTAGTACGCGTGAAATGCTTGAATGTGAATCCCCCTTAAGACTGTGAGCACCCTGCAATAGTTGGAAATGGTAATAGCATCAAACATTATGAAAGATAGGTATAGGTGTACAGTTTAAAAGCAAAAGCTTACGAAATAGGTTTAAAAGCAGTATGCCCCTCTAAGATAGCTAATAGCTCGAGGCCATACTTTTCTGTGCCATGACATATTCGTTTCTAAAGTATGAATTATGTGAAAGCATCAAGAAATAACATGGGCATTTGAGACAAAAAACTAACCATGCAAAATTTCACTGAAAATATCCACTGAATGATCAGATATTTTTCAACCTTCTTCACTACTTAACAAAAAATTAATAGAATTTGAAATGTTACGTTAGCAAGCAAAAGGAAAGACATTACTCTTATGATGTAAAGAGGGTAGCGTAATCATCCAGATGACAAATTTAATCAGTGGGATAACACGACATAACTTAAAATAAAATTAATCATCGATGGGCTTACTTTGTGGAACTTTTTCACATTTGAAAAGACATTAACTTTATAGTTTTATACACGTTTACATTTTTTATTTTTAAAAAGACGTAAATTGCAAGCCTTCATTACAATCAGCTGTTACCTAGTTTTACGAAGGAGCTGTAAATATTAATCTCAAACCGTTACTGAAAATATCCACTGAATGATGTAATGTTTATCAACGTTCTTCACTACTTTGTAACACATAAACAGTACTTGAAAGTACTGATCATTCAATGGAAACCTTCCGGTCATTAAAACCCGGATTATGCAACGTTGGCTATAAGTAAACATCATAAATAAGTAACATAATAATAATTCAATTATGGAAGTACGATAACACGAAGAGAACGCTAAAAGGAAACAGGTTATAGAGATGGAAACAAAATCACAGTCTGTTTTCATAAGGCATGTGAGTAAATGAGTACCTATACTCATGAGTGTTATGAATAGATATGTATCTTCAAAACTGCATCGTATGAGCTAGACTACATGAGAGAATGCACGAACAAATGTTTAGAACAACAGCTCATATAGTAATTATTTGCATTCCCTCAAGAATGCTGTTCAGTCGTATCCTTCCTAAGATCATGCCCCTCGCACATGCCATTCAAAATTTCAAACTGATCTAGCAAATTAGAGAAGTAACAGCTCCTTACGTTTAGTTCAGAAAACAGAAAGCATAATATAAGCCCCGATGCACGCACTACGCAAAACAAAAATGGGAAGCAGGTATACACGTCAACTTAATCGGATTAACGGATTCACCAGATTAATGTACAAGTTTAACATAATAACTTACATTGCTACAGTTCAAAATAACTTTCCCTCTTCCATTCCGCTTCCCGGGACCGCACTCTTCCTCCTCGACATCGCATGCACCTTGAAATTTCCCCTGCCACTTAAATTACTAAAGAGCGTTCCACATTTAGTTGACAGTATGGGCTCTTATGGAGATTCAATTCCCATGTAAATCTCCATATGGCCGGAGGTGCAACGTTGCCAATGACAGAAGGAAAATGAATGTGATGCTATGCAATATATAAATACATGTTCTGGAGCAGAAAAATATGTTACATTTAGTGGTGGCAATAATTAAACGATTTAGTTTAAAATAAATGTTATAAAAAATATTTTCTTGAATATCCGTTAGTAACGGAGCGCTTCTGATTTCTTCTTCCTCGCCCAGTTGCAGACAAACGGTTCATATTATGGCGTTAAAACTTAAATAAAAAGTTTTTGATACGTTTTATTTTGAATTTTGCAAGGTAAAAAGCGGTCGCCTACGAACTTTCGTATCTCACGATATAGATCCATACATGATCCGCATTAAATTTAGAAAAAAAACTTTATATTTGTTTTTGGTGAAAGAATCGTAACTCTATCTCGATAAAAAACGGAGTTATGAATTTTTTGATGTCGCCAAATATTTTCGACGCGCCATAATTCCGCCGCTCGTTCTGTCCTGCCAGCTAACCTATCGCGTGGAAGGGAGATTCTCGGTCGGAGAATGAGCTTGATGCTTTGATTACTTTTTCTTCTTTGCTATCAAAGATATCGTTTTTATAAGACAATAAACTGCAGGGTAAGTATTTTCGTGCATATATGAATATGGGTCTGCCAGTAGTTCAAAAAGAAGCACCCATTATCGCTTTTACTCAATAACATTAAGGCCATAACTTCCATGAATATTTTCAAAGTGAAAGTTGGTGAGATATTTATAATTAGTAAAGCCTACTAAACTGTGTAAGAATTTCTGAAGGATGATTTGCATAAGGAAACTTTTATATTGTATTTTATACTTATTTATATCAAATACCTAAGTATTATCTGTGTACCATCGCTGAATTGTAGTTTTGTATTTTTTTGACTTGTTTCAATGTCATGTACCATGATCAAACGAAACTAATAATAACAATGTTCAAAGACCCATCACTTCACAAACTGATTCAACTATATCATGGAGATCTGAGAAATTACCTCTGAGGTGCAGGAACTTAAAAAACATTGTTCATATTTATTGCTAATTTCATTGGTATTAAATTGTGCTTGATTATATTGGTTCTTATATTAAAAATCTTTGCTTTGTGAGCCTTTAAACCATTATTTTCTTTTTAAAAAATTTTTACCAATTCTCACTCACAGTTTTGTTTATGCCATTACCAACAGTGGTTCTTTCCCTCTTACACCTTCCTTATATATTCATTTAAAATATTTTCATGACAGTTATTGTACCAGGTAAATTACTCCTTTAGCAACATGATCAAAACACACTCATCTCCAATTCCCCTCTAGATTGAAACTGAATAGAGTTGCTTAAAAGTAGTTTGCAAATCACAAATAAAAATTTGATCTCAGAACTGTTTAAAACATCAATGCAAAAGAAGCATTATTACCTCAATATCAGTTAATGTGACAACTAGTGTCGGAAAACCTATGAAAATAAGTGGTTAAAGTGAGTGAATTACAATACCAAATGAGACAATAGGGCTAGGTTTTTGTTTTTACAAAAATAAACAATTGTTGATAGATATTTCGCAGAGGAAATATATTAATTTACGAGACGTTAGTAAACACAAGTTCGTTTATTTTTGAAATCGTGAATCAAGTGATTAATTCACCATTGATGATAACGGTTGCGAGAATGTGAGAATAAATAGAATATCGTAGGACGGTTTAACTTAATACACTATCAGGTATGATTTTTGATGCTATACAAGTAAGGTAATTTATAATCAACAAGTTATTTCTAACTATATACACTATCAGGTGTGATTTTTGACGCTATACAAGTGAGTTAATTTATATTCAACAAGCTATTTTTAACTGTATCCGCTATCAGGTATAATTGTTGTCGCTATACGAGTAAGGTAATTTATAATCAACAAGGTTTTTAAAAACTGTATATGCTATCAGGCATTATTTTTGACGCAATACAAGTAAGTTAATTTATAATCAACAAGTTATTTCTCACTGCATGCTCCTAGATGGATGGTAAGATATTCGATACGATGAACAAGACAAAGAATATATCAGTATATAATTGTATTTAATGTCACACGAACGAGGGAGTAATGTTTTTTCGATTGCAAGTACGCATCTGATAGATATCGCTGGGCGTAGTTAAGATATAATGTTTCTTCGGTGACATTACCACAATTAATTCAGCAATGCGAAGCTTAAGTAAAGGTTAATACTACTTCCAACTACCAAATACCTTATGATTCATTTCTATACCGTCCTTGTTGATCAAATTCAAACCAAAATACCGGCAATAATCGACCAGCTCCGTAAGTTTGTTGAGTTCTCGTCTGCTTATGGGAGCCAGGTGACGTCGCGGATGCGCACGCAGCCAATCTGGACATGCGCAACAACCTACCTTGTATTAGTAGTACCATGACCGAACCAACACAAAAACTGGAAAAATCTCCGACGCAGTCACAACATGTCACTTCACGGCAGTTTCCGTTGTCCTTACAAAATAAATGCCTCATCCCCCAGCCGCAGCGACTTGTGGGAGAGTAGGGGAAGGGGCTCCCCTTCCACCGACTACCTCCCCACCCGAGTGCTGTGGCAGCTGCTCACAGCGCCAGGCACCGCCACCGTAGCTTCAATCGGGCGCTCGCGGTCTAAAAACCCCCATGGTTGTAAGGTTTTAATTACAAGGTGGATAATGACCTAATGGGTTTTTCACGCCCAAATTCCTGTAAAATTATTATGACGACTTAAAAAAATTTTACCGCGTGAAAAAACTCACGTGTGGCCGTACCGTAGTGATATACTACGTCTGGAAGTCCGAAGTTGCTCTTACCATCGCCAAGTTTTTCGGAGGTATGGAACATGATAAGCAACAATGTGTGGATTCCAACTCATTATATAGAAGATCCTTCGTCTCACTTTATTTTTACATGAGTCTGAGAGAGTCTTGGAGAGTAGTGAATGAGCAGCGCCATTGCTTCTACATTCATGGCTACAGCTTTAGACCGGATGCGGCATGTGACGACAACATCCGGGAAAGTCCCTTTTTGGCGCGAAAGCGGTCTTTTGAAGAGCAATGCTTTCCTTTGACCCGGAATATATGTTAGAATTTACTCCATAATTAATTTTAAATTGCTCATATGGGGAACACGACATTTTTATGAAATAGTATTATGATTCTGGGACTTAGTAGACTTTCCCACTGCTGGTTCCTTCAATCGTTTTAAAATAAAATGACAGAAACGCAACAAATTTCTGGCATAAAATCTTTCAGATATATCGTTTTTTTAAGGTATACCTTCGTACTTAAAACCTAATGTAACGTCGCAGAAGGAATGACAAAAGATAAATATTTCTTTCCTACGAATTGACTGTCATAAGCAGTTGTAAACAGTTAAAATCTTTTAATCGATGATGGCTGTGTTAATTACTGCTTCATTACTCACAATTTCCCGACGCATTAAATGGCTGAATGTGATTGTTTCCCTCGTAGGTTTGAAAATAAAACAAATTCCAACTTGCTTCTTTGAGCTGGTTCCAACATATCAGGCGGCACAGTTTAAGATTTACTCTGGCTTGCGTCTCCGGTGGTCTCGTTTTATTTACGTTAAATTTAAGTTAAAATCCGCTGGTAATGAGATGTTTTGTTACTGGTCGGCCACGCCGCTCACAAACCTTCCCATCCACCACCCCTGCTATTGCTTCTAGTGATGGTTCGGTCATGAACGATTGAATCACGTGACCCGGGTCATCTCGGAGATTGATTGGTGAACGGGATCATTCAGATGACCGAGAGGGTAATGTTCGGTCGCAGGTCGTTCGCGACCCTGGTCGTTCTCCATCAATCAATCGCGACCTGTTGGTTATTCGTGATTATTTGTACACCGAGTGGGTCACTTCTGGACGCAGGTCGTTCGCAACCAAAAACGTATGGGAAAAGTGATAGCCCTCGATCGGTGTGGATGGAACTGGTTGTGGAATACAGAGGTGCTGCTGTCACCGGATTGCAATACAGCTGTATGTTGCAGCCCCCGGCCTGTCGGAATTGCAAGTGAGAATGTAGACACAAACAATATAACTTAAAACTAATTCTGTTGTGATTGATGTGAAATTGAACTCAGATTTTTTTTAAAAGAAGTGACTGACAAAGTTGCTCCATGGTTTTCCCTTGCAATTATTACCATTTGCTCAAAATTTCAAAAATAAGTGCGAACATTATGAAACAGTACATCCTCAAGAACCGCGGGATTGCTCCGAAAGTATATTTCGATGCTACAGACACATTCAACGACCCCGAAAACCCCAGAAAGTCACCCAGCATGGCCATCTTGACCATCGGGAGTTTGTTGACCGACGTTTAAGTGCCATTTAAGAGAGGGTCACGATCTACGATCATTCGCGCGGGTCGTGATTGGGAACAGGGTCCTGAAGATCGCCATCCACTTTTTAAAATCACGACCCGTTCATTCATGACCTGGCGTTCATGACAGAGTCACTCAAGTGAATGGTGATCGTGATTGGGATCACGGGAATGACCCACTTACCCCATCACTAATTGCTTCATCTTCACCTATAAGCGTTAGCGGCCATCATTACTCCTCCCATTTCATTTCTAACCTCCTTGTTGTTTTCCCCTCCGTGTTCGGAGTTGAGTTCTGGAGGGTTATTTTGTAATCTCACCTTTTTAATGACTCTTTGCGGGAAGGCGGGAGATCCGTTTCGCTCTCTTAATGATCGGCTCACGATCGGCCAAGGTCCGATGGTGTCTTCATTTCACGTTTCTAACTACAGGTGAGATGAAACTAATGAAATTTGGAGCCAAATGAAACGGATCAAGAGTCGAAAGAGCGGATGAATGAAATAAATACATCCACATCTACATACTACCCCGCAAGCCGCCTCAATAGGCGTGTGGCGGGGGGTGTTAGGACACCAGCCGTTTGCATATAAAAAGGAAACTCTCTAATGTAATTAGGCCTAACATTTATTAAAGTCCCTTATTGTTCGGGGGAAAAACGAATTCACATACCTATCCGTTCGGCAAAATATCTCTCTTAATTTATCGTTTCTGTCGGACCTGTAAATATAGTGGGGTTCTAATATCATGTTTTCCGTGTCGCTCTTAAAGATATCTATTCTCAATTGCTCAAGCAATCTAAGCAAAATAGACCGGCAGTTCACCACTCGAGAGCCAAAGATGGTCAAAGATGGTCGATTGCCTGGGTGGTGGAGTTGAACTACGAAAAATGACGTAATTTTTCACATTTTATGACGTATTCTCACTTAAATGAGATTACAAAATAACCCCCCTGGCGTTTCCAACTCACGACACTCGATTGCTAAGGGATCACGAAGGACGAAAGCGATTGTCACTCGGGCACACCAAACGCCACTCGGCCGGTCGCTGCGTTGGATTCAAGCAATCGGGTTCGCTTGCTGTCCTTCTTCCTGCACACACTCCCAAGTCGTACTGAAACGGTGACAAAAAGTTGAGAACGTTCTATGCCCTGATTTAAGAAAACTTTTTACCCCATCATTGCCATACTTACCCCATTTACATAATTACGTATTTTTCCACATTTTATGACGTATTCTCACTTAAGTGAGATTACAAAATAACCCGCTTGGCCCCTGTGTATGACGGCTGAACATTTTCATCGAGGTGATGTGCGGACTCGTTGATGTGAACGAGCAAACCACCGGTGAGCATAAAGCATTCATCGTAAACGGGTGTTAACCGCTAAGGAGGATCACGTTAAACTCACTGTTCATTGACTCGAAAGCAGTTACCCTGATTTCACGCCGGGTGATTTTGTCAATTAAGCTTCTTAAGAGCCACCCTCATCATTGTTGGCTTTCAATTGTCAAGATGCCGGGATTACACAAGGTACCGTGCGATTAAAACTACGAAATATCCCTACTCGTGCGCCTGGCGCCATATGTCCGAGAGGTTAAAGACACTTTCACGATATATCTACACCAAGAAGATACCCTGCAAGCCACCTCAAGGGTGTGTGGCAGGGGGTGAGTAGTCACCAACATGCATTACACTATACCCCATTAAAGTTAGTGTAACTACGACTATTAATGCATTATCATAAATCGCTTATGCTTGTCAGGAGGCGAAGCCTCACAAGCATGCTCTACACTTTAGGTATGCTACCAATGTTAAAGGGTATATATGTGGGATAGGACGCTAGGGTAGCTTAATTGGTTGATTCTCCTGGCGCGCGTGTAATAGGGGATCAAGGTTGGAATCCCAGTCCGGGCGAATGTTTCTTTTCCCATATAGCCTTAACATTCGTTTCCAGAGGCCTGCCCTTCTTTTTTCTGCTAAATGTTTATAAACTGTTTAAGTAATGATGTTTATTAAGATATATAATATAATAATATAATTTATTCTTCCATAAACAAATAGATTACTACATTCGTTTACAAATGGGAAGTTAGGTACACTACTAGGCAATAGGCCTGTTTTTAGGGTACCGTCAGTTCAAATTTCACATGCATTGCAGTGTAAGCAAGGAAAGATGTGATATATAAATTAACACTCATGATAGATGAGCGTATATGAGAAAAGAAAATCAATTTATTGAACAGAAAAGCCATTTTTTACAGGAAAAACAACTTTGACTCTGGTAGCAAATAATGAATCCCAACTAAGCACAATTTCAATATTATTATAAGGCAATTTTTTGAACAGAAAAGCAATATTCCTCTCAAGGGTTTATTATCAATCAAAAAAGGACTAAAACATCACGAACGGTCATTGGCAATGGAGTTTATCAGGCATTTTACTTACTTCATGTAACTCATGAACGAACCAGGCAGTACAAAGTACCTGATTATACAAAGGAAATTTGATGACCTCTTTTCGACTAATTTATTTTAAAGTTTTCAAGGATGATGTTAAAATACCTCAACAGCCTTAGGAGCATGATATAAACAAATATATTCGTCGAAGTTTTTTTTTTACCTCAATGGGTAAACCTGCCATCCGCAGAAGCATAAATAACAACAAACTTGCACTAACTTATCACCGTGGAGAGCATGCCAAGCTGAAAATAAAGGAAGTCGAGCGGGCGTTTATTTTGCCGCTGTTATTTACAGGGTTAAAAATGAATTTACAAATACCAACTATTAATTTCAAGTTCAGCGTAATTTAATTCGATAACATTTACAAACAAGTCAAGATTTTAATTTGCAATCGCAGCCCCGTCTTATGAACGATTTCCTCTCCATGGCCCGAGTCGAACATGGCGTGCATGTATTTATCATTGGGGAGAATTAAGGTCGATCAGCTCTTTGGGTCACATTGCTAATTCACTCGCCAACCTTCTCCGTGAACACTGCATTGAACTCTTGGCATCGGATTCATTCTTTGGTAAGTATTCGGCGTTTTTTAACATAATACTATAAATATTACAAAATGGCTTTTCCATCCGTAAATTGTGTATGACTGGTTTTTAACTGGCATGTATTTGTTTAAAGAGTACTTGGCAAAAGCGATGCTAAAGTTAGGGAAATCAGCTACTTCTCCCTTGTTAGACCACGCTTGGAATTCGCTGGCAGTATTTGGGAACCTTATGACGTAGTCTTAAAAACCGAGTAAGAACGCAAGCAGCGAAAATCGGCAAGATACATTTAACGCCGTTTTGATAATCTCGTTGGTGTTACTGACCTTTTGCAGCCACTGGCATGGGAATCGCTTTCAGACCGTCGATTGAAATTGAGACCTAATCTATTATGTATGTTCCAAACCAATTTGCTTACATACGATGTGAATAAAATTTTACGAAATCCGACTTATTACAGAAGGTCAATTCATAAGAATAAAATTAGGGAACTAGACTACAGAACGGACAGATTTAAAACGTAATTTTTTCCGCGAACGATAAGAGACCACGTTCGTAGAGAAGTAAAAGACCACAACAGCTGCCAATAGGTTTGTCAATTGGTAGTTTAGCTAGTTACTCGATTTACTCCATAATACTAGTATGCCTATCTGCTACCTAGTACGAGCAGCAAGCCGTGCATGCTTTCAGTATAATTCTTACATCTCTGTCCATTTATGTAGTTACAAAATACTAACGATCCTTCCAAAATTGGTAGCATATCTGTAGTGTAGTGCATGCTTGTGAGGCTTCGCCTCCTGAAAATCATTAGCGATTTATGCTAATGCATCAATAGTAACAGTTACACTAACTTTAATAGGGTATAGTGTAATGCATGTTGTTGACTACTCACCCCCTGCCACACACCCTTGAGGAGTCTTGCAGGGTATTTTGCAGATGTAAATGTAGCTGTTAAATTTTGTAGCCTTTTCTAAGAGAATATGCTGTTATGCACAGTGAAGCTTAGCTAGAAATGGAAACATAATGGTATCGAATATAGCTGAAGGTTAAACGGCCGAAGAAGATCACCACAAATAAGTCTTGCAAAGAGTTAGAGAGAATGAATTCGGAAAAATTAGAGATTAGAGAGAAATTAAGGTAGACTGTTTCTTTTTTCGGGATTCATTCCGCGATGTTTAAAATTGCAAAAAACAATCTTTCGCTGGTCCTCCTGCCAGCTTCATCAGGTTAACTGAACCGATTCCTTAGTCTCGCTCGTCTTTACATATATGAGTGAGGACTCCCATTGTTGCCGGAAGTTTTAAATTTGAAAAATTCGTTTAAGATTTCTTCTCAACGTGTAAAACCGTCTTCTCGATTGACGTTCTCCGGTCTCTTCGCAATTTCTATAGCCTCCCTGATTAATCTTGGGTAATAGCGTACCTCCTTTGATATTAATTTTGTCTCCTCAAAGTTGAAATTATGAGTGGGGCCGCTGAGATGGTGTTCGGCTATTTTTTGCAATTTTAAACGTCGCGGAATGAATCCCAAAAAAGAAACAGTCAAAACTACATCCTCGGAAGCCTACGAGCTAATAAAATAAGGTAGTTTGAGCGAAAAATCACTTCACCTAGATTTTGATGGATTTGGCCTCATTTTAAAGAAAAAAATCCCATCATTCCAATGATGTCAAAATATTAACCCCTTGCTGGATTTCTTTTAGAGCAATTTTTCTAAAAAAAATAAGCTGTTTTGTATCCGGATAGATTCCGGCTGTGCGCTCCAGAGGGAGAATACATATTGAAATATTTAGGAATTTCTAACACTCAAGATTTCATCAAAAAACTAACGATGTGTAGATGGTATGTTTTCTCAACTATTTATAAAAATCTATCCATTACTCACCGCTGTAATTTTTTACAGAATCGCAGAAAACCTGCTGTTTTTAAGGCTTTTTAGCCGTATGGCGTAAAAAAATGAGTCAAGTTAGAGACTTATGTCGAGATATTTATTTAATTTTTGAGAATATTTGTCATAAATTACTATATTTTTGCACCATTAATATAACAATATTTACTTCATACCTCTTACTGACGCTGAAATTAAGAAATAAAATTCGAGTGTGGTCTCAATCATGACTTGGGAAATATCTTGCTCAAACTACCTTAAGTTTACAAGAAACCTCTACAAAGTAGAAGAGCCAAACTTATTTAGGACTTATTCTGCGGAATCCAGTCTCAACGAGAGAATAATTGGAGGCGAAATGAAAGGGAGCAATTACCGAGGGAGATTGAGGATGAAATACACGAAGCAAATCACGAGGGAAGTTTAAACGGAAACTTGTGTAGGAATGAATGGGTTAGCCGAGAGGAGATCGGAGAGAGATGAGATGAAAGCAGATTTCCTTATGCGTTCCATCTCCGGATCAATGGCTGCTGCTGTCGGATGATGAATAAGAGACCGCTACAAATTGCCCTAGATGCCCACAAGATTATTTCTGCTGTATGTTCAGTCCCAGGGAGCACTTGAACTAAACCCATCCGCACATTTCACCCACCCTCATTAAATGCGTATGAATTGCCACGAGATAAAACCCACCTGATCCGGAAATCGAACCACGGACCTCTGGCTTTCCGGGCGATTTCGCAGCTCACTACGCTACACAGGCCTCTATAATCCTCATTACCATTTTAGTAGGCTTCAAGAGAACTCGAGGCTCTGCCGTTACTGTCCATCAGTGATGGAAACGTGACGGAATAAGGGCTTCCAAAGAAGCCACTGCCCAAGAGACTAAATCCTATCGGCCGTATTCATAGTTACGTTATGCCTGTTGCTCACGGTAAAATTTTCCATAAAACAGTTTTATTAAAATTTTTATTGAAAGTTTTATGAATCGTACGTAAAAAGTACTTGCTTGCTCACGGTAAAACTGTTCATAAAACCGCAATGTCCTGCCATCTATGAGACGCTTTGCGAACACGTGAAGTGATAAAATGCACTCACTTGTGGATGAATGTTAGGTTAAAAACTATATGTATTGTTTATTTTCTCACTTTCTGATCACATTCAACGGTGCTATGGCACTAACTCATTCTTCTAACAAGAAGGATACTGCCTCAACGTTCCATGAACTTCTAGCCATGTTTGTTTACGTTGTCCTTGTTTGGCGTCCCATGGATACGAGATTATTATAAACGCGATGAGCGGAACGTCTCATTGGTTGTTGCATAAAACGGTTTTATGGAAATAAAACCTGTCCTATTCCATAAAACGTTTTATAAAACTAAGTTTTATAAAACGGTTTTATCGTCAGCAAGCTCAATTTTATAAAATTAGTCGATTTTATAAAACGTTTTACCGAAAATTTTACCGTGAGCAACAGGCATAAGACTATGCCTACCGCAGGTTTAAGTAAGTTAGACCGGCAATGTCGTTGAACTGATATTCATAGCGTCGTTTTAGCGCTGATCGACCTTAGCCCCGGCAGCTTTAGTCCGGAGAAAGTTAAACCTATGGAATAATGGTTTAACGTTGAGTTTAAGCTCCGGGCGTCGCCACTTTTTCTTCAGTTTTTGTGGTGTGGTAATTTTCGAAGGTGTTATGTGATTAATCGCGAGTTCTCCAAGTTAGAACTAATTTAAGGGGTAATATTTTTTGTTAGTCTATCGTTAAGAATATTGTTGGCTTAGTGATTTAGGTTTTTACTGACGTAAATAGTTGGGCAGTAATGGGAAGTAATGAATTAGTTTCGTTCTCAGGATACCTAGTTAATTAATTTTGTTATATTTAGTTTACATTTTTAGAGAGTGCATTAAAAATTATTTCCGTCATTGTTTACGTGATAACTAGTTTTTCCTCGAATGGAAAACTAATTGTGGCGAAAAAATTATGAAAAATGTTGATGATTTCGAACGGGAGCGAAAACGACAAGAATGAAGAATGATGGGAAATTACGTCACTCGTCATACCGGAAAGCGGATGCATTGGTGTGGTTACGTGTGGTTGCTCTTTTGTTGTTATTATTTAACCGGTATGGGATATGTAGGTATTGAAGACGACTTCCATTCCAGATGGATTTTTTCACGTAGCAAATTACGCGGTTCACTCACCGTAATTTGTGGTAGAATCCATCGTCTTCAATACATATCCCATACTGGCATAATATATGTCATAATCCTGATTATCTTCGCCATCATTTTAGCCATACAGGAGCATTCCACAGGAAGGTCAACCCAGAGAAGTTTTTGTAGAAGTTAATGAGCGAGACATTTTTAATCTTAAGGATGTTAAACAATGCATGTTTCATAGTAAGCGGTTCAGGTACAAAAGAAAAAGTTTTAAATTTGAGTATCTTTAATATCTCATTATAATGTAGGACACTATTTCCTGTTCTGTTTGAATGTGTTCCTGATTAGATAAATGCATTAAAAGTACCAAATATACAATACTTAATTTCATTTTTAAGATAAAAGTGTACAAGTCCCATACGTGACAGGTAATGTCCCAAACGTGACAGCATAATTAGAGGTAAATTCTATGTTACTGCGAGGATTGAAAGTAATACGAAAGCATCAGTCGTTAAGAAAATGTTATCAAAAAATCATTTAAAAAGTTGCCAAATTGTAACATGCATAGCTTAGCTAATTTTTCATAATTTATATTACATATTCGATATGGTGGTGGACTTACTATGACCCATACGTGACGTTAGAATTTAATTAAAAACAAGAGTATTTGCTTTTTAATAGGAATCTATCTGCATAGTGAATGTGATAAATTATCATGCTATATCTAAAGATGGACCAAATTCGTTTGTAACTATTTTATTGACCATTAGAGGGAATATTAAAAAAAAACTGTAAGCAGCTGTCCCATGCGTGGCAGTCGAATGCCCCTAAAGCTGGAACCACGTCTACACTTGCATCTGTATTCTGACGAAGACCGCAATATGCGATGTTGTTTCGCCTGGTTGTAAGTGAAGTGGGAAGAGAGGGGTGGGTGGGGAGGGGGGGGTGAGAGTCGGGGAGAGGGGAAGGGGAATGAAAAAATATTCTCGGAGGGTTACTTGAAGCCAACATCAGTCAAAGAGTGTTTTGTATTCCCTCGCTGCTTTTTTCGCGACACGACGGAGCCTTTGCTGCTGTCTAACCGTCTCACGAGGGAAGTGTCGAAAAACTGGGTCCCGGATTATGGTGAAAGTTGGCAGGCAGGTAGTCATAGCACACTGATTTGCGAACCGTCCCACTTTTAGGGTTATTTACCCGAGGTTTAATACTTGAACTGTCATTATAAACCATAGAATAACCCTTTGGTAGTCGTGAGGAGGTAGACCGAGGGTAAAGCAGGCGATTGGAACTTCGGAAGTTCTAGGTTCAAGTCTAGTTCCGGGTGTGGATTTTCGTATTTTATTCGTCGGTTTTTTAAGTTGATTTTCTCAAACGGTAGCTATGGTAACGGTAATTGTTATCCAAATTGCCGTAAAACTCCATTGTATTATTGATATCAATCAAGGGCTAACCCTACATCTCAGGCGCCGCGAAAACTTATATTCCTTCATTCTGGCAAAATCCAAAAAGATCTTACAATAACTAATGAAATAATGTGGATTTATTTTATATTAATGCTAATAGCCCTGGGTAAGAAAGTGGTATTTCGACTCTTCAGGTGACAATTGGTAGCCAAGAAGGCTAAAGAAACCTCTTTCTTACGCAGTTATCAGCGAGCGTAACAGTTCCCCGAATATTTTACTACATTCCGCCCTTTCCACTGTCGGATTTGTATCTTATTTCTTGAAACGGAGGGAAACAGGAGCAAATGCATGGAAAATGAAGGCATATTTTCATTAAAAACATTTATTGTGGCTGCTATTGCGACCCAAAAGTTGCATTATCCAATTATTGCCCCTACAACAGGCTGCTGATCATATTCCAAACGAATAGAATGTGAGAATCCAGGATGGTAATCGTCATAATGGTACTTGCAGCGTCGAAATGCGACTTTCTAGTCGAGGGCTATTTGCACTTATAGAAGATAGAGGCAGATTATTACATCAGCAATTATAACTCGGAAATTATACAGAATTAAGAAATTGATATGTTTGCGGCGACACAGATTAAAGTTCAGCTTTTGTTTGAGAACAATGGTATAATGCTGTGTTTTAACGCAATGCGGATGGACAAATTAATAATAGTTACCGTTGGGGTACGTCAATTGACAAAATGGTGAATGAAAAAGCAAACATCCACACCAGGAACTAGACTTGAACTGAGAACCATCGCACTGCCAGACACCCACTTTGCCTAGTGGCGGATTTTGGTATTTGGGGGTCCCGGGTGGCACAACTGAAAATGGCCCTGAATGTAAGTAATTCGATAAATGTATGAATTTGATAAGTTTTGATATCCTTTATTAGATCCATTATAATGCAACTACATAATGGCTAAATTTTTAAGTTTAAAAAATCAAACATGAAATTTTATGAAAAACAATAGTAATAAAAAAATAAAAGTAGCTCTTCAGTTTGGTTACTTATTTGATCACGCGCAAAAATTATATGCATTCATATATTTTATTAATAACTTGACTTGGGATTCTGTTGAAACCTCCGAGGTTATAGGTCCTGGGCGGCCGCCCAGTCCGCCTTTCCTCGGTGAAATCCGCCCCTGACTCTACCCCTAAGCTACTTCTTTATGACTACCACAGGCCAGTCTTTGGTGAAAAATTTTTATCCTTGTGTTTTGCTTAAACTACTGGGTATATATTCCCAAGAAGGGAAGTGGATTCGTAAATCACTTCACTTCATGAATTAGCATTTTGTACTTCCCATCCTTCTTTTTTCCCGACCACGGATTCGACAAACACTAGTGTTTGGGCGTTTTCTAAAATCAAAGTGACAATTTCGAAATATAATTGTCATTATAAAAATAATATTGATAATTTAAAATGGCAATTATTAATTGAATCCATGGTGACGAATAAATTAGTGTGGAATATTCAAAGTATTAATTCATTGAGTGATGTGTATATTTTATACAAAGTTATGCCGGAAAACTCACTATTCCAGGATTTCCTGCCTTTCAATTTTCGTCTTGCCTGTTGGATACTTCTCTCGTCAGACCCTGCACACTGTAAATCAGGGCACTGAAAACGGATTGTGGGCCGCGTTGTTGGTACGGTTTCAAACATTAACATGCTTGTCCTCCCCCCCATACTCGCGTATTTTATCCTCCACTCTCCCCAGTACCTCTCCACCTCCTGGCTAACAATTACGACTAACTCTTCGATCGGGAGGCTTCGAATGATAGCCCGTTCAATGTTGCCACATTAACCATTTTGCGCCGGCGCGGCGGGGTCTCACGTTGGAAATAGCTTCTACCCTCACGCATTCCACTATAATTTCTTTGATTCCCCCGTACGGAGCTCTCAGTCGACGAGGAATAGCTCAGGTGTGTGTATTCTCAACCTGGAACCGCACTAGGCTGGCCGCCGAACCCTTTTCTTCAACCAATGGGCAGAGATAATCGTTCGCCCCTTTCCGCATTACGACATGCGGTCTTCTATCAGTTTATGCGCAATGGTTTTGCTAAAAATTAGAATGTCTGCACTGATGCTAGAAAGAGTGTCTGCACTGTCAAGATACGTTAAGGTGGTTCCACCGTAAAATTACTAAAATGTCATTTTTATCATATTCTGTCTACTTGTAGAAAACGTTGTCCTCTTTCTGATATGAACAACAAAATAATACCTTTCCACGCTATTTTATTCTATAATTGAACTTGAAATTACATGGTCTTCAATGGCGTATGAGAGAAACACAGGGAAAAATAGTATTTTTCCATAAAATACAAATGCCATTTTCGTGGAAAACTGTCTATAAGAAGGAAATAGTCCAGATAAATTGAATCAAAATAAAATATAGGCATCTTACCACCTTATTTTTCTAGTTATTGAAGAATTAATGCCGTAATTGAAGTCAAAATGCGGTAATTCGTAGGAAATGGCGCTGCAGTCGGCTCCAATCGCTGGAAAAAAGTGCTAATTTAAAATATAATCGTGGAATAATCTGCATATTTTCTACTTTACTATTGGGCTCCTATAGGTAACGCATTTCATCAGCGAAAGCAGGATTTTTTGGACAAAATATGAAAAATGTGGAATTTAGTATTTGTTTTGACTCACACAGTCGCGGCGGAACCTTCATAAGTCAGAATTGAATTCCTTAATTTTTACAGAGACTTTACAGCTTTTAAGGTAGTTTGAGCGAGACATTTCCCTAGTCATAATGGAGAACGTATTCGAATTTTGTATTTTAATTTCAGCGTCTGTAAGAAGTGTGAATTAAATATTGTAGCATTAATGGCGCAAATATATAGCTATATATGACAAAAATTCTCAATAAATAATCAAAGTAGTATATCCACAAGTCTCTACCTTGACTCATTTTTCTCACGCCGTACTGCTAAAAAGCCTTCAAAACGGCATGTTTTTTTGTGATTCTGTAAAAGTTACTGCGGTGAGTAATGGATTAATTTTTACAAATAGCTGATAAAACGTACAAACTACAAACCGTTATTTTTTTGACGGAATCTAGGTGTTAGAAATTCCTAATTATCACAATATTCCTAATCTCTTGAGTGCACAGCCGTAATCTATCCCATGTAAAAAAACCTATTATTTTTGGGCAAATTGCTCGAAAAGTAGTTCGGCAAGGGGTTAATATTTTGACATCATTTGACAACATTTTGACAACATGGGAATTTTTCTTTAAAATGAGGCCAAATTCATCATATTCTTGGTGAGGTTATTTTTCGCTCCAAATACCTCAAACGAAATTCCACCATTAATATTAAGTTCTCTAGCATAAAGACTCCAAAGTTTGTTCGGAGATGCCTTTGCATATGAACTACGTTAAGAATGACGGTGGAACTCCGTTTAAAATTTGTTTATGTAAACGTAATATAAGCAATCTACTTAAGGTGGTTTGAGCGAGATAGTTCCCTAGTCATAATGTAGATCATATTCAAATTTTTTTTTAAATTTCAGCGTCTGTAAGAAGTATGAAATAAATATTTTAATATTAATGGCACAAGGTTATAGTTATATATGACCAAAATTCTCAGTAATTAAATAAATAAAGCTACATAAGTCTCTAACATGACTCATTTTTTCCCGCCGTACGGTTGTAAACCCTTCAAAACAGCAGGTTTATTTGCAATTCTGTCAAAATTACTGTGGGGAGTAATAGATTATTTTTTATAAATAGTTGACAAAACAAGCAAACTACACACCGTTAGTTTTTAGACGACATGTAGGTGCTATAAGTTCCTAATTTGTTTAATATTCTCTCTCTGGAGCTCACAGCAGTAATCTATCCCATGTAAAACAGCTTACATTTGTAGGCAAATTGCTCGACAAATAATTCGGCAAGGGGTTAATATTTTAATATCATTGGATGTTTTAGGTTTTTTTCTTTGAAATGAGGCCAATTTCATCAAATTCTAGGTGAAGTGATTTTTCGCTCAAACTACCTTAAAAGCCTCAATTTCCAGAGAACAAAGAAACTTACTTTCGCTATTCCTCTGCATAAACAAGCAATTGACCCTGGACAAATGCCGTGAGTGGGGATCACACTGCGCCGAAGAGAGGTTTCCAGTTGCCGAGGAGAGGGCCTAAGCTCTCGCTAAGCTGGGTCTCAGTGGGCAACATCATACCTGTGTTTATTGCTTCGGAGCCGGTCACTTCCCTTCCCACTCGTCGGGCATAGCTTCCCTTTCGTTCTTTTGCGCAGGAAAATCCATGCCGGCTATGGCTACCATTCTTTCTTTGGCGTGGGAAAAACCTCGCCGGCATTCGGAGCGAAATGGTTAACCTTTATATTAATGAATTCAGCCTGCGTATGTTTGTGCATGCAAAACTCGAATAGTAGTCGGTCGATTGACTTGAAATTTTGACACAACGTTGCATCCACATACACACGCATTTTTTTGATAAAATGATCGCAAATTTTGGGTCTTTTTTAACCACATTATTGTTAGCATTTACTCTAATAAGAAAAGCATTGAATTTGGTCAGGTGTTTCTTTAACTGCTTTTTTAAATTACTTACGCTCATGATATTGGATGGAATTTTTTTATCGTAGATCGCATAAATAATGCAGATTTAAATATTTCATTCAATTTTCGGATACAATTTGTTTTTGCCCAAGCATTGAGTTTTTATCTTTAAATTTATATATTTTTCTTCCTTTTCAACACTAGAAATTTCCTTGGCAACCAGGCGTTAATATCCATTTAATCGCGATTTCATGAATGGCTATTCACGCCTGCAGCATCTAAAGGCCAGAATCAGTGACTAATTTGATAGTTGTAGTCAAACGACTACAGTTCTCCGTTTGCCTTGCCTTCTAAATGACCATCAACAAGGCACAAGGTCAATCGCTTCAAGTGTGTGGATTTAATCTGGAAACCCCATGCTTTTCACATGGACAATTATATGTTGCATACTCAAGAGTGGGACAGCCGAAACATTTGTTTGTTTTTTTCAGAGGGCGGTAAGACCAAAAATATTGTCCATCCCTAAGTACGTGAATAAATTTTTTCAACTTTAATTTTAAACACAAAAAATCATTGTCTTTCGTGTATTTTGCACTTGTAAAAGTGCCTGCTTTGTATGTGTGTGCCTACTTAAAAAGAAAAAGAGGTGTTGCAACGCATGTTTGAGACAGCTAGTACCATATACGTGGCCGGCTGCTCGAGCCAAAGCCGGCGAGAGACGAAATTTGGCAACAATGGTCTTAATAACGCACGATACCTAGCGATCGCCAAGTTTCTCGTGATAGATACACTGATCTCGCGCGTTGACATCTCCGGCCGTGGGCGAACGAGGAGGGCGAGACTCTTTCTGTGGATGCGGATGGATGCTGTGAGCGGACCGACTCTTTCGTCTCTAGAGTTCGTTTCTTTGGATATTTGCCGTTTTCACAAAAGCTTGTGTTCCCCAAGGAATCAATAGGTGCTTTTCAATTGCTCTAGAATGCGCTGCTAACTTTGAAAAAAAACGACGGCGTAGCCCATTTCTATTCGTCGTTAGGTTATTTGATTTACCCATTTGTATTTACACCATTTAGAACTGGCGGATAGTGTGGTAAGCGGAGGGCCTATTGGGAATTTTTTTTTGGCGCCTGATTTTCCCCAGTTGCTTTGGATGATGCCTCATCTAGGAAAGAGCCTCGTTGTCGGTTTTGAGAAGAAACTGGGCGTGCTCTAGATATTGCCGCTATTTCTCGCAGCCGAAAACGCAGGCCAGGCACTCCTTCTCATACGTGCGGTAATTTTTCTCCGCAGCAGAGAAGCTCCGAGAAACAAAGGCAATGGGAGCTAGAAGTCCATTCACCTCCTGGTTTAATACCACTCCGATTCCCGTATCCGATGCGTCTGTGTGGAGCACGAATTCCTTATTGTAGTCGGGTATGTGGAGAGTCGGTGCGGTCCCCTAGAAGTCTTTAAGTCTTTGGAAGGCATTTTATTGCTCTTGTCCCCAGTCGAAACGGGCACCCTTCTTCATGCAATGGTTCAGGGGTAGGCAAATTTCGGAAAACATGGGAATAAATCGGGAATAAAAACTGCACATCCCTAAGAATTTCCTAACTCCCTTTAAATTCTTGGGCGCTGGAAAGTCTATCACTGGCCTCACTCGTTCAGGATTAATTCTAATTCACTTTTCAGAGACAAGGTGACCCAGAAAGGCGATCTCTTTTAAGAAGAGATGAATTTTCTCTGGATTCACCGTCAGTCCATTCGTGCGTAATCTTGATAATACTTCCTGTATGTGCAGGACGTGCTCTTCTTCATTTCTACTACACACTACCAAATCATCCAAGTAGTTAAAGACGTATTTAAATTTTACATCGTAAAATATCGCATCCAACACTCACGAAAATACTTGGCCACCATTACATATTCCAGACGGGAGCTTTTGGAATTCGAACAACCCGAGCGGGGTCATAAATGTTGTGCACGCTCTGGATTGTTCAGTTAAATGGATCTGATAATAAGCGGAGCGGAGAAGGAGTTCCTACGGAACCACAACCCAGCAACCAAACGCCATCTCCAGCCGCCTCATCATCCTCAACCGCCGAGTTGCGGCGAAAATTTCCGCCTTCCGGCAACAAGCTTGGAACTCCAAACTAGCCTTACTAACCCAGGAAGATGACAGCATCTGTAAAATGGCCAGGACGCTCAGAACTCTGTTCTCTCGCATCCCACCTCTCAAGACTCCCACCGGATATGCCTGCAGCGACATCGAGAAGGCGGACTACGCTGCCACCTACCTCGAATCTACATTCACTCCAAACCCTCTCACAATCCACTCCCCCGACCTCCGCCACCTGGAGGCCTCGGACCCACACCAGCCTCCGGAGCCCACCACACCGCCGATAATCACCAAGGCAGACGTGATAGCCGAAATCAAGCGCCTTCCACGCAGAAAAGCTCCAGGACCGGACGGCATCAAGAACGAACTCCTGCGACAGCTTCCGATAGGGGTGGGTGTCTTCCTGGCGCTCATCTTCACAGCATGCCTACGCCTCGGCTACTTCCCTGCAGCATGGAAACAAGGAAAAGTAGTCTGCCTCCCGAAACCTCGTAAAGTCTATCTAAAGTTGAGAGCTACCGCCCAATCTCCGTGCTGGACTCTCTTGGGAAGCTACTGGAACGCTTCATCCTGCCACAAATCCTCCACCACCTCACCGCCCTCAACATCCTGCCAGACTTCCAATTCGGTTTCCGGCGGGAACATTCCACCATCCACGCGCTCCTTCATGCAACCAACTATCTCACCGCCTCCTTCAACTCCAAGGTATGCCGCGCCGCGGCATTTCTTGACGTCTACAAAGGAATTCGAGAAAGTGTGGCACGAGGGGCTCGTGTGGAAGCTCCGACACTTCCGCTTTCCTGAATAGCAGACAGCCAACCTACACAGCTTCCTTCGCGGTAGGATATTCAGGGTCTCCTGGAGAGGGGAGACATCCGGAGTTTGCACCATCCAGGCTGGAGTACCCCAAGGATCCGTCCTAGCACCACATATATACTCCCTCTACACCGCCGACTTCCCCACCAACCTAGGCTGGCACACCAGAGTCAGTCTCTTTGCGGACGACACAGCGCTCATCTGCAGATCCCACCGTCCCAAAGGAGCCGCTTCACGCCTGCAGGTTGTCTTGGATCAGGCTTCCGAGTGGTGCTCCAAATGGCGCATTGCTCTGAACCCATCCAAGACGAAGACCGTCCTCTTCCGCAGAATAAAGCAGTGAAGAACCGCTCCACCACTTCGACTACAAGGCCAGGACGTCCCTTGGACCACATCTGCCGCATACCTAGGTATTGAGCTCCACTTCCGCCTTACCTTCCGCCCTCACCTTTCCCGCATCACCACCAGACTCCGTTCCGACTTTAACCTCCTAAACCCTCTCCTTAAATCCAAAGACATCTCCATTAAATACCGCATTCGCATTTACCGGGCGATAATCCTCCCCCGCCTCCTGTATGCCTCTCCTGTCTGGTCAGGACTCAGCCTGAAAACATCCATCGGCCGTCTCCAGATTCGCCTTCGGGTGATCCTCCGCCTGATTCTCCACTTTCCTAGATTCGTCGGAAGCGGAGCTCTACACGACTTCGCAGAGGAACCACTACTACGCGACCAACTCCAGGCATTAGCGACGAAGTTTTTCCAGTCAACGAGGGACAACGTCAACGCACACCTCCTAATTCTTTCCACCGATTGTTCCACAGTATGGGACACATACAAGCGGCCCATCTCTTCAACGGGACTGGCCGCACACCAGCCCCCGAGACGTGCGTGAAACGCACCTGCGTTGGAATCAACGCCCAAAACCGCCACCACTGCTGAGAGCCTCCTGAGGCGAAAAGTAGAAGGAGATCCATTCGAGGACTTGGAAAACACCACATCTGTCGGGGATATGATTTTTGCACGTTATTATATTTACATAAATGTAAAAACTTGTTCCTTGAAGAATTTCATTAAAAAACCACGATAAAATTTTTCATAGTCAAATCTCTTTTATCTCTGTCGTTCCATGAACCTAAAATAATTACCTGCGGGGTAATGCGCAGTGGGTCGTTAGCGACCCACCCAATTATTCAAGAATAGGGTGAATAAAGTTTTTAAATATACGTTTCCCATCGTAGATAATGTATTTGGATTACATTTCAGCACAGAAGTTCAGTTAGAAGAAATAAAAACACATTTTGGCATAAATGGGTTAATGGGGCTTGGAAAGAAGGAACATTCGTAGCTGTCGGAATATCTTTCTAATGCTGTCGATTCTATCAGTGCTATAAATGTAATGTGGGTTTAAAATACCGTCTTCCTTATCATCCTAAAACTTGCCTGATATGAATGTAATCTTAGCCTAGCGTGTAGCCTCTGGCGTTCTATAAACGGGTCCCAACTTAGGCCTTACACCAGCTGTTTAACTCTTTCTGTTCTTTAGTAGCAGATTTTTAAGGAAGCGTGCGGCTTTCATTTGTATTTTTTTAACTTCGCGAACTAAATCTCTCTGTACAGGATCCCACATGCTCGCGGCGTCATCAAGATGCGGCATAACCAGGGAGGTTATATTGTAATCTCACCTTTTTAATGACTCTTTGCGGGAAGGCGGGAGACCCGTTTAGCTCTACAAATGATCGGCTCACAGATCAGCCAAGGTTCGTGGAAACTGATGGTGACTCCATTACACGTTCCTTCACGACACAGGGGATGGAACTAAGGAAAGACGAAGGCAAATGAAACGGATCAAGAGTCGAAAGATACGGATCAAAGGTCGAAAGAGCGGGTGAGTCAAATAAAAGACCTGCAGAACACCACTTGAGAGCCGAAGACGGTGACGCCACCTGAGTGGCGGAGTGGAACTACGAAAAATGACGTAATTTTCCGTATTTTATGACGTATTCTCATTTAAGTGAGATTTAAAAATAACCCCCCAGAGCGACGAAGTGTTGCATTTTTCACACTCTAGGTGTGAAGTTAAGGTGATTAACGTATTTGAGTTCATCTGACACATTTGCATACACTCCCCCCAACTTTATATCGATGTATTCTCCACATATGTTTATAAATTGATGCATTACATAGAGATTAATCGCGCGAGCCACTTGGAGGGTGGAGTGGGGGCAGGGGGGAGGCAGTGAGGGTGGAGGTAGGGGTTGGTTCCACGCTGAGCGGACAGCACTCGTCCCAGTTGGAGGTCGAACCTCGAGCACCGCTTCCCCACCCTCTGAAAACCGGTCGGGCGAGACTCTAAGCGAGGAGAGTGCTAATTTATAAAACGTGTTCACATGGAATAATATTATCATAAGCGGTAATCTACCTATTAAGGCAGGTTTCAATTGTAGAAAGAATACCGATACCGACTTTCAAAGCCGCCGCGGGGAGTAATCTCCGTAAGTGATCGATTCTTCAACTCGACGTATGTGTGTCTTGCCTCTCTTCATCACCTTCCATTGGGCTTCTTCTGTTTCTTTCATCCCTTCCCCACTTACCCAACATCGTCCACTCTGGTACGGCCTTCAACCATATACTAATAATAATAATATTCTTTCTTCCATACATATATTATTAAAGTCATTATATACATTGAAGGAAGTAAGGTGGACTAAAAGGCAATAAGCCTGTAATTATGCTAACTTCAAAATTCTAATATTCGGAAATGAACATACATTGGACCCAAATTTATTTAGTACATACATACATAAAGAAAACATGGAAATGAATTTTAGTGCGTATAGAAAATTGTTACTCTAGTGGCTGGGAAATAGGCATTACAGCATAGAATGCACAACAAATATGACTTAAAACATAATATACACAATATGCAGACCCTTTACAATAACGTTTAAATATTATAAATAGTTGCTGTCCATTTATGAATCAAACTTTGGTATTTCTTAAAACAAGTGGTTTCTTTGATTGAAAATTAGGCAGGATGTTGTACAATTTTGGTCCCATATACAAGAAACTCTGAAGGATTTCAGACTTTCCCGGAGAATATTTATGTCAGCGATCTTTCGGGGTTTGCACCGGGTAGTTAGGTCCATGGCGGCCAACGTTTCGATGCTCGAGTCGAGCATCGAAACGTTGGCCGCCATGGACCTAACTACCCGGTGCAAACCCCGAAAGATCGCTGACATACAAGAAACTCCTTTTGTACAGCATAAAATTCGGTTTAGGCATAGGGACCCAGATACCCCTGCGAAAAATTAAACATCTTATTGCTCTCAAATAATTTTGTACTATAAACACTACACAGATAGAACATTTTTAACACTTTGAAACAGTACATATATCTCTGTGGGAATATGTTTTGCTCAATAAACAAAGGACCTTACAAAAGACCAAAGAACGTATCCTCACCCTTCATCACCTGTTGCAGTCACTTTATTTGCCTTCCCCTATTATCTACTCAGTGGCTTCCTCTCCTCTTCCACCGTGCCGAGCACTTCGTCGTTTGTCTTCCTTTCCGTCAATCGTCGCTATATCATTCTCCTTCACACCCACATATCAAAGGCCTTCATCCTATTCCCATCATCTTTTCTCCGAGTTTAAGTTTCCGCACTATAAAACGACACACTCCAAAATAGACTCCCTGAAAGTCTTAAGGTGGTTAGAGCGAGATAGGTCCCTAGTCATAATAGAGCCCATATTCAAATTTTATTTTTTAATTTCAGCGTCCGTAAGAAGTATGAAATAAATATTTTAATATTAATGGCGCAAATATTTAGTTATATATGACAAAAATTCTCAGTAATTAAATAAATAAAGCTACATAAGTCTCTAACTTGACTCATTTTTTCCCGTCGTACGGATGAAAACCCTTCAAAACGGCAGGTTTTTTTTGCGATTCTGTAAAAATAACTGTGGTGAGTAATAGATTATTTTTAATAAATAGTTGAGATAACGTTAAATCTACACACCGTTAGTTTTTTGACGAAATCTAGGTGCTAGAAGTTCCTAATTTTTTTTATATTCTCCCTCTGGAGCGTACAGCCATAATCTATCCCATGTAAAACAGCTTATATTTGTGGGCTAATTACTCGAAAAGTAGTTCGGCAAGGGGTTAATATTTTGATATCATTGAAAAGAAGAGAATTTTTTCTTTAAAATGAGGCCAAATTCATTCAATTCTAGGTGAAGTGATTTTTCGCTCAAACTACCTTAGCGTTTTTTTCTTACGGTCCCCGTAATTGGTTTCGTCACATAAGAGAAGACAACTTCGTTAACGAAATTGTCCTTCTAATATTTTACTACTGTGCTCATTTTCCTCCAATGTTCCACCCAAGCGATTGGAAGCCAGTTTATGATTTGGATTTGTAATTAGGATTTTCTAGTAGCCTCGGAGGACGTCCAAAGGTATCACATCATGATGCCCAGCACTCTGATTCGAAGATGTTCCCAGCGCACCACGTGGACACCACGACAGTTTCGTCGGGATGTGAAGCTGATCCTCCCGGGTAGCAATGTCGGAACTCAAATGATCGGTAGACATCAAATGACATGTCGTCCAATGTTGACACATTCGTTCCATAAACATGACCGGCTCCTCGAGTCAAAGACGGCGAGGGGTTAAGGTAGTTTGAGCGAGATAGTCACCTAGTCATAATGGAGACTATATTCGAATTTTATATTTTAATCTTAACGTCAGTAAGAAGTGTGAAGCAAATATTGTAGGTAA
The DNA here is from genome assembly GCA_963573305.1 of Pyrrhosoma nymphula. Taxonomy (NCBI): domain Eukaryota; kingdom Metazoa; phylum Arthropoda; class Insecta; order Odonata; family Coenagrionidae; genus Pyrrhosoma; species Pyrrhosoma nymphula. The sequence goes on along the minus strand of OY754334.1, from coordinate 109,312,873 downwards.
CATTAATGGCGCAAAAATATAGTTACATATATGACAAAAATTATCTGGTTGTTTCAGGCGTTACTTGGTGGAACTTATTCATTGAAAAATGAAAAACTTAAACTTTGTTTTTCCACAGTGATAATTTTATTTTCACGACCCGGGTTTCGAAGTTCTTTAACGTCATATTCAACACCTGAATATGACGTTATAGTACGTCGAAACCCGGGTCGTGAAAATAAAAATATCATTGTGGAACAACAAAGTTTAAGTTTTTAATTTACAAAAATTATCAGAAATTAAATAAATCTATCGACGGAAGTCTCTAGCTTCACTAATATTTTCACGCCGTACGACTAAAAAGCATTAAAAACAGAAGGTTTTTTTTGTGGTTCTGTAAAAATTACTACAGTAAGTGAGTAATACATTATTTTTTGTAATTAGTTGAGAAAAGATACCAACTAATCACCGTTATTTAGGTATTGTTCTCGGGCTCTGTACTTATTATACTTATTTAACTTATAAGGAAAGGACTACTTATAAGGAAAGAACAGAAAATATTTCAAAAAAACATCAGCCAATCAGAGGACATCTGAGCTTAATTGTTGGACTCGTCAAACGGTCAATTCAGTTCAGTGTATAATCCTACAGAGAGAGAGAGAGTAACACGCCTTGAAAATAAAAAAAACAAGTCGTTTTCCGAAACGTCGGTCTATATGAAGCCAATTACCTGGTGCAGAGCCCAAGAACAATACCTAAATATTATTCGCCGGGAAAAACTTAAATCGTATATTACTCACCGTTAGTTTTTTGACGAAATCTAGGTGTTATAAATTCCTATTTTTCAATATTATCCCTATCCCTATAGGCACAGCCGTAATCTATCCCATTTTCATAAAAATGAGGTTAAATTCATCAAGTTCTAAGTGAAGTGATTTTTCGCTCAAACTACCTACCGACCGAAAATGTGAGAACAATTGCGCAATAGTGAGCGATCTGTAGGTATCATGGGGCGAGGGGGGCAAAGATGACTCCATCCGTCCGGGGACGGCCGATGACCATGTCCCGGGGGCGGTGGAGACCGTCCAAGGCGGCCTTGCCGCTCGCTCTCGGCGTCTCTGGCGGCGTGGTCAGCGGCGCCTGCCGGCCCCCTCCTGGACTGCCACGCCAATTCTTCGCCTTCTTCCCCCCCTTTCGCCAATCCGCCTCAGCCTCCTTGCACTCTCTCTCTTATAGCTCCGTGGGGGCCGGGAGGGGGAGTCATTGCCCTTTTGGCGAAGAACCACTCTGCCCCCCTTTCCCCTCTCCACCTCCCGGGTATTTCTCTGCCCCCACCTCCCCTCTTGCCCCCGCCCTGCCCCTCTGGCGGTGGGGCAGCGGACGGGTGCGATGGGCAGCCGGTTGGCGGCGCCACCGCCTCCCGGCAGGTTTTTCCGTCGCCCCCGCAGAGCCAGTCGTGCCTCGGCAACCGCCTCTTCGACTCGACTCCTTCATCTGTCTCGCCATGTCCTCGTGCCTCGACTTCTGTTGCTGCGTCCCGCGCCGGACGGCCCGCCGGCCGCGACGCGGTACCGCCGCTGCTAACCTCTGCTACCAGCACCGCCGCCAGCAGAATATGCAGTCGCTGACGTCCAAGGCCTCCGCGCTCGAAGAAGGTACTGCCCGCGGGCACGGTGCTCGCACACACGGGCCGCCGCCCCTCCCCGCCCCTCCCCCGCTCACCGTCGATCAGCTGTTCAATCGTGCTCCCTTTAGTCTTCTCGGCGCATGGACCCGGGCCGTCCGGCTCCACGCGTCGCTCCGAAAAAATTGTACGGTGTATTGTTCACTCTAGTGGTGGCATTGAAAGAACGCAAGAGTTTCATTTCAATTGTTTTGCAACCGAAACAGTTTCAAAAGGAAACAGTTCCGCTGAACACCCAGATGCGGACAACAGCTTGAGGCACACCAAACATTGGGCGATCGATCGGCGTTCTTAGAAAATGACTGGTATTCCGGCATTCTATGTAACAAGAAATATTTCACTTAAGCTAATTAACAATTCATTTGGATTTATGAAAGATAGGTAGGAACTTCACAGTTATAATTCTATCTGCAACGATGGGTGGACATGTGCAGGCTGAATAAACCAGCAACCGCCTGCAACAGCCTCAATTCCAAAAAAATGTAGCTTATAACCACAACGCAGCCACACGTGCAATGCAACTGGAACGATATAAAAGACGAAATAGTCAGCTTCAGCTTCATCAGTTGCCGCTGCACAGCACAACAGCGCAACGGCGCGGCTGCGGTACGATCACGAAACTAACATGTTGTTTTCAACAGTCATTTGAAACAGTTGCCTGGCCGAAACAATTGCAGCTGCAGCCGTTTTTCCCTCAGAACACTTTATTGTCGGTTTTGTGTTATCTTCATCTGAGTTACACAAATAATAAGCTTTCAAATTCTACAAGTGGATAACAGAACGATGACATTTGAGTCACTTACCAATTTCGTATTAACCAACACAGGGAGATGACATGTTGTATGTAATTTTGCCATTCAACACTTACATTGTTTGACTGCAGTTCACCATTCTTCCCTCTCTTCAGACCACTCCTTAATGTCCTTGTAGCTCTCCTGTTACATATCCAGTTAAAACTGGTCCGCATATTTTTTTAGCTGGTCTACGGTCCTCCTCGAGAGGGTTTTCCCTTCTATTTTCACTTGTGTTATATTCGTTATAAATTCGTTTTGTCTCAAAGCTAGGCATATCCATCTAGACCTCGTCTTCCTGATAAGTTTTCCGAGTAGTTTTCTGCTCTTCTTCATCCTTCAGCTCATTTTCTCGTCTCTGATATTATTCATCCATTTGATCTTCAGCATCCGCCTTCAGCACTAAGTTACGAAAGCTTCTATCGTCTTCGGTTCGAGATTTCAAATGGGCCATGTTTCTGAGCCATATAGCGCAACGCTTCACTCGATTGTTTTTACAGATTGCTTCCGTATCGGTAATCTTAATTAATTACAGCAGACTACAACAGTGGTTTTTAACCATGATTGGCTTGGGCAATTCTTCATCTCTCAAATGCCTGGGTAATAAATCAAAGGGTTAGCCAAACTTTGTGGCACTGGCTTGTGAAGGATTTTTGACGTTAATGAAATGAAAGCGCGCAAGAGAGAAGATTCCATTGGTCCTCCTCCAGAGATCCTCGCGGAAGAAATTCTGTTGTTCTGCCATCGGTTGATATCAACGCTTGAGTCACCCTAATGACCTAGATCCCTCCACTGGCGTGCTGCGGCGAGGGCTTCTCAATTTTTCCTATGCCTATGAGTCTTTATCCTGCCATTTTTTCCTCTCCCTTTATTGGTGCAAATCACTCTTGATATTTCACAAGCGAACGTTTGATTTCATTTTTTCCTGCTTCCAGTTCTGCGAACTTGTCAAGAGACGGGAAATCCATAGCACTCGCTAAATTTCTCTTTTGAGAAGATCAACCACTTAATTTTACTTCTCGTCGTGAGCTTTTTCCTGCTCGGAGGTTAAATTAGTTTGGAGTCAGTTTCCCGTGGCGCGTTTGTGACGGACTTGCTGGACGCCATAATCGTCTAAAAATGAGGACCCAGACACCCAAATAGATCTGCCTCCTTAGCCGGTTATGCCTGTGTCATTTTTTAAGATATGAAATTTCATATCATTACCATCATACTTTGACCACGTACTGGTTATGTTATGAAAAATTAACAGTATATATATTTATTTATTTCAAAGTCTCCAAAAACGGCACAAAGGCTTCTTACATTGGTCGACAAGCAAACAAATAAATAGAAATGTTAACAAAATATACCCTAAAAAATGTAAAACATAACAGATAAATAAAAATTGTAGGTCCCACCGAGATGTTTAGATGCTCCAATGTTTATGTTTGCATTCCAAATGTAATATGTTTGACGGATATGTGTTGACGAATTCCGATGTTCAAATGACACAATGTGGTGTCATGGTGCCATCTATAGCGGCGTTCTGGGGGGCTATTCTGTATGTTCTCGGAATTTCCGGAGCCTCGAAAATGACGAAAATTTTAATGTCAGAGCCTCTAATATTTCAAATAGTTCCATTCAATAGTTCCATTCAATAGTTCCATTCAATAGTTGAGATTTGTCGGGGGCTGTGACGTCATATCCACGGATTTCCCGAGGTTCGACCGTGTCGAGTCTTTAATGAATAAGGCCCCTGGTCAGTGGTTGTCACGGCGACGGAGCGCGGACGTCCGCAAGCCACCGCCGCCGAATCCCATCACGCCGCAAGGCTGATTCTCCCCGCCCGTGCATCCCCTTCCGCGATGATCGGCGACGGACGACGATACATCGGCGGAATCTCCGAGTGCGCCTCCCGCCATGAGAAAAAAACACGTTTTCCGAGCACTTTGTCGCCAGTTCTTCTGAAATTTCAGTTTTCCCGTACCTTCGAGAATGCAGTTCATTCTCGTTAGTTCACGTGACACCCCACGAACCATTAACACAGTCGAATTACAGGATTTGAAATGAAAAATGAATGCCTGTTTCTAAATAGGTAATGAATTTTTGTCACCAATTGGAATATTATGTTAAAATTAATACAATAAATGAAGTCTAAAACATTTAAACGCTTCCAACTTGTATTGATTTCAATGTAGGTACTTGGCTTCTTCTGATAATAATTCGGCTTAGACCCAGTGAAAATATTCAAGCACCTACGTAAAATAAGAGAAAGATTTGTATAGATAGGAATGAATTGCAGCGTATGGGGAAGAGTTTGTCCTTTTTTGTTTGTTTTTGCCTTTGTTAATTGACTATTCAATTCTTGCAACTGTTTTTGCAAATTTATATCACCGATTGGAATATTAAGTTAGAAATGAATCAATCAATGGTGTTCAAAACATTTAAATGTTTCGATATTTTTATTGAGTTTTAATTTATTTGGTTCCTTTTGAAAAGAACTCGGCTTACACTCAATGAACATATTGAAAATATGTTCATTGAGTATATATACGTAAAACATAAATAAAGATCTTCATCGATTGGAACGAAGTGCAGAATATGGGAAATAATAAATTCGACAGTCTCAGGCGATATATGGTGGAAATGCATTATAGTACTTAAATAAAACTGCAGTAATTGTACTGTCCACTTCAATTTTAATGTAAATATTACACTAGACGTGTTTTGACGTTCCTTAGGGCGTCATTGTAGACCTGATGATGACGGCCTAAGGAACGTCGAAACACGTGTAGTGTAATATTTACATTAAAATTTAAGTGGACAGTACAATTACTGTAGTTTTATTTAAATGGGAAATAAGTTGTCCTTTTTTTGTTTGTTTGTGCATTTGTTAATTGACTTTTCAAATAATGCAACTGTCGAAATATTGGGGGAGAAGGCTTTAAAACTTTAGTCAGTAACATAGCATACTGGTAAAGGCCCAAAAACGTCGTATTATTAGGAGTTCAGAGCTAAAGAAATGCTTGATAGTCAGGAGTGAAATGTTATCCATCTTGGAGTCTTGGAGTGCTCTATTCTTGTAGTTTCGCTGAAAAGTTTTGTCATTACCGTCCGTAGCAGAAGCGTTAACCACAACTTTTCAAATTGTAATAATAAGTTATACGTTGGTTAGCTTTCTGCAATTGCTACATACATATTATTGTGGACAATACACACAATCATTCCCTGGATGGGGAAAGATGACCCAGGCGGGACTCGAATACGCGACCTTCAGGTTGGTAGGTCTTTTATACAAATTTACAATTTTACTCCGATCGTACTGAAATTTTGCAGACTAATAGTTGAAGACAGGAGGAAAATTATAGGCTATTTTAAAAAGACCTCAGGGCCTCAAAAGGTCCCAAAAAGGAGCCCTTTGGTGGTCGACGCTTCGTATTGGGTTAAGTGCAGTGGTTTAATTTTTTGCTTTTTAAAATTACCTCCGCTCAAGATAAAGGGTCGGGAGTTTTTTAATCAAATAGTTGAAAGAATGAAGTATATAATTATTACAATAAATTATCTTTTACAATTCGTATTTTTCTTAAACCATGTTTTTAGCTGCAAAAACTGACAATTTTCTCTGAAATCAACAATAGCGTAAATTTCCTTGACAACCAGATTTTGGTCTTTAACGCATTTAAAATTCATTTTACTTAATAGAGTATTTGCGTGAGGTATTTTGTTGAAATTTATTATAGCGAGTAGTGTTTGGTTTCGAAATGCCACGTACGAAATACCAAGGTATAATTCCAACTAATTAATTTAATAAATAGTTTTTAACATGCATTGTTTTAGCATCGAAATTGCCTAGGTCTAAACGCCCAACCATTGGTTCTTCGTAGTGTGACGTCATCTCCCATATTAGCAGAAGCGAAATAGCCTAGCTGTGCGTTGAGAGTGAAATAGTATTTGCCTTTTCGAAGTTATTTCGATATTTGCTTATTAATAGCTAAAGTTACGTCCGCACGCTAAGACTACACTGTCACACAATCTCCAAATCAACAAATGGCCGACTATGGGAGATGACGTCAGAGCCTAAAAAACATGGCGGACCAGTGTTTCGGCGCAATAATAATTTATTAGATTTTATTAGCTAATAAAAAAATAACGAAAAGCCTCTCGAGCGTCAGAATGAAAATTTAGTGTCTGAAGTATCGATAGATTTTTTAGATGTCACTTCCCAAAAGTGTGCAAATACTCTATTAAGCTGATTATGGATGCTAAGCATTGGGTTTTGTGCAATGGTTTATTGCTTTGCTTTTTAAAACTACTTTCACTCAAGATCGAGAGTTAAAATATATTTTATCGGATACCCGAAAGAATGAATTTTCTCATTTTTTCAATCGATTCTCCTCTTATCTGATGAGTTATGATGGAAGTAGCCAATATGAAGGAAGTGGCAAAACAGCGGCCAACGACTCTTTTATCTAGGTTTTTCGATAGGCAGTGTAGCTCTTAGTAGTAGTAGTACTCCCTAATACTTGAATCCTTATCTGTTACCTAGTACTAGCAGGACGCCGTGCATGTTTTCTTCATAAGTCTTAAGTCTCTGTCCATTTGTGTAGTTGCAAAATACATATATATTAACTCATTCTTGCCTTGTTTATATTTTGAATATTTCTGTTTTGTTTCCACTACTATTGTTGTTTTTTAATTTATTCTGTTTATTGAACCCAATGTAAAGGCCTTAGTTGCTGTTTTTGGAGTTTTTGATAAATAAATAAATAAATAAAAATAAATAAACATAAGTCTTGAGTCTCTGTCCATTTGTGTAGTTGAAAAATACGCATATATTAACGGTCCCCCTCCATTGTGATAATATCTGTAGTGTAGTAGTGCATGCTTGTGATGCTTCGCCTCGTGACAAGCATTAGAACTTTATGCTAATGCATAATTAGTCGTAGTTACACTAACTTAAGGGTATAGTGTAATGCATGTTGGTGAGTACTCACCCCCTGCCACACACCCCTGAGGTGGCTTGCAGGGTATTTTGTAGATGTAGATGTGGAAGTGTTAACCCGAGCAACGCCGGGTAATTCAGCTAGTCGTAAACATTATGGAAGCTGTATTGTCCACTCATGGAAGCCGGTAACTGTTGAAATGCCTCCATATAACTGGCGTCCTCAATAGCAAACATCAGTACTCTTTGACACACAGCAACTGCTTGCCTCCTCGATTGTTTTTCCTGCTGCATTCGATGCGGCCCACTGCCATTTCTCCCTCCGAGATATTTTCGCTCATGGGTTGCGGGTGGGAAAAGCGAACTTTCGCAGAACGGAGAACAATTTATGTTAGATTTCCTTTCATAATTTTTTTTAGCATCATGTCAGTGCAAAACTCGTTTGGGCGTGAGTCGTAAATATCACAATGTGGTGACGGACGGTGGGAGGGGAGGGGAAGGTAGGGGTGTGTGGCCCCCACCCCTGCCCTCCCCATTTCCCGCGTGACGACCAGGGAGGCTTCTTATGTTAGCCTCCGTCTCGGAGCGATGGGCACGGCTGAATTCGAACCCGCGACCGTTCATTCTAGAGGTGTCCATTTTTGACCACGGTTCGCGTACAATTCCACGGTTGCTATGAAGATGTTGGTCCACAATAAATTGGATCACACCCAACACCGTTGTGCATTTTATATACGAAGCGAGGTGTGCCGCCCTCTCGGTCAGCTAACTCTTAATTGCCTCATATAGACCCGGTTTTATAATTCTGTTTAACGTTAGTCATGAGAGGACGTAGATTCAACCTTTACGCATGGTTAACCGAGAGTTCAGGTTTAAATTTATTATCCATCTGGTTCTCGATTACTTGAATTGAACGTTATGGATAAAAGAGCGTAGCTTTTTGAGGTAATGAACCGAGAAAATGCCTTACCAGACATAGGGAAACCTCACTCCGGTGTATCGTATGATCGCTATTTAAAGAGAAAACTTCAATGTTTATTAAGATGCATAACACTAAAGTTAATTTTTATATTTGAAAACTTAGTGTAATTACTTTTATTTAAATTCCAAAATATTTCTGAAACCAAGAATGTTTTGGATTGGAAAAACTAGACTACGCTCCGAAAAGCTGTTTATAAATGTAACTACGATGACGCTAATTGAAAATAATTGATACATTAAAAGTTATCTCACTCTATACTTGAAACTGCTGCCTACAGAGTAAGTTTGATTTGGAATTTAGTACCATTTTATTGAATTTATCAATTGTTTCTATTTGTAAGTATCTTAGAGTGCTGAAAATTTACTGAAAATACGGCTCAGCACTGATATGATGTGCGTTTATATCCGAGAAACGCTTTCAACTGAGTAAGTTGCAATTTATTTCATTGTGGACCTACATCTCGATAAGACTTGAGAAAAAGTTTGCTCGCTTGGCTCAGAGAAGCGATGACTATGCCAGACGGGAGGGCCTTGGGGACACGGAAGAGGAGGGTCCCCAAAAGGCCCCCTAATACGGGAGAAAGGGGGTGGAAGGGGACAGTGCGGCTTTCTCTGCCGGTTGGTCGCAAATCGAGAGTGCCAAATACCAAAGTACGCAAGTGTTGAGGGGAGGGAAGAAGCTGGTCTCGGAAATCGTCGAGTGATATGAAGACTCTGCCTTGTCGGGAAACTTATTTATGTGTTAGTGGTGGCACTAAAAGAACTCAACAGTTTCATTAAAACTGTTTCTCAACCGAAACAGTTTCAAAGCGAAACAGTTCCACGAAACACCCTGTTGCGGACAACAGCTAGAGGCACACCAAACAACAGGCGATCGATCGGCGCTGTTAGAACATGGCTAGTAGTTCTGTATTCTGTATAATAAGAAATATTTCACTTAAATAAAGTAATAATTTCATTTGGATTCATTAATTATAGGTACGTCACAGTTCTAATTCTATCTGCAACGATGTGCGGACTTGTATTGGCTGAATAAACCAGCAACCGCCTGCAACAGATTTGAATCCAAGAAAATGTAGCTTATAATTGCAGCGCAGACACACATGCAGTGAAACTGGAACAGAATAGAAGACGAAACGGTCAGCTTCAGCTATCCGTTGCCGATGCACAGCACAGAGCGCAACGGCGTGGCTTCGGCACGATCACGAAGCTAACCTGTTGTTTGCAAAATCATTTGAAACAGTTGTATGACCGAAACAGTTGCGGCTGCAGCCGTTTCGCTCCGACAACACTATTCCACCACTAGTATGTACATACCTATATAAACAGTAAATAGATAAATTGCCTGATCACAACCGAGGGTATGAAACACTTCCAGTCATCCACTGTTTAAAAACTTCACCCAGGGTTCTCTAGCGGTCAGGCGCGCATTATCATAATAACCTTTGGCACAGCGCTTGTCTTTGGGTGTTTTCAATTCGCTTAATAGTGCGCTAATCACTTCGCTTAACACAACAGCGCACCTGCCTTTCATTCGTGATTCAGACCCTACTCACTAGGTAGCGCACTTCAAAACAGATCGGGAGCAAAGTTGATGTGCGCTAAACAACAAAAGAAAGTCGATAATGGCATCCGTGATTTTTGCCGAATTTGTTGATTTTCAGTAAAGGTGGCAGACATGCGTACATTGAAGTTTAGAATTACTCTGTGATAAAATGCATACATTTTTAAATACTTTTTTTTGAACGAATTCAACAACTTTAAACAATAAGTTCGACCGTGTCTACTGTTCACACACAGAATGCTACCTACCGGTAGGTTACAAAACATTTCGCCAGCGCACATCGTTCCATTCAACGTCCTTCGTGTGCGCTAAACTGCGCTAAGTGTTCCGATGTGCGCAGTACTTCATACCTTGAATGGAAAGCCTCATTTGCGCTTACAAACTGATATTGTATGGCATAAATCACATTATCAATGGCGCATACTTTTCCTTCACATCAAATGCAGTAATGGAAACTTATCAATTGGGGCAGATAAAACAGCGAAAACGTATTTTAATGATTAAAATACCTTCATTGTGTATTACTTTTTTCATTGGCTTTTTAATTTCCAAACTTTTTGTATTCCGCACTGTTTTTTATTACGCGAATTCACGACCGGTTTCATCGCTTTCGCGTCATTTCCAAGGGGGATTACGTTTTTCCTCATTCGGCGAGTTCTTATTTTAACTCTGGCAAATATGAGGAAGGTAGGAGGTTAGAGAAGTTGTTTGGGGTGAAGGACAATACAGGTGAGGAAAAGGAAATGTGTAAGGGGAAGAGGAAAAACGGACTGAAGGTTAAATTAACGGAAAATTTGTCTGGGAGGTGGATCAGGTACGTTATAAAGAGGTACATGAATATTTAGTGTGAAGTCACTAATAATTTCGTTGCTAAAACTTTGGCATAGGGCACAATGTCAAATGTTTCCGGAAAATGTAGTTTTGCACCTTTTTAAGTAACATGAAAAACATTAGCATTAAATCGTCATGTGGTTAAAACGGATAAATGGTTAGCAGAGACTGTATTATATTCACAAGCAAATGTTTTTATTTTTTTTAGTTCTTACGCTAAAACTTTTACCTATCTGTCTTTTTTTCACATTAAAACAATTGCAATTCTGTGTGCCACGCCGTAACAAGTACACTGCACTTTTGTCACAGGTATTAAACGGTATTTAGAATTAGAAAATAACCTTCCAATGGTTAATTGATTGTAAAAAGTCTTTAACATATACATTCTGAATTATTCTGGCATTTTAAAATGAAAGTACTTCATGCAATCCACTTGAACTTTGTTTGGGAGGGAATCAAATTAAAGATTAGTCCAAATTGTCAATAGAAGCAAAGGGAATAGTGTCTTATGCATGCACAGCACTCATCCAGGTGACCATCAAATGGGAAAGTTTTCTAATCTCGTGAACACGTGCGTGTCGCCCGAAGCTAAAAGTCCGAGTCCAATTGAGAGGGAATGATTAGGAATGGATTTTTTATGACTTTATGGTTTGTTTTTAGTTTACAGTCGAGTGAGTTTTCCATTAGGAAGGCTTCATAGCCATTTCTGGTTGCAATTAGTTTAAGTGTTTCTAATTCTCTGTTAGATTTCACTTTCGTCAAGGGAATAGATGTTAAACGATTTCGAGTGGAAGGCTGCTAATATACGCGAGTGGTGGTGGTGGTTGGAGTTCTTCCGTGATAATGACATCGGAAAACGTACTTCTCCAGGAAATGGAAAAGTATTATTTCCCATTCTTAAAGGGAAATAGTTATATCTATAAAATTAATTTTCTACCTCTAATTTTCGCCGTAAAACTTAATCTTTGGTGAAAGGAATAGCGAACTTTTAGCAATTGTTCCACATGTCTGAGGCTTTCCGTTCGTAGAAAAATCACATGATCCACATCTGAAATAATAAATAGATAGAGATGAATGGCAATTTTTAAATCTTAGATTGGGATAAGAAAAAAGTAATGAAACATAAATTAATTTTGATTAGTCCGTAAGGAGAAGTCTTGCTCCATTTTTTATTGAAACCTTCTCACTGCAACGAAATTTTGATTCAATAAATACCAGTCGAAGGTTTGAGAAACGAGAACCAGTTCAAGAAAATAGGGAAAGACCCTACCATGTTGCAAAATAACCAATTTACATGTCATATTGCTCCACGTTGGGAACCAAATGTAAAATAACAGTTTCCTATCATTTAAGGATGACTTTAAACAATAGTGTTTTGTGGCTATCAGCTATTGTTTCGTTGTCGGTTTGATCACGCACTAAGGTCGTGGTCGCATTCGCATATACGTAATTGTTTCTACTTAAAATATTTAACGGTCGCTGTAGCGTAATTGTTGCTTCTAAAAATATGCAACGGCCGCTGGGGTTCAAATATATTAACTTAACGGTCGCTGGGATTCAAATATGTTACAATGTGCTTTCAATTGGAGATCAAATACACCCTTAGGGACCTCTTTCACTTGTTTTCTTATCAAGGGAATTGGAGGCTAAACCTAAATAAATCCACTTACCTCTAGGCTTTATGGTTTACAGAAAACCCTCATGGCAGAGAAACGGATTCGATCCGTAATTGCTTTCTATGTCGCCCCTCGCCCTCCTCTTGCTTCAAAGATACATTTCCCTGTTCGCAAGAATAAGAAAAAGAAAATAATTCTTAATAACGAATAAGATTCGATCTATTACTCCATGTGCGTGGTGGTTTGTGAATCACTTAATAAAATATGCGCAATGTGTATCCACAGATTACGGCATTTCTGCACCCGCATAAAACTGTTTTATCGTTTTAAAAGATATTCTTATTTCACAGAGGCAACTTTTTCATGAAAACTCCATTTATAATTTTATAAATGCACCATTTGAGTATTTGTCGCAAATCGGTTGCATGTAGAAGAGCATACATTATTTGATATATAAACACCCCCAACTAACCTTTCAATACCCTATTCATCCCTTCTTTCCCTCCCTGTTTTTTGCCCATCAAAGAGTACGGCCTTGGGGAATTCATTTTCTTTCAATACATTATTTGAATTTAACGGTTGGACAACATTAAACATTTTTTACCGCATCTCACGATGTGTAGTTCTGTTTTTCTTGCTATACCATGAGGAAGCAGAAGATGCTTTGTATTATGCGGCGACGAAAAAGTGGGCAAATATAAGCACGATTTGTACATTTGAAAGATTTATTTAATAAGGTTATTTCTCGGATGAACGAGTCTGCGTATAACGTAATTAGGCGAAATGAATGTGATTCTAGCAATTTATAAAGCGTATACATTTTGTATGGAGTGCTCACTTCATAAAAAATTATATAGCATTATATTCAAACTTAATCCAAACTGTATGCTTTATATACATTTAATATTAATAACCTGCTACCTTAATAACTGATACTGAATAATGCTTATATAATTTTGAAAAATGTAAATGGATACAACAGGTATTTAATATATAGCACACGGGTATAAATTGTATGGAATTATTCCATCAGCACCCTCATACCAATATTCAGGTCTTCGATTCTAGTTTTAATATAATTGTAAAATAAATTATAAAATAGGTAGGATCACAGTAAATTGGATAAAAATAGGTCGTTATAAATAGGATGATGATTGCATGCATTATGCATATATTTCAAAAGAATTGAAAAATGTATGAGGCATTCAAGTATATTATAAATGAACTAGTGGTATGCAAAAAAATAGCTCCATCTACTAGCATCATTAAATTCTTTGAAATGAGTGTGGCGACATCCATTATTTAAGATGCTTTTTCGATGGGTTAGTATAAATATAAAGCTAGATGTTTAGATACAGATTCTTTTTGTTTTAACTTATACTAATGATGTAATTAAAATGATTATTACTCCTCCATTACGAACATATCAAGCGCATGAAATCAGAGTTTGAAACTAATTTTTATACCCTATTCACATGTTTTATTGAGAAATAAATGCGGAGTTACTGTGATTATTTAGTTTGGCACGCCGTTTATCCGAAGATCTACACACAAAACGTTATATAGCATAGCACTATGGCAGTCTACGGTTGATCATCATCCTAACCTGGTTCAGCCAAGCTTGCAAACAATGACAACTCATACGTCCAAAAATAACTCATTCTCCTCGCTCATTGGACCGGTTTAAAATGTATATTTTCCGCGTACAATTAGATCATAATTGCGGCCATTAAGTCTTCATTGTTAGATTTTGGGACTTTTTTGTCACTTGGAGGTAATGCAGACAGTAGTTGTTGCTGTACAATTCTTTTTAAAATTAGTATGCTAGTTATTATGACAGTACGTCTCGCATGGTTGCAGCATAAATCGTATATCTCTGTGAGTGTACGATTTTGCATTATGCATTAACACTCCTTGCTCTTAAAATGCTAGGAGCATATGGTGTAGTGCTTGTTTAGGTGTAGTTTTTTGGTGAAAATTCACCCCCTGTAATGCACCAATGAGGGAGATTGTTGAGTTCTATGTCGATGTAGTATCACCTCTTGGCAGCGACGCACAGTGGGAAATTTCGGGACCTCAGGCGATAAAACCCCGCTCTACAGCTTGTGGGTGGATGAAATGACATTTTTTTTCTGTAAATACTCATCATTGCATGTAGTTTAAGGACCCGCTGCGGAAAATACAGGTTAGCTTTATATTTTTACGTGAGAGCTGATTGAACTAACCTCGAATTTGAAAATATGTTGAAACATCTTTGAATTGGCAGGATGCAAAGGGGAAACTGCGGATTTTCCTCCCAAATGCTTGGAAATAAATGGTGTTACTTTGTAAAGATAATTTTTTTGAAATTTAAAGTTTTAGGTTGGGTCAGTCAGCAAATAAGGCTGCAAATCACGCAGTCACGGATTTAAATCACAGATCTACTTGGTTCACGTATATGAAAGTAAAACTAAATCTTTTTCTTGGCAGATATTGTGGTTACGAAACATAGCTTCCTAACCATAGACCATAACCCCAAACTTTAAATTTCAAAAAATTAATCTTTACAAAGTAACACCATTTATTTCCAAGCATTTGGGAGGAAAATCCGCAGTTTCCCCTTTGCATCCTGCCAATTCAAAGATGTTTCAACATATTTTCAAATTCGAGGTTAGTTCAATCAGCTCTCACGTTTAAATATAAAGTTAACATGTATTTTCCGCAGCGGGTCCTTAAACTTCATGCAATGATGAGTATTTACAGAAAAAAACATGTCATTTCATCCACCCACAAGCTGTAGAGCGGGGTTTTGTCGCCTGAGGTCCCGAAATTTCCCACTGTGCGACGTCGCAAACATGCCACCTTTAGCATATCCGCACAGAGATAGCTCTTTTTGTTCGCAACATTCTTCTCTCGAGTGAAAGTCACGTTCAAGTTTTTTCCTGTCTAAAAAAAAGCTTTTGATAAAGTTCCTCCAGCGGAATCACTTGCGAAGTTGAAAGTATATGGGGAGTACAGTGACGCAACGTGTTGGATTTAAGAGTTCTTTGGCGTTCACCCACAGAAGGTCGTTTTTGAATGGCGTCAGCTGCAATGCATTCGAAGTCACATTAAATGATCCCCGGGGAAAGTGTTACGGACCTAATTATTTCTAATACAAATCATTAATTAATTAGTAATATTTTATAGCTACATAGTAATTGGCAATATTTCATGAAATACATAAAACTTAAGATGATTCCTCTTCATTCCCTGTATCTCCTGAAAGAAGAAAAAAAATAATTACATAAAACTTTACTTAACATTAAATGGTTTAGTTTGCATTGACTGTGTTCCATTACTATAAAAAACTATAGTGACAGGTCTTTCCTCCTGGGCCTGTATTTCACCCTCCTGAGTCCTCCTGAGCCTGTATTGTCAGTATGTTCTTCTTTCACTCGCCAGCATGTGAAAGCATTCATTTACATTATTTTCTCCTATATTTACATATTGCTACAACAATAAAATATGTTTTATATGTCACTAGAGAAGGTGCCCGTTGAATATGAACGGGAAGGAAAACATCAACATTAATACATTGTAATAAGCCATTTATATCTTATTTAGTGCAAAGAATAATTGAGTTAATGGATATACACGGAATCTCGACTTAAACAATGAGTATGGTCGTCATGGGGACGCGAACTTAAGAACGGTAAAATATTGCCAAAAATCGTTACGTGTTTGCAAAACGTTCGGAATTTCGACCGGAATACAAAATTCGATTGAAGGGATATGAATCTTTATTTTATTTTCTTTCTACTGGTACTTTTCCCAATAAGAGAAAGCCACTGTTTCTAATTTAATTTTGCAAATAAAAAAAGATCTGCAGCCAAATAAAGATTCAAGTTCTCTTGTATTTCTCGTGTGAAAGGTACTGACATATTTATACACATCGGTTTTTATTATAATAGATTATTAAATATTATATGCCACTATGCATACATAATGGATATGAGAACATGAAACTACATTCGTATATATATATATATATATATATATATATATATATATATATATATATATATACGAATGTAGTTTCATGTTCTCATTCACGAATATATATATATATATACTCAATCATACGAAAAATGACGCTTAAAGGCGCGAATAAATTCATACATTCATAGGAAAATGGAAATGGATAGGTACACATAAAAGGACGAACACAGGGTTTGGTGGGGAAGATGAAAATGAGTCAAATCCAGACAGAAAAAATTTCACCTAAAAAAATTCAATTCAATTTTCATTTCAAAATCCCTATATGGTGGGTGAAATCGCCCTTGCGCGCCATCTCTGGGTCGTTCAACTTGGGCATGGGGAGTGACATAAAACCCCGTCAAATTCAGCAGTTAATTGAGCAGCCTTGGTGGTGTAACTGGGAGCACACCTGACCGGCAATTGGGAGATCCGGGTTCGTATCCCGGCTAAGGTGAAATTTTTTCTGTCTGGATTTGACTCATTTTCATCTTCCCCACCAAACCCTGTGTTCGTCCTTTTATGTGTACCTATCCATTTCCATTTTCCTATGAATGTATGAATTTATATATATATATATATATATATACTTGAGCACTTGAGTCATTATATATTTTATATATATATATATATATATATATATATATATATATAAAATATATAAAAACTTTGTCACAAGTGTGACTAAAATGAGAACACATAAAAAAGACACTCACACGGGTTGTAAATTTTTCGGTGGATCGCCGCCACAATTCTTCTTCCTTCAATCATTCTTCCTATACCTTTCGCTGAAGAATGTGGCGGCGATCCACCGAAAAATTTACAACCCGTGTGAGTGTCTTTTTTATGTGTTCTCATTTTAGTCACACTTGTGACAAAGTTTTTATATATTTGTGTTCACGCTCGTGAAAGCTTCCAATGATTATATATATATATATATATATATATATATATATATATATATACTTAATTCCACCAATTAACCATACCAGTCTTTAAGTTCCCTATATCTACACATATCTAACACGTACCCACTATTGACATTAATGTCGCAGTTACCAGCAAGGTTAGCTCCTTCGCAGATGACGCAGTTATACCCTGTATGAACTGATACGTAAATTCGAGGCTGGTTTGCAATAGGAGTTCCATAATGATTAAGGGAGACTGAAGACATTTTATTTTGTTCTCTGCATGAATTAGTAAATAGTAGCATTCATGAATTAATAGTATTACTAATATCAAGCAATAGTCGTCTCTTTACCAGTGTGCTGCATGTTTGCAATTTCATTTACGTAGCACTCTCCCAGTTTCTTGTTTGACTGAGCACTGTTCACCTGACTGCTTTTTGGTCTGCGCCTAGCGGCCGGGGGAACGTGCGAGGTCCTGATTTGAACTGGGACGAGTGCTGCATGCCTGGTGTGGAATCCGCGTGCCGTACACCCTAGTGGTGGCTTGCACGTACTTCGTAGATGTGGATGTAGAAGACTTCCCTCTAAGTGCAGTGGAATCTACTACCTAATTACACTACTAGTTTCAGTGCTTTTTTTAATCGTATTCATGGAAATTTGTCAGTGATCAGGGGGTGGGGAAGGGGAAGGAATAGTGTGACGAAGTTGCATGGGAGTTAGGCAGAAGAGTAGTGCCAGTGGTGCAACAAATAAGCTGCAGGGAGAACCTAGGGTCAGGAAGAATGGCACGAGAGGAGAAGGGTAGGGAGAAATTCGGAATACGAAGGTCACGTGATTATCCCACTTGGCCGACGCCACGGTCAACGTCAACGTCTTGACGTTGGGCTCTTGTCGTGTCTACTGTCCTCTGCATCCTTGGTTTCTTCTTCGTTTCGCACGAGGAATACTACTCCTAGAAGGTGGAGTGAACCAGTCTCTCAGTCGGTTGGGTGGGTAATAATAATCATGTCTTCTTTCTTTATACCTCAAGTGAATTTAGGACTTGAAAGTACTTTCTTTAAATTATTATTATTAGAGTAATCTACTGGCTAAGGTAGGTTTAAATTCATTCATTCATTACAGTAATCTACCGGTTAAAGGTAGGTTGTGATGAAAGTCAGAGAATATCCGACGAACTCTTACACGTGCCGTGCCCTTTCTACCTCTAGTATTTCTTTCTTCATCTCAGCATAAGTCCTACCTTTCTTCATCCCGTCCATAAAACCGATTCTCTTCCTTCCCCTTCCCCGCTTACCCAACATCCTACGCTCTATCACGGCCTTCAGCAGACCATCGTGCCTCATTACCCCTTCCAGCCACCTACCCTGTCTTCCCCTAATCTCATCTATAAGTTTCCTCTCCTCGCCCACCATGTCAAGCACTTCCTCATTTGTCTTCCTTTCCGTAGGTTTAAATTAAAGTGAGAAAAAATCCATCAGATTTTTAGACGTGCAGAGCTCTATCTACCTATTATATTTCATTCTCCAACTCAACGTACGTATTACCGTTCTTCATCCTATCCTTTAATCTATTCTCTCTCTTCCCCTTCTCCACATAACTATCATCCTCCTCTTTACTATGGCCTTAAGCAACCCTTCGCCCCTCAATACCTCACCAAACCACCTTCTTTGCCTTCACCTTATCTCATCATGTAGTTTCCTTTCCTCATCTAGTTTAACATGTTTACCTTCCTTTCCGTCCACCGCACCTTCTCCATCCTCCTCCACACTCACATCTCGAACGCTTCCAGCCAATTCTCGCCCTCTTTTCTCAGAATCCACGTTTCTACCGCATACAACGCTACATTCCATTTTAGTCTCTTCACCAGCCCCTTCTTTGTGTTCTTTCCCAAGTTCCCCGTTATCAGTTCTATTACTCAACTCTTCTTTTGCTAGCGCTATTCTCCTCCTAATTTTTTTGATGATATGCCATTTTCTTTTAACGTATTACTTAAGTAATGAAATTACTCTACTTGGTCCAGTTTGTGCCCTCCTACATTCATGACCAGCATCGATTTTTTCCCAATCCCTTCGATGATCAACTAACCGACGCCAGGTCGTCCGCAAATATGTCCGACTTTATCAGCTGGTCTCCTACTTTGATTCTCACATCTAGCCCTTCCCATGCCTCTCTTACCATTTCGTAGGCAAAATTGTTAAAGAGCTAAGGCGACAACAAGCAACCATGCTATAACTTATAATTGCTCACCCTTATTCTCCATCAGCCACCCTTACCTGTGCCCTCTGGACCATACATCAGTTTCGAATGACTCTTCTCCCTCGCCAATCTATTCACATTTTCATGATTATCTGCATTCTTCTTTCACTTTGCCTTTATCCCACTCGTATGTTGGGTCGGCATTTCCTTTCTTTAATCTTTTCCTCCGCTTTTCTCTGTTTTGGGATTCCTTCCCCTTCCAGCCTTTCCATCTTAGGTCTTCCTTATCTTTTCATCTGACTTTGGGTCTTCCTACCCTTCTTCCCAGGCTCCTCCAATCTCTGCACTCTCTTTCCCACATAGTCGTCACTCCTTTCAACATGACCAAACCACCTCTGTCTGCCTTCTCGTAATTATTTTACTTAATCGCAACTTTGAGTGTTTCACTAATGCATTCGTTTCTTATTTTATCTTATCAATTGATTCCACTCATCTCTCTGAGCATTTTCATATCTGTCACTGTCAGTTTCCTTTCCTGTGCCCTGGTGGTTGGCCATGTCTCCGCGCTGTAAGTTATTTCGGGCCTCACTACCATTTTATACATTTTTACTTTCATTCTATGCCTCAATGTCCTGTCACAAAAACCCCACTTATTTTCCTCCAATTCGATCACCCGCATTGAATCGCACCATGGCAGCCTCAGCTTCCAGGCCTCCATCATTCTCCAGGATTGTTCCAAGGTATCTGCACCACCTCTTCGCCTGTAGCACCTCCTCTTGAAGTTCCTCTGAGGCATCTTCCTGCTGATTCATTGGCCACCATAAACTCGGTTTTCGTCTTACTTATTTTCATCCCTCTCTCTTCTAAAGCCTTCCTCCATTCCTCTAGTTTCCACTGTAACCTGGTACGGCTGTTTTCACATAAAACAATATCATCCGCGAACATCAGACTCCCTGGTGCATCGCTTTTGATGCCTCTAGTCATTATGTCTATGACCAGATCAAACTAGTAAGGGCTGAGTTCTGACCCCTGATTCAACTTTGATGGATATATTCTACTTCGCGGAGAAAAACCTTGGTGATTCTTCAATGCTTCAGGGATTCATTCATTCATCGGTAACAGATCAGTCTCAGCTGTATTTCACCTCATAATATTGTTGCGTGAGTGGGTGCAAAAATAACTATTCTTTTTACGGAACACTCTTAACAAATTTATTTCATCAAGAGTGCACACACCGTAACATTCAAAGTCACTTGCAAGGACTCCAATTACCCGAACTAACCCCGACAAGTTCAGTCGTTTTTTTTGTTTAACTTTTTGAAGCCGGTCGACAGGTTGCTTAGTGAGGACTCTGAGACACATTGTCACTTTGTTTACAAATTTCAACTTGCGGGATTTTCCGATTGATGGTACATAAAAAAAGATTGATTGCTCGACTGAAAATGATTAAAGATCTTCATTTTTTCCTGGATGCTCCACAGGGTAGTCCACAACCGCGAAAAGAACAAAATTTTACGTTTCATCTACATCTACATACTACCCCGCAAGCCGCCTCAATAGGCGTGTGGCGGGGGGTGTTAGGACACCAGCCGTTTAAATATAAAAAGTAAACGCTCTAATGAAGTTACGCCTAGCATTTATTAAAGTCCCTTATTGTTCGGGGGAAAAACGAATTCCCATACCTATCCGTTCGGCAAAATATCTCTCTTAATTTATCGTTTCTGTCGGACCTGGAAATATAGTGGGGTTCTAATATGATGTTCTTCGTGTCGCTCTGAAATATATCTTTTCTCAATTGTTCAAGCAATCTAAGCCTAGCGCGAAGCCTCCGAGTCTCTAGCGGCTCCCAGCCTAATTCGTTTAACATCTGTGTAACGCTGTCTGTACGCCCGTAACAGGTTTTGACGAATCGCGCAGGTTTCCTTTGTATTTTATTAAGTTCCCGGATTAAGTCTTTCTGCACCGGATCCTATATGCTCGCTGCATATTCAAGGTGTGGCCGGACGAGTGCGAAATAGCACCTCTCTTTTACTTTTTCATCCGAAAATCTTCCCACAATACGCTTGACGAATCCTAGGGTCTAGGTTTGAAGAACAGAAGCTTGTTTAAGGCTAATGTAAGTATTCACTTGTATTCTTCACGTTACCGTATAGCAAGGCATGGTCGATGCTGATGATTGCCTATGTGTCCATTGCAGACTTCGTAATATTTTGAAATATATTGGTTTTTCATCTCTCTGTGATGTAAATTTCTTTGATGTGATAATTGAAAGTATGTATTACCGAATGCAAGTACACGTGAATTACGCTCATTACCCATACCGACGCTAATGATTTTATTTTGTAGTCGTGATCGTTCTAACATTTTGTTGTTTATAGTTTATTTATTAGACATTGTTTACTTTTAGGCTGATAGGCTATTAATACCTTGATATGCTATTGAAGGGGTTTTCTGTTATTATATTCATATCAGATGTGGTTAACATTATTATTTGCCGTACATAATCATTAGTTGCTCCCTAACTAGCCGTAATTTCCCTCAGTTCGAAATAAAAAAAAAACGAAAATACCGCGTTTGATTATAAGGTATAGCGAAACTTGGTGGCACTCACCAACGGAGGATTAGAGGGCACTGACCGTAAACCAAGCGTTGATGAGCGGTAAAGTTATCGAAGGGCTCTCGTAGGGTCCTCTGGAAAAAGACTCGGCCGCTTCAACCCACATCTTATGTATGCTTTCTTCTCCTTTGATTCATTATTTTCTCAAGTGAGTGCCACCAAGTTTCGCTATACATACACATAGGGAGGATAGGGATCATCTGATTCCATGCCTCATTTAGGACAGTGGTGCCGCGGTTGGCAGCTTCAAAAATTATGCCGAAGTTGGGAGTTTGTTATCCTTATTTTAGTATCCATGACTCGAAC
The DNA here is from genome assembly GCA_963573305.1 of Pyrrhosoma nymphula. Lineage (NCBI taxonomy): Eukaryota > Metazoa > Arthropoda > Insecta > Odonata > Coenagrionidae > Pyrrhosoma > Pyrrhosoma nymphula. The sequence continues at coordinate 109,290,480 of OY754334.1, read as the reverse complement.
CATCCTTGTTGATTCCTCTCCCTCGTCAAAAACCACCCGTTGCCAAGGCTCTGAAAGCTTCATTGTTTCAACTGTCGCACAGTGGGGCCAAATACCGAAAAGCTGGCCAAAATATGAAATCCTTATTTGATCGATTTCAAATTTGGTACACAGGGGCCGCTGATTACGAATCTGAAATCAGAACAAATAAAAAAAGCAAAATGGCGGATTCAAAATGGCGGCCCAAGGGATAAGAAAGTAGAGGCTAGGTTATTTGAAAACCAATGTATTTCTGGGGCATGATATGGCCTTTTATTATAATTCAGACCCCAAATATATGTAAACAGAATATTGAAACCAATATGGTGGACAACAATAAGTAATTTGTATAATGTAAAACATTTTTATCCCTGGAGAAGTTGGTAATAACGAAAATTAAATGGATTCAATTTGGATCTGGTGAAAGAAATGAGCCAATGATGAAATCGTACATATTAATGAAACTGATAAATTGTAAGCGTCCGAGGTTTTTATGCACAAAGAATAATTGAATCACCTTTATAACCATCTGCATAGTGGGGCTTTTTTTAAAACATGGATAAACTCCAAAAACCGCAAATTATACAAATTAATTGATGCATTTTGTCCTTCCTGAAGTCACTCATCCTCCTGAAATCAAAACAATCCTAATAATAGTACGTCGATAAAGGAAAAAAACTTGAACTGTTAATTTAGTGGGCTCGAAAAAAAACAGCCTAAGATTAAATACTAAAATTAGAACTTTAATCGCAGGAACGTGAGAGTTGGAATTGGAGCATTCATCATCGTTCATTTTTAGATATTATTACATATATCTTAACGCGTCGTTTCCAGAATCCTCTCGAAGATTCGTCCGCTACAATATATTTCATAATATGTCTGTGTTTCGGTACGGCTCGTCACTGCTGGGAAGCGTGTACGAATGGCCGTCTTGTGTGCACGGGCGGCCAATCGGATTCCTCATGGTCTAGAGGGAAAGGGTTGGAACGTGATTGGAGGGGAAGGATTGTGATGATTGTGTCTGAGCTAGAAAGAGTTATGGCTTCGACTTATGGAAAGTAGAGCTGGGTTTCGAGCGGTACGAGACGAAAAGATTTTATGACTCATAATACCGGCGATAACGAACGGTTACCGAGTCAAACGGCGGTTATGATTTATTTCTATCATTGAGAGATTTATTTCTATGATTTATGATGAGTTGGAAGAGAACGTTTACATTTTTTCTTTCAGAATGCAAAATTATATCTAGCTGTTCCATATAATCCAACTTGTGCCCATTGCACTGAGTGTGAAGGACTTTTGGTGTGAAATCACTTCGGTCTTCCATCAGATGCGTGGCAAATTGGGAGTTCAAATCACCTTTCATTAGACAATTCTGGTGTTACTTCAACCAGGTACCGATAGAACATCCCGTTTGGCCGATTCATTCATTACAGTAATCTACCGGTTAGAGGTAGGTTGTGATGAAAGTCAGAGAATATCCAACGAACTCTTACACGTGCTGTGCCCTTTCTGCCTCTTGTATTTCTTTCTTCATCTCAGCATAAGTCCTACCTTTCTTCATCCCGTCCATAAAACCGATTCTCTTCCTTCCCCTTCCCCGCTCACCCAACATCCTTCCCTCTATCACGACCTTCAGCAAACCATCGTCCCTCATTACCCCTTCCAGCCACCTACCCTGCCTTCCCCTAATCTCATCTATAAGTTTCCTCTCCTCGCCCACCATGCCAAGCACTTCCTCATTTGTCTTCCTTTCCGTCCAACGCACCTTCTCCATCCTCCTCCACACCCACATCTCAAAAGCCTTCAGCCTATTTTCGTCTTCCTTTCTCAAGGTCCACGTTTCCGCCCCATACAACGCCACACTCCATATCAAGCTCTTTACTAGCCTCTTTTTTACATCCTTACTTAAGGTCCCCGTCATCAGCTCCCTTCTATCATTGAACGCATAGACTGCTAAATAATTGAGACCACTTAGAAAATGTACACATTTTTTTCCAACTAATCAAATTTATCCTTAGAATTAAATGGTTAATTACGTAAGCTATTTGGATTTTAAAATTCATACTTGTATTTTTCTCTCGGTATGTAATTAGCTAATTGGTATGACAATTTTCCAACCAATGGAATTTCGCTCCATCATTTTTCCTTTTTGTTTAGTTGGGATATGAAAAAAACTGGTAGTTAGGTGGAGAGCTATTTTTAATTGTCGTCGCTGTAAAATTTTATCATACACGTATATTACAAAAATAGCCATTAGTCTCAGTAATACGTTCATTCTTGTTTAATTCTATGCAGAAGTTATTACTAGACATAGGGATAGATTATGCTCTTAACACCATGGAGCTAAACACTGATAGTTTGTTTGCATGATGCTGGCAAGAAATAAAGAGAATTACTACATTTTAGTAGTAGATAAAGTAGATTTTCTAAAAATTGAGAACTCATGTACGTCTTTTGCTTTGTACGACTTTGCTTAGGTCCAGAAAATTTAAAACTTTTCCACCAAACTCAATTGTAAAGATAATGAATATATGTAAACTATTTAAAAAACAAGCAAAAAGGTCTAGATAATGGAGACTTCCTATCCATAAACATCATACCTCATAAACATAACGATACAAATAGACTACATTGCATAAAAAAGGGTGATTATAAGTGAAAAGATTAGTTTCCAGTGTAAACATAAAAATATCCACTTAAAGTGGTGATTATGATGAACCCATAGCTAGGCCATGACTTTGTCTATAAATATAATCATTAAAAAGAAAATAATATCGGGAAACACACAAATGGAGTAACTATACCAATTCCGATGTTATCCTGGATTAACTAAATGAGTTTTTAAGTTATTCTAAGGCTAAAGACGCTGCCTCTTTTGCAGGGACTGAAGTGACCAGGATGGTTACGTCAAATGAAATAAGTTTGGGATTCGGGGATATCTTTATATCAGTCAGTATTTTAGTCAGTTCGATAGAGTTTCTTACGGTTGTTTTTGGTTTAAACTCTGAAAGATCTCTCAATGTGGTATTTAATTAAAAGGAACGTTTATGAGCAGGATCCGGACAATGTGACACAGATGGTGTGAACAATAGAGCAGATGGGTATATAAACTCTCTGCGTTTTAGGAAGTCCATATATACGAGATGGGAGGGGATTCATATTAACCTATTCCCAATGTTGTGATTAAACTTGAAGAAATGTTATTCCGCCTTCAACACCGAGATAACATTTGTTTAATTCCTTGTGAAAGACAGGGGTAAGATCCTTAGGTACGTGCAATTTCAAAGAAGTTATCATTTAAAAGGGATTAAACTTTTTTTCATAGTCAAGTTTCGATAAAATCACAGGTTTATTTCCAAGTATAAAATTGATGCGTTGGAAAAACGAGTATATTTGGAAAGTTGAAAAGTCTCAATTGTTGAGCAGTCTCTATTGGTCAAACGGGACGTTCTATCCGTATCCGGGTAAAAGAACACCAGATTTGTATAATTAAAGGTGATTATATGTAAAGTAGTTTATCCCTTTGTGCCAATCACCTGATGGTTGAAGACCAACGAAGTGATTTCATTCCAAAAGTCCTTCACACTCAGTGCAAAGGGCACAAGTCGGACTATCTGGAACAGCTAGAAATAATTTTGCATTCTAAAAGGAAAAATTTTAATGTTTCCTTCCAACTCTCCTCTCCTGACCTTACCTTTCTTTCCTCCCCCTCCGGGAGGCAATTCTCTCGTAATTTCGCGCAAAAATCTATCTATTTTGGACCAGTCATGCACTCCCCTCCCCTGATGGTTCCTTCCACACCCTCCCTTACACTCCCCCTACACCCTCACGACTTTGTATATGAGGAGCTCGTGATGAGCTATTTGAAAATAATCGTATGAAATCGAAATCTGGGTCGGTATAAATAAAAAGATCTGCGGAATTTTACAAAGGGAAATTATTTTCAAACTTTAAACTTTTAGCGGCCACTGCCTGTGTACCGTAGTGTGTACCGTAGTACTTAAATTCTCTACATTAGACAAAATATTGAAATATCTTAAAAAATTTCAATTGCCGTCAGTATAAATTAGGACGAATGGTGAACTATCTCCGGAACATTCGTAAAATTTCGTGGTTTCGAATGATAGATATTTCATTGATACCTGAGAAATCGCCTTTTTTTCGTTTAGTACTTGAATTGGCGTCCTTTGGTTATGATAAAATACACCTACATGGAATTTTTATGGGAAATAGGGAAATTCTCAACTAATTTTTGTAAAGTGGTCGTGATTCTCTGGTGCGATTTGGCTCTTTTTCATTTTAGCATGACAATTAGATCTCGAGATTAAAATAATTTTACTGTTTAGGAAAGGACAAAGAAAAAATACTTGGGTTCATTGCGTCAAAGGTATTTTATTTTCCATTAATTTTGTTTAGTAAAAATAAGTCTTTTCGCAGTTTCTGCTTTCACAGAGCTTTTGAGACATTGATATTTCGTCGAGTTATCAAATCAAAAGCATTAGTTTGACAATGTCGTGGTTACCACATGAAGTTACTTATTTGTTTTTTTATTACAATTAATGTCAATTATTGCTGTAATTGTTCGGAAAGAACGACAATGAAGGCAATCGGGCTAACTGTCAGTATTTGGGTCTAGACCCTCGTCATTTTTATCTACATCTACGAAATACACTACAATCCACCTCAAGGGTGTGTGACTGGGGGTGAGTAGTCACAACATGCATTACACCATACCCTATTAAAGTTAGTGTAACTAAGACTAATTATGCATTAGTATAAATTGATAATACTTGTCAGGAGGCGAAGCCTCACAAATATGAAATACACTATAGGTATGCTAACAATGTTAGAGGGACCGTTAGTATGCATGTATTATGCAAGTACATAAAAGGACAGATGTTCAAGAGTTATGCTGGAAACATACACAGCGTGCTCTTAGTACTTGGTAGTAGAGAAGGATATAATTGTTAGTGAGTAAATCAACTAACTAGCTAGACTACCTATCGACAAACCTAGTTAAAAGTCTCATTATAAACTTTTATGGTCTCTTATCGTTCGCGGGAAAAATCACATTTTAAATTGCCCATTCTGCAGTGTATTAGTTCCCTAATTTTACTCTCATGTTCCGATCTACCGTATAATGTTATTATCGTCGTCAGGGAAGAAATCGGTTAGGAACTTATATAATAGATTAAGTCTACAGTTTAATAGACGTTCTGAAAGTGATTCTCATCCCAGTTGCTGCAAAAGGTCAGCAACAATAACGAGATTATCATAGTAACGGCCTTTAACGTATCTTGCTGATCTTCTCTGCTCGCGCTCTTACACGGTTTTTAAGCCTACTTCTTAAGGATCCCAAATACTGTCAGCGTGTTTTATGTGGGGTCTAACGAGGGAGATGTAGCTGGTTTCCCTAGCTTTATCGTCGCACTTGCCAAGTACTCTTTTAACAAATCCCAATTTACGATTTTATAGCAGCATTTCGTATATCTATCATAGTTAAAGCGACCATAAATAAATATTTTTACTTCTTCCACATTTTTTTTCAAGCTTTTGCATGCATTTTTTTCGTCTTAGGATAGAAAACAGTCATATGTGTAACTGAACGCCGCGTCCTTAAATTAAAGTACACCGCGCGAGATCCCAGCTGCCCGGGTCGGCACTTCTACCGCCGATAACAGCCGACCGGTTCGAAAGCGTGCAATTTTGCCTCTCTCCTCCACCACTACCGTAGGTATCTCTCGTTTCGAAGTCGCGGCACTAGTGGAAAGGCATTTGCGAATAATGCCTCGTTTACATCTCTGGCTTTCTACGTCGGTAACTTGATTGACAACAAAAACTTCGCCGTGTGAACCCAAGTTGACGCTACCCCCAGTACATCTTTTAAGCACTAGTGACTCCAAATTCGACAGGCTCTGCAATTGGGAGAGGATCTACTTAAAAAAGTACTCAGTCTGCCACATCGAGGGTGTGTGGTAGTGTATGAGTTTTCGCTAAACATAAAATACACTGTATTTATGCCACAAATGTGTTCGTAACTATGTGTACTCTTTCATTATTACAAATCGTTAACGGGGAAAATAATATTTCAAACCTTTTCTTCGAGCAGTCTATTTCCTTAATACCGTTTGCTCGTGACCAAATTGACCGTAGTTTTGTCGGTGTTCGCAAAATGTTTTTCGTTTTCAGAAAATGTATCGGCTCCAAATTTGCTTGATAGACCTATGCTAGTATACATTTTAATCTGCGGTGTTATGGACGTGGTTTCTGTCGCAATGGCCTTGTACATATCATATCATTCATTCATTTGTTTTTCTGTTCCAGATGACAGGTTTTCTCACGGGCTCCTCGTCCACTCCACTCTTCTCTCAGCCAGGCGCTTTGTGCCCGCGTATACCTTCCGCCTATTTTTATGTTGTCTAACATTCACTTGCTTTTCCTTACCCTTCCCCGCTTTCCTTCCAACATTCCTCCTATTCCCGTCGTCAACGGACAATGTCTTCTCAGAGAATGTCCAATCCAATTCCTCTTTTTTCTTCTAATCGTTTCCATCAGAGTCCTTTACTCGCACACTCTCCTCAGTAACTCCTCGTTTCTAATTTTTTCCATCTTCCATTCTTGTGAGGGGGTTGGGGGACAAAGGGGGAAAGGGGACGAAGGGGGAAGGGGGCAAGGACACGGGGGCCACCCGTGGGATTTTTGGGGCACTCCTCCCCCGGAGTCCGTCCGCACGGCCGCCAGAGCGTGACGCGCGGGACGGTCTCTTCGCTTCATTTGTTCGTCTCGAGAGACGCCGCGGCGCGGCGTCCCCTTATATCACGTAAACACAACAGAGCGCGCTATCCGTCTGCTCTATTTCTTTTGGTTAGTCCAGAGATCATCAATGGTTGAGGCGTCCGACGAGTATTTTAAGGTAGTTTGAGCGAAAAATCACTTAACCTAGAATTTCATGAATTTGACCTCATTTTATAGAAAAAAACTCTTCTCTTTCCATTGATATCAAAATATTAACCCCTTGCCATACTACTTCTCGAGCAATTTGCCTCTTATACATGGGATAGATTACGGTGTGCGCTCCAGAGGGAGAATATTGAAAAAAATAGGTAATAATAACACCTATATTTTGTCAAAAACTAACGGTGTGTATTTTGTATGCTTTCTCAACTATTTATAAAAATGAATCTATTACTTACCGCAGTAATGTTTACAAAATCACCAAAAAGCCTGCCGTTTTGAAGGCTTTTGAGCCGTACGGCTTAGATAAATGAGTCATATTAGAGACTTAGGAAGCTATATTTATTCAATTATTTCAACATTTACTTCATACTTCTTACAGATGCTGAAATAAAAAAAAATAAAATTCCTATATGGTCTCCATTATGACTAGGGAACTATCTTGCTCAAACTACCATTACTACCCCTCTCAACCTACCAAAACCTCTCTCAAACTACCAAAGCACTATTTGTACCAGACCGGTAGTACCCACGCAATATTATCGGTACACCGTTATTTTTTGCTGTTTATTCTAATAAATTTGTTGCAAATTAACGTAAATCTTACCTGATTTGTCCGGTATTTCCATAAACTGGTGCACGTAGGTTCCAGTACATAAGATAACCACGAAAATATCATCACCATTTACTTTTAATTAATATTCACTGGTGAGTGATCAGTGAATCTCCATGTGTGACTTTCTTTCGAATTTGCATAATAACTTAGTTATCATAACAAATATATTTAAGTTGGTTTAAAGAATACCATATAGTATAATTGAATCATGAATTTAGAAAAGGCTCGCTCATCTCGGGAATTCTTGAGAATGGACATTTACCCTCTCTTTTTATCTATACGTACAGACAGATATTTTATGAGCGAGAAGACTTCATATGTGCTTTTCATAAACCTTTCAGAAGGAGTTTCAGAAATAAGTGCGCTCTTACTTCAAATGGTTCGATAGAAATTGTGTTTCTTTTGCCTCCTGAAAAATTTTCAAAAATCCGAGATGAGCCGCTTTCGAAATTCACTCTTCAATTTAAAGTCACTCACGACAGAAGTACGATAGTAATCATTCATCTTGTACGGGACTACACTTTATGATATTTATAGCAGTGACAGCCTCTTGACATCTCTGTGGTCGGTGGACACCGTAGCGCTTGATAAAACTATGGATGGTTTTCCATATGTTCGCTCTTGTCATCCGATTCAAGAAGTTTTATGCTAGGTTTCATTAATAGTTTTACGAGCAATATAATAGATGAAAATCAGTGACAGGTACAGTAAAGTCATCCTATGTGTTTTCCAAACTATAATAAAAAACTGGAATGATCTCCTAACTTGTGATACTTACCTATTAGTCATGTAAATAATGTGGAAATATGTGGAATAAATTTGCGAAGTTTTTAATTTCTGTATCGCTAAGATTCAGTATAATTTTAAAATTAGTTATCGCCTCGGAAACGACATGTATTAGTCAGGTTATAGTATCTTTTGTTTCGCACTTCGCGGTATACATGTTGTGAGTGTGAAGTGATTTCACTACATCCTAATCAGCGAAAAGTAATTTTTTCACCCTCATTTGCTCAAATAGAAAGAACTGTTGCTCATATTATTGCAACAGTTGCTTCTCTGCGTGCAAACATTCATTTTTAAAACGCGCCCACAGTTATCAATGCTATAAATCCAGTATTTTAAACCTCACGAGTCCCCACAAATAATAATAAGTATTTCATCATCAGTGCTCAGGTTCTCTATCCAGCAGCAGAATAGCTTTCAGGTTTGAAATATAGGAATATTTCTGGAAGGTTTTTCACAGTCACACAGAAGTCAAGAACATCAAATAATTTTTCATCAAATCTTGCCCATGAAGTTGGCCCAAACAAAATAGTAATCGACAAAATTTTCTAAATGACGAAAAAAGTCTAAAAATAAGGTCCAAAAACATATTTCAATTTTTCATAAATTTCAAATTAATAAATTATAGATACATTCAATTAACTTTAAAAGTACATCGCAGCAGAAGTAATAAATACTAATTTTAACCCTTAAAGGCTAAATATTTTTTAAACATAAGAAACTGTTTCGGGCATAACTTTATGGAAGTCTTTCACAGTAGCAAATAAATGTTCAGCACAGCTTTTTACACACCTTTTTTTATTTATCACGGCCATGGTTTCGTTACAGAGTTGACCTGAAGATGCTACTTTGTAACGAAACCAAGTTCGTGATAAATAAAACAACATGTGGAAAAAGCTGTGCTGAAAATTCATCTAACATTCCTACTATTGAAACAGATTGATAATATTTCAATAAAATTGCAAAATAAAATCAGCAATCGAATACATTCCCCTATTTAAATCACCTAAGGTTCCTAGAAAAAGAAGTTGATTGCTCCGTTCTGAAGACAATCATGTCCTTTCATCAGTGATGATATTATTAAGTGAGAACACAGTGTGTTCTGAGGTGACTAATGTCCCCATATAACAAAATTAAAAAAAAGAAATATTTTATCAAAACTGGGGAACAAAATTATTTTCCCCCCAAAACTTCAGGGGGTCCCCGGAAGACTCTGTTTGAGGCATAGCGTTATCGCATGTGATAATATACACGAACCATTAGAGAAAGTATATTGTGCATTATGTGTAGCAATTTCTTCATGGCATGACCACATTTCAGATGCACTAAGTGCACTTTCACCTGCTGGTGGTAATGGGGAAACGCTTTTGTTTGCTCTCTGTGAACTTCCTCCGTCAGGGTCTCTACTACCTTGGAAATAAGGGGGGGGGGGAGAATAAAAGTGCATTTTTTTGTTCCTGCATTACCGGGTGTTCACGGGGTAAGTATTTTTTTGTTGAGAATAGTTTCGCCCGTATTACTACGGGCGTCTTCAGATCAAAGTACCGGGACTGCATTTTCACCGCGTTAATATAGGTCTTCTGCTATCTCCCGTGCTCTCTGATTGGAGCTCTTTTTATTAGCCAAATCCCCGTCCATGCGCTGGCTAAGCGGTGACCGCCTTCTCTATTGAAGTTATCTTTCGTTTTTGTCATCTCAATGGATTCCCTAATCATCCTGGGATGGTATCGCTTTTTCATTTGCGATCAACTTGGCCTCGTCAAAATTAATATTGTGTCCTGGCTCGCTCTAGGCATGTTCAGCAATCGCCAACAAACGGAATTATTTTCTTATGGTAGCCCTTTCGTGTTACTTGGAAAAGTGGACCATTCGTCCGAGGCAAGCAATCACTTAAGATATGAATGTGTTAAATGAATAGTTCGCTGTTAATAAATTGAAGTTGAATGCAGCAAAATCCCAAGCAATGATAATTGGCACACGGTCTCAATACTGGAGTGCTATAAATGACAAAGTAAATATTACCATTGGTGATTGCGCGGTGAAATTAGTTGAATCTATAAAATATTTAGAAGTGATAATTGACAGAAAACTGAATTTTAAGTGGCATATTGATTATGCCTGTAAAAAGATTGCGAAGAAGTTGGGTTTCGTTTGCAGAATCAATAAATTTTTAGCATGTAAAGACAACCAAACCAATATATAAATGCATAATACTACCGCACGATAATTATTGCGCAACAGTCATGTTTTTAGCCAATACTACAGGCAGAAATAGGCTACAAGTATTACAGAATAGAGGTATGCGACTGATACTTAAATGTGATAAGTATAACAAAACTGAATTGATGTTAAAAACTTTTATAAACTCAATGGTTTCAGGCTTCACTTTTTGAAAATCCATTCTAAAGAATTCAAAAAAGATATGGTACTTTTTTCACAGATTTTTATTTAAAGTCGACCGGTTTCGTCGCATAGGCGACATCATCAGGTACATGAATATGGCAAGTGGCAGAATATATACAATTTTTAAGAGGGTGGGGGGAGAGGAGGGATAGGGTGGGGGGGAGGGGTTTGGAAGAGGCAGTGGTAAGGGGTGGGGGTTGGTGTGTGAGGGAACGTGGATGACTCGATGGGAGGGGGGTGGTGGTGGATGTAGGCTAAGTGGACGCTTGGTCAGGTCAGAAACTCATTTTTAAATCATCCGTCCTTAGTGAAAAGAAAAAACGATGGTGCAAACTAAGTTACTACGGACAGATTACACAGTCAATTGCCAACTTTTTTCCAAAGACAGAATTTAAAATAGCATATTACAACAAGTGTAACTTGAGGGCTGTGTTAAACAAAACCAAGGACAATATTGACATTAATGATAGAAGCGGTATTTATAAGCTCAAATGTGGTGACTGTGAAATATGTTACGTTGGCCAGACTGGGCGGTCGTTCAAAGTAAGAGCAGACGAACACAGAAGACATCTACGAAACGGTGAGTTAAACAGATCCCATTTTGCCAAACATCTATGGGAAAGTGACCACAATAGTGACTTTGTCCCGGAGGTCCTCCACCTGGAGAAAAAGGGAAGAAGAATGGACTGTTTGGAGGAGCTGGAGATAAGAAAGCAATTAAAGGCAGGAAAAATTGCTAACGAGAACATTTTTGTGAGCCATTCCCCCCTCTTGGATATTCCCCTGACTCTCAATACCTGACGCCCCAACCCCCGCTGTGAACAGCGTACCTGACCAAGCGTCCACTTAGCCTACATCCACCACCACCCCCCTCCCATCGAGTCATCCACGTTCCCTCACACACCAACCCCCACCCCTTACCACTGCCTCTTCAAAACCCCTCCCCCCACCCTATCCCTCCTCTCCCCCCACCCTCTTAAAAATTGTATATATTCTGCCACTTGCCATATTCATGTACCTGATGATGTCGCCTATGCGACGAAACCGGTCGACTTTAAATAAAAATCTGTGAAAAAAGTACCATATCTTTTTTGAATTCTTTAAAAACTTTTATTTGGAAGGATGTCAGTCAATCTTTAGAATACAATATATTAACCTTTATCCATAAAATTAAAATTTGGTTAATGCCAAAATTCTTTGACGAAATTCTAATTAGCAACAGTGATTTTCACTATTATAATATTAGAATAAATAGTGATTATAAATACTGATAAGAAAGAAGACATCATCACAGGTCTCACTCTTTTATAGGGGATTGTTATTATACAACGCAATGACCTCAGAGCTAAGAACTATTAAAAATTTGGATATTTTTAAAATAAGGGTAAAAGAATGGTTTTTACACCCATTTCACTACACATGGTTAAGGTGTAAAATGTATCATGTACATGAAGTCGATGTATAAAGTGTACTGGAAGTATCACACTTCTCTGTTTGAAAATTATGTAACATTATTTTTTTTGCAACTGGAATATTGTCATTTGGAAAAATGTATTTGAAATGTATACTGTAATTGATTGTTTGAATAGCTACTGCTAAAAAAACGCTATTATTATTAAAGGCGCATGAATGAATATTGAAGCCAAGAGTCCCTGCCCATCTGTGTAATTGTAGAACGCAAGTATATTGACGGTCACTCTGCATTTTGATGACATCTGTAGTGTAGTGGTGCATGCTTGTGAGGCTTCGCCTCGTGACAAGCATTAGCGATTTATGCTAATGCATAATTAGTCGTAGTTACACTAACTCTAGGGTATAGTGTAATGCATGTTGGTGATTACTCACCCCCTGCCACACACCCCTGAGGTGGCTTGCAGGGTATTTTGTAGATGTAGATGAAGTGTGAAACATAAAAAAGAGATACATTTCCATAAATTATTCGATAATATTTTTAACTTTAATAAAATCTGCAGAGTCTACAGAGTCCCGACTGTTAGCGTTTATGATAGGGCAGTCATGTCATAGTCGTCGTCTTGATTGATGGCATCATCATCTTTCGCACCGTCCGCCATGGCTACTGCACCTGTAGTGTTGACAGCGCGACAGTTGGTAGCGACGACATAAACAAAGGCAAAACACGATAAGTCGGCAACGATAGATGTGATGAACGCTTGTGGTGTTAAATTTTGCCTTGAAATGAAACAAGAACTCTGGAGAGTGATTTTGTGTACGCTCAAATATAGTTAACATCTGCCGAAGAGGATAAAGAAAGCGGAGTTAGATGAGAAGAATATATATAAATGATTCTTCGAAATATTTTAGCTTCACGGACTCCGTTAAGCCTCTTTGAATTCAACGAAAACTCACAATCTGCGCAGATGGTAATGGAAATGTGACTTTTCGCCGGAAGAGAAGGATATTTACAAATATTCGAAACTCAGACAGAAATATATAAAACGGGATCCATGAAGCTAGTGGCGAGTGTTGACTGACTCAGTTGGCCGTCTTGAATGTGTGGCAAGCTCAGAAACCGAGAAAGTCCCGATTTCGTGACTAGAAGTCGACATGCTTTCGTTTCAGCTCATTATTAAGTTGAATATATTCAGAATATTTTGTAATTTATATAAAAGTTATTTTCTCCGACGACACGCAAATAAATCCACGTCGTATCGATCAGTATACCTACGGAGATTTACGGCCCAAGCGTCACCCGTAGCTGGTCGGGAAATCCTTATGTTTCTGGTTGGTTATGTGATATTTGTGCGACGACTGACCTTGTGGAATGCTTTATTATCGCAAAACGGAAGTATCAGATGTATTTGTCGGCGGCAGGTCCTAATACGAAACTTATAACGTTAATCTAACCCATTTCTAGGCTAATATTATTTGTATTTCTAGGCTAATATATTTTTACAAAGCCGTTAGCCCGAAACATTGACTCCAAAAAGTCACCTCAATTAGTGACTCGAGTATAATTCGAAGACAGGTTTTTATTGACCGAAAAAAAGGAAGAAGTATTTAGACTTATACTTGTGTACATACGGTATTTCCATTAATGCAGTGAATATTTAATAATATCGCCCTGGAACGCCCTGCCACGATAGTAGTTCCTTCGCGAAAAAATATATTGGCCGCCTGCCGTCGATAGGAACGCCCTGCCATGATAGTAGTTCCTTCGCGAAAAAATACATTGGCCGCCATGAGAGCCCATAGTAAAATGAACACGATGGTTGCAAATAGTGCCTTCGCTAGCGCTGTGCGTGCCCCAATTCGTGCCCCAATTAAACCATGTTTACCTTTGCCCCAACAGCGTCACCTTTGTCACAGACAATGCCCGCGTTCCAATCCACTTGAAGGTTCAAAGTACATCAATGTTCCTCAAAATCAGGAAGTAACGTAACAATTTCAGCCTATTTTCATCAGCTTAAATTGGGCTGGTACGAACTGGTATGATGCTAGAATTACTAATCGACCGTACATGTCGTACAACTCATGATGGCGTCTCACCTGTCAATGTTTGAAAATATGGTGAGTGTTATTTTGGGTAAATTCAAATGCATATATGTGCAAATTTGAATGATTATTCTGCCATTTTTTATTTTGAAAACAGTTTGAAATTCCCCCACGTTGTCATATATTTTGCTACGTTGCCATAACTTCTCATTGACTCATAAAATTTCTGTTTTTCACGACTCCTCAATGGATTTTTTTTTAGGTGACGGATTCTGTCACTTATATGTTTGGCGTCTACCTCGGATACGCGTTGACTCATAGTGTTAGTTGTCCGTTCCACAACGCAAGCATGGCCCAGACTCACAATTATTGTGGTATTTGGTGTACACTAAGGAAGTAATAAGTATGCATTCTTGAATTGTTAATCGGGCTCGGTCCCTCCGAGATGTTGAGTATTGACAACCCAAACATTTAAAAAATATTATGTTATTTTGAGTAAATATCTTTTGGTTTTATGTGGTATAGTTACGATTTTGAACAACAGTGATTTATTTCAACAAGACGACCTAGGTTTCGACGAAGCTCGTCATCACCTGATGATGACGAGCTTCGTCGATACCTAGGTCGTCTTGTTGTGATAAATCTATGTGGAAAAACTCCGTTATTCTTATCATTTACAATGCTAAGCAAATTTCCCGAAGTCACGCCCGATACAACGGAATCCATCTATTCTCTCTAAGGTCGTTTGAGCGAGATCGATCCCTAGTCATAGTGGAGACCATATTCAAATTTTATTCTTTGATTTCAGCGTCTGTAAGAAGTACGAAATAAATATTGTAATATTAATGGCGCAAATATATAATAATAAATGACCATAATTCTCAGTAATTAAATAAATAAAACTACATAAGTCTCTAACTTGACTCATTTTTTCCCGCTGAAAGGCTGAAAACCCTTCAAACCGGCAGGTTTTTTTTTGCGATTCTGTAAAACTTCTTGTGGTGAGTAATAGGTTATTTTTTATAAATAGTTGAGAAAATATGCAATCTATACACCGTTAGTTTTTTGACGAAATCTAGGTGTTATAAATTCATATTTCCTTCAATTTTCTCCCTCTGTAGCGCTCAGCCATAATCTATCCCATATAAAACAGCTTATATTTTCAGGAAAATTGCTCGAAAAGTAGTTCGGCAAGGGGTTGATATTTTTATATCATTGGAAATATGAGAGTTGTTTCTTTAAAATGAGGCCAAATTCATCAAATTCTAGGTGAAGTGATTTTTCGCTCAAACTACCTTAATCTCCCGGCGGTAGGGTAGCGCCTCTTAATGTTGCCCTCCTCCGCGACCCCCCGTGGCGGTGTCTCTCACTTTGTGTCTAACGTACCCTGGGAGCGATGGTCCATCCCGGTGAGTCGACTGTGGTCCTCCATCCTCACTTCATCTCGCTGATGATTTCTTCTCGGGTTTCCCACCGGATTAGGCTTTCCATGATTGCCGACGTTTCAACAGGAGACTTTCCTGCCTGCTCAAGGCTCTGGATTCTCATACTCACTTCATCTCGTCTCCCTGCTCGTGCCTCGCGCGATCCTCTTTGGACGTGCTCTGGCTCTCGCCACGTGCCCCGAACTTGTTTTCTGTCTGTCTGTAACAGCGCTGTGCAATCGAAACATGGGGTGGATCACTTTTTCCAAAACAAATGCTGCACTGTCGTGCGTCAAGTGTGCTCTCTCTATAGTGCATTCAGACCATCCAAAAAGGCAGTTCATTATTCATGAAATTTATGGACTAATTTCACGCGATGAATATGTTAAGTTGGTCTTTTTTTTCGTATAAACAGGATATTTACTTTGATCGGCAAATATCGTCGCAGCATAAGATAGTCCAGGAAATAAAGCAAAATAAAGAGCGTTTAGATGCAAAAGGTCGGGTTTTTTTTGATATGTTGTTTGAGTTTAAACTAACATTATAAATTCAAGTTTTCGACCTCGGCGCACCATCGCGCTGCATTTGTTTCGAGAAAAACCGCTAAATTTTGGGACTTTTTTCAGTTTTTGTCCAATATCTGCTTAACTATGTGTTCCACAGAAAATTTTATACTATTTTCTTTTCAAACAGAGTAAATTTTCTACAAATTTAGCCGAAATACAGCTCTCTACGTTAAATAAGTATTGAGAAATGACTTTTCACAGAAACAGCTTTTTTGTGAAAATCTAAAAAAATTCAATTTTGTTATGATTATTGCCAAATATCTCAATAACTGCTACTCCTATGAGGAATGTTAAGAGAAAAAATTTTAAAGAACATTAAATTATTTTTAATATGAGGTGATATAAATGTCTGAGAAAATGAATATTGAAATGTTATCGAAAAATTCGAAAATCTCAATTTTCATCGCGTAACGCTGAAATAAGTAGATATCAGTTTTTTGTGTAGCATTCCTGTTGTAGACATCCGAATGCTTTAATGGTCAAAATATCAATAACTATGAAATGAAACCACTCACAATAACTTTAAGGAACATTAGATTAACTACAATTTGGGACTGAACGACGCGACGTCTCTACTCCGAACAAATCTCGTCTCTTGTCGAAAACGTCTGTGCTGCTCGGACTGTGCTGCGTGTGTATGCTCAGACATATCTTTTTAACCTCTTATAAATAAGAAGAGAAAAGTATAAAAATAATTGGCTCTATGTAAAAAAAAGGTACCTATAACATAAAAAGAAAATAATAATACAGCATAAAACAATTTTCACTACAGCGAGGTAAAAAAGATTCACACCTTTTGTCACTTCGTTCCCCTTGGTGGACCTTTGTAACATAGTTCTCCTCAATATCTTCAAGAAAGTCGCATTCCAAGTCTTCTGTCGCAACGTTCTCTCCTGATTCCTCCAAAGTTGCCGAGTTTTTACCTCCTCAGTGTCACTACCCAGGAGCAAGTCGGGGACATTTCCGCAAGATTGGCCTTGACATTAAACGCATACTGCAGAGCACTTAAGCCTGCCTTCCTGCAACCGCTGGAATCTCTGAAACCTTTCTTGCAGTTGCAGGAGATGAACTTCGATAGGGACTCTGGCGATGCTCTTTTTTTCATTGCCACTGGACAGAGGCCATATTAGGTGAATCCCCAGCCTCATTCCAAGGAATTTTTCTCGATCCCCAGCCAAGACTGGACCTGAAGACAACACCTAGGAGAATGACGCATTGCAGAATCTCTAGTTGGTGGTAGCCCTGCAAGGTTGAATCTCGATTTGATTGCTGCTCTCGCGAACAGCTGGCATCGGAGATGGTCAAGATTTTGTTTTCGGGAATCACCCTCATAGAGCTCAGTTAGAATTGTTTTACCTGCCGTGGTAATGTCGTCAGCAGTTGTATCATGGTTAAGAAAAGCCCTTGATTGCTCTCGAAGGTGTGCATGCTTATCGAAAAGGGAGCAAACATTGATTTTCCCTTGGCCAAAAAGCGCGAAATATGTACTGATGGCATGAATGAGAAGGACTATTTTTAGAAAACTGGGTGAGAAAGACGATTCAGTGTACAATTTATCTCCCGTTTTTCCTCTCTCCGTCCCACTTTTCTGAAAATATATATTCTTCTGGGATGAGGCTAATCCTGTGAGGACCAATATGTGGTCTTCATCATCACTTGCGATGAAAACCTTATCAAAAAAAGGTCACATGGAGGTAGTTTTTCCCACAATCCATACGTCGCCGTCTTCAAATGCTTGTTCAACCTCAAAACCCTCAGCTTCAAAAAAACTTCTTGAGCAGTAAAATGAATCATTTCTTGTTGCTTTCATTGGCCAAAAATTTATCCTGGGGCACTAGGGCCACTGTATCTCTTTCAAACATGACAGGAGATTGATGCCGTCTACCCCTACCAATATTTTCAGAACTTTTCGTGCTTTTCTGAGTTGCGTCTGATGGATAACCATCAAATATGACGACTATGTTGGATCCATAATGCAAATGTAAGTATTTCAGGTAACTGTCAGCTATTGAACCAAAACATTGCTGCCAGGCTAGACTGCCTCGTGGAGAAGATGTCCACTATCAACCATCACAAACTTACTATCCCCTTGAACATCATTAGCAACGATGGGCATGAAACAACTATACAGTGATGATTTCGAAGCATTACGTAGTCCGTCTTGAGTAAAAAGTGAAAGGGAAAGGTGCGAGTTCATATTCAAAGAATTTTCTCAAATTATCTTCATACTTCATCGCAATACAAACTCTGCGATATATCCTATTTTTACGGAGTTGATGACTGAAGCGAGTGTTACCACCTTATCATTCAGCTTGAATTTCACCACCTCGAAGGCGACTCGAATAATTCTTGAAATTCGTTCCTCGCCAATTTTTGGACTAAATGGCAGCCACATCCTGACCTCCTATAAACCACATCTTATGGAAATCAAGACATTAGTTTAGAAAAATGGTAGATGTTGTGAAAAACAAAGCCTTAGTTTAGCCACATCATCATTATATTGAGTGATTCGACTACGCCTCGCATCAACATGTAGTTCTGATGTTTGCAATAGTATGTTTGCAGAACTCCTCAACTTCAGCGCATTTATTTTGAAGGTGCACCATTCCGAGCGTCCAGCATGTGAGCACACTGCTGGTCATACTACGGCCAAAGGTTAGCCAGACGATTTCATGGTCATCATTAGCGTCTGCTCTTTGGTCATATCGGACCAAATGCCTGACCAAAATTTACTGGTTCGCCTATCAGTGAAATATCCTTTTCAAGTGAATTTATGGTTTTCTGTCGGATATATTCTCTTTTCCAAAGTTAACATATCTTACATGTAGAGATGTGCACATTTGGCATTGAAAAAATCGCCGGATACGCGGAAAAAGGGAATCATTTGTTGAACTTATGTCAGATGAAGTTCCCATTCCCCTGTCCTCCTTGCCTCTATAAATTGTATAATCAGTATCACTATTCGTAAGAAATTAACCCAGAGCTTGGCAGTAGGTCCGTAGTCTTCATGTTTATGTAGAGCTTCCTTGTATTCTGTTTCTGCTGCTTGGCATTGCTCATTCGCATTCATGATGACTGACTGATCAACGTTAGTGAGCAAACTAAGAATCATATCTCAATCTTTAACCATGAAATCGATTGTCTCCATAACTGCACTAGCAAACTCTAGGTGAGCTCAGGTGTGGAAATGAGCTGCTCTGGAGTACCCATGTCCAATCATAACTTTGACCACGATGTTTTCGGTGAATTATGCGGTGAAATGTTCTCTCAATCCACTTCCTGCCATTATGACCCCGAAGGAGCCTATTAAGGTCATTAAAAGATGGAAGCTCCCTAGCCGCACAAGAACACTATTGAAATGCTGACAACCATCAACTATACCTTGCTTTGATGTACAGTGGTTGGCCAATAGTAATAAAACAGGTCTTTCAATTCAAACTTTATAGCTACTGAAAGTTCAAAAGCCATTTAATCATACTTACAATCACCAAAACGTGTATCGTCTGAATTACATTGAAACTTAAATAAGCAAACGTTTGCTGTCAATATTGTTTTTTTGACAAGGCCACGTCGCCTTTCCTCTTATTAACTCTTCAAGTGGGAACGTACCTTAAATCTACCTAAATAAACGAATATCTACTTATCTCAGCGTTACGCGATGAAAATTGAGATTTTCGAATTTTTCGATAACATTTCAATATTCATTTTCTCAGACAATATTGGACATATAGACATTTATATAACCTCATATTAAAGATAATTTAATGTTCTTTAAAGTTTTATCTCTTAACATTCCTCATTGGAGTGGCAGTTATTGAGATATTTGGCAACAACCATCACAAAATTGAAATTTCTTAGTTTTTCACAAAAAAAGCTGTTTCTGTGATTAGCCATTTATCAATAGTTATTTAACTTTTAAGAGAGCTTTATTTGAGCTTAATTTGTAGCAAGTTTACTCTATTTAAAAAATGAATAGTATAATTAGCGGTTTCTTTTTCGAAACAAATGAAGCGCGTTGGTGCGCCGAGGTCGAAAACTTGAATTTATAATGTTAGTCCAAACCCAAACAACATATCAAGAAATCAGAACTACCCGACCTTTTGCATGTAAAAATGCATTATTTCCTGGACTACTAGGGGTGGTCCAAATTAATCGTTATTCTTCAAAAAGTTTTCTCGCCACTTGCCAACTCGACGCCAAATAACTAGAAAGCATCTTGTGCAAAATTGTGATCAGTATTCAATTGAGAGATTATATGCGTTAGTTACCGGAATTAACGTAAAAAGGTTATTGACATCAAAAGAGATTATCCATTTTGAATAAAAACTTTGTACTTTTCTACACTTTATTTAAAAACTGCGACCGGTTTCACCTTGAATACGGCATCTTCTGGCCGATGCCTTATCAAGGTGAACTCGGACGCAGTATTTAAATAAAGTGTGAAGAAGTACAAAGTTATTTTAATTGAAAATGGAATTCTATCACTCCCAAAGGAGATAAACTTGACATTGGGAGGGAAAGATATCGAATATAGTCTGTGGGCTAATTCAATGGAGTTCTTGATGCCGTAGGTAGGTTTAAAGTTGGAGTAAGAACGGGAGAGGCTATTTAATTTCACCGCTAGGAGGTGGCAAGGGGCAGTGAAGTAGGCCACTACCGGACAAATCGGGAAATCGGGTTTTTGCGTTTTAGGAAGGCCATGAAGTCGAGAAGGGAGGGGATTACTTCTCCTTTAATAGCAAGTTCTACCATCAAACCCACGGTTTGGCGATGTGGTCTCCTCTCTCATCAATACTAGCTGAGGTTTTCATGGACCATCTGGAAGATAAATTATTTAAAATGAAACATCCCCTTCTTAAAAACTTAGTATTTTACTTTCGTTATCTTGATGATGTAATCTGGTAATGGACGGGTAGCTGAAGACAATGTATCCCGTTCTTGTCTCTCCAGAATTCTCTTCACACATCAATTAAGTTTACAATGGAAAATAGGTTTCAGTCAGATTAACTTTTTGTACTCGGTATATCCACGGGGGGCCGTGCCCCACGCATCTTTATATTAGCCATTACTGACTCTATATGGTAGGCTGGCACAAGCAAGTACAATCGTTTTTTTCGCACCCTCCTAGGTTCCTTACGTGGGTTGAGATTGGCGGAGCAATTGCGAACATACTTCGTTGTAGTTACTCGCCTCAGTATTGGACTCACGGTCCATTCCATATTAGGGTGTCCCTTAAAATTCAACTTTGGAATTTTTGACGGCAACCTTTTATAAAAGTTTAATATTAGCAATACAAACTTGTCTTTAAAATTTGAGCGTGATCGGTTGATATTGATTTACCCGTGCCGTGCCGCGCTTTAAATAGTTTTAAATTTTGAATCGTCGAGCGATACCCACCATGTGGACGAGCGCTAGCAGTTGTAAGTTCGGGAATACCTTTCCTGAAGCTCCATGGCTGTGGCAGGAAGCGGAGGGGAATTCACCACCTTCATATTTCCGGGTTCTACCGCGTAGTTTGCTGTGTTGGTGACAACAGTTTCGCCAACACAGCAAACTACGCGGTAGAACCCGGAAATATGAAGAAGCTCATCGTAAACCACCGCGAAAACCTTCGTTCTTACAGAATTCACCACCACTTCAAAACCCGTTCTAGCAAGTTGTAACAGGTTATTTTATAGTGCCGCGCATAGTTGAGTTTTCTTTTCGCTTGAAATTGCTGTGTACAACACAAACGATATCGCTTTGTTTCGTGAGTGACTTGAATGTGCGTAAAGATTGAAGAGGCCGACGGAGGAAAATGCGTCCTAAAGAAAGCTCTACGGAAGCAGCTGTACCTCATAAACTATTGCTGCAGTGAAATCACGGGGGCCCAACTTCCAATCATGCCTGCAAGTTTTACGTCATGTACTCCAATTTATGCATCCCACACCGCATAGTAACGTACCGTAGGCGTCTGCAAGTGTCGCAGTGGCTGATGAATTGATTAAGTTTTGGGTGAAAGCTAGCATACCAACCAAGCAATGTGACAAAGACTCAACTAGACAGGGAGAAGGCCTTTAAAACATCTCTTTGATATTGTACCAGCAAATGCAGTTGATCTCATTTAAAATGTGGAGGACAAAAAAGTTCCAAAAAGTACAAAGAAAGAAAAGATGAGTCCGTTGCATGCTAGATAAGGACAACAAATTGTGTATGAAAGAAAAGTGCTCAGATGCAAGTAAAATGATTGAAGAAGAAAGTTTGTTTATTCTCTTGCTCTGACATTGCAATTTTCCAATGATTTCGAAGTGGATAGATAAATATTGATGGTAGAAGATGGATGAAGATAATAGTGGATAGCTATATATCAATATAAGTTCTCAAGTGGCTTTGAGGACGAAAAATCTGCTTCACATCTAAAACAGAAGTTAAAACCATGGATGCAATTCACAGAAACAAAGCTCAAGGTAAAGTAACGTGACCAAACAAATTTTAGAAGTAAGATATTAACTCGACTCCTGCTCGAAACCTGCCCAGAATTTGTTCGCTATTCAGGAAGACCACACCCCTGGCGATTATCGAGATCTTCTGGAACTGGAATTACCATTTACTGCGCTCAACCATCTTAGATTTATCACCCATCTAAATCATTGGCGGCCCCAAGGCTATTGCCCACCCCAAATGTTTTGTTTTGAAGTTTTGGTAATTTCACTTTAAAATCCAGTTAAATTTTATGTAAAATAAAACGTTTTTTTAAAACCACAAGCTAAATGCGAACGTAAATCCAAATAATTTTGGAATTAGTCGAAACTTGGTGGTAATCTAAAAGGAAGGTAGTATGCATTAAGTAAAAACTTGTTCTTCTTAAAAAAGCAAACTTTTGCTTCCAAACCACTTATAACGCGCCATTTTGCACATAACTATTTACGAATTTCCGGGATGAGACCGACGAACCTTTTCTTTCTTTTAACACCTTTTCTCGGGGGGGTATTCAATACCCCAAGAGCCGCTGGTGTCCCCCCCCCCCACCAAACTTCTGGTCTAAAGCCGTCCCTGATCTAAATAGGCAACGAGGAGATCACCAGGTCGTGCATTAGATATCTTAGGGGGGGTATTTTTTTCTTGCTTTGCAGTTTTAAAAATCATCCATTGTTTTTTGACGTACCACTGTCCTGTGATCCGTGCTCTTTTTATTTTGTCGCATTTTACAGGATTGATAATAGTGAATTACCACTTAAGTGCTTCGCAGGCATGACAAACAGTATGAGTTTAAATCGCTTACATTATCGCTCAGTTCATCAAAATCTAGCCGATCTTCTTCGCACTAATTATCCGCAATCTAGGTTTACAAATGAATACCAATTTAACATGGAATGATCATGTATACCTACAATTTTTCTAATAAGATTTTTAATACCAAATTAAAATTCACAAATATGTTCTTCTAATTTATATTAAAAATCTTTAATCTCTTCACTAATCTTTCCCCATTTTGATTACTGCTCCCTAGCCGTTAATCACTTGACTGATGCATTCAAAATTAAATTGAAACGGCTGCAAAACTCATGTGCAAGATTTGTATTTTATTTGCGCCGAAATGACCATTTTTCTCCGTATATGATTAAACTACAGTGGTTAAACACTAAATATAGACGCAGATACCTTTTGGGTAGCTTCCTCTATCAGCTGTTTCAATGTAAAGAACCTTTGTATTTTTTTGATGCTTTTAAGATGTTAACTTTGTCTAGATATATAAATGCAAGGAGTAGTGCTTCATGGTTATATTGCCCTTGTCATCGCACTACAATTTTCAACATATCATTTGTGGTACAATTTACATTTTTGTAGAACTCATTATCAACTGAAATAAAAAATGTATACACTATCAAAACTTCAAGGACAAAATTTATAATTTCCTGCTGCAATATTAATGCCATATTTCTGTTTATTTTCCTCATTGTGATGCTATTTTTTCTTTATTTTAATATTTAATTGTAATAAACTTTGTTTATTATTCAACTTTATTAATTACTGTAAGAATTATTTGTTAAAGTACACCATCGAAGGAAATGTATTGTTTCATCTTTGCTCAGAGGGCTTTGTACCCGGAGTAATTTAATAAATCTGTTTCTATTTCTATGGGTATAATCTGGTACCTGCATGGCGTACTTCGGCACCATTTAGCCAATTGTACTCAATATTCACCGTTCAGGGTAGAACAAAAAGCAGAACGAATGTAAACACACCCAGTAGCCGAGTGAAAGGGGATGACGTCACATCAGTCGCAATATGGCCGCCGTCCGTTTGTGCGCAAGGCTAAAATTGTAATTTTTAAATAGATTTTTTATTACAAAAGTAGGACATATATATGAAAAAGCTAAATTTTGGGTTTAGGGTTTTTATGTACCAAATTGACATTTGCCGTTGTTTCCAAAATTTGTGAAAATACTACATTATTCTAACTCTTTGAGTGCCATTGAACGATATATCGTTGTTTGGCACATTTTCTCTGAGTTTCAACGACGATATATCGTCCGGTTACCGACAAGGATTTTACTTTTTCGGGAAAATAAAATTGCTGATAAATCGGAAATTTTGTTCATTACTTTTAATATGATTTTCCTTACATAAAAATAAAAAAAACAAAATGTAATATTTTTAAGGTAACAGAAAAATACACAAAAACCTCTTGAAACTTCAGGGTATAAGCATAAAAATATCCGTGGCACTGACAGTAAGAGGGTTAAAAACATGATTAAAAATGGAGAGTTGCTCTCTCACTGTGATAGTTCATCTGTCAGTACTGCCCTCTCTATAATACAGGATTTGCGAATGCGTATACATAGATTAAAGGTATCTTCATACATTTCCTTAGCCACCCGAGTGACGATTCTTGTCGCTATGGCAAGTAGCACTTACAAATTATTTTAGCTCCGCCAAATCCAAACCTACACAATTCAGTTAGTTCGAGCGAAAAATCATTTCACCTAGCATTTTATGAATTTTACCTCATTTAAAAGAAAAAAAAACTCCCATTATTCCAATGATATCAAAATATTAACCCTTTTCCAAACTACTATTTATGCAATTTTCCTGAAAATACAAGCTGTTTTACATGGGGTAGATTACGGCTGTGCTCTCCATAGGGAGAATATAGAAAAAATTAGGAATTTATAGCACATAGATTTCGTCAAAAAACTAACGGTGTGTAGTTTGTATGTGTTATTAACTATTTATAAAAATTAATCAAGTACTTGCCGCAGTAATTGTTTACAGAATCGCAATAAACCTATTGTGAAGGCGTTTTCACCGTACGGCGTGAAATAATGAGTCAAGTTAGAGACTTATGTAGATATATTTATTTAATTACTGAGAATTCTGGTCATGTATAACTATATTTTTGCTCCATTAATATCACAATATTTAACTTCTTAATTCAATAACTTCTAAATAACTTCTAAATTCTTACAGACACTAAAATTAAAATATAAAATTGGAAAATGGTCTCCATTATGACTAGGGAGCTATCTCGCTCAAACTACCAGTACCCAAGGGGATGAGAGGATCGTCACTCGTTTTGCCTACCACAAAGGGGCACCCATGCCACAAGGCCACTTTCTGGTGCAAAATGGGATGATATTTTGCACAAGACGTTTTCCATGAATTTGGAACTGAATTGGGATACGGCGTGAAAAATGTTAACATTTTGTTTTTTTTGGACCACCCTAGTCTTCGAATGGACAACTGCCTTTGCCGTCAACCAAAGTTTTAAATACTAGTGGTTTAACTATAAGACAATATAGCTGTAAACAAAATTTTATGCATATTCATGAATCGGTCGCAACACACTGACAATGGCGAGTAATTAAGGGGGGTAGAAATACAAAAGAAATATTTCTGAATGTATATTATAAATTAATAAAACGGCGCATTGACCCTTAATTGGATGGTCAATCAGGAAAATATCCACTTTTGACTGATATTAAATGCCTTTCGAAATCAAAGTATCGAGGCGAAGACAAATGCTGTCAACAGCGCAGTCATAGACACATTGGGCATCATAAACCAGTACAGTGGTAGCGAAACTTGCTGGCAGTTGAGTGTGGAAGGGATTGGAAATGGAGCGGAGAGGAGCACATGCCACATAGGCAACATTGCCAACATAACTGATTTTAACTTGAGGTGGCGGAAATGTTAGATGAGCATTTAACGACAAAGTTTATAATCCAAATAAATCTGCATTAAAATACGCTAACAGTGTTCGCAGTCCCTTGGGGAGACCATTCGAGAATATTTTCTCTCATAAATTATTTATTTATATTATAGATTTATAAATATTTTTTCAGTGCTAAAATCTCCGTTCTATTAGGCTCATATCAAATAACCGACAGTCTGTTGTAATGTACAAACGGTCAAATCTCATTGAAACTCAAGCTAACACCTTTAAAGGACAAGCGTACATTTAAATGTATACTGAAATGAGGATACCACCGGCAGTGCGTACAGTGAAGTGTACGCTCTATGTGGTATTCACACACCTAGTATTTCTACTGCGTGTTCAAAATTAAATCCGGCAAGCAAGGCCTGCATTGGGAATTTTAATCCGTACGAAGCTTGAGGCTGAGTAATCTTTTGTATAACGTTGACCATTCATTATAAACCTGGCCTAAAATTCATGGCGGGCATAATGATCGACGTGAATATTAGATTGAGCATTTTGAAGTTGACAACGATGTTTCGCGACGGACGATTATTACTTTTCTGGGATCCCCCCCCCCCCCCATGTCTTATTTTTAAAAATACCCACGTTTCCTTTACCGGAGGCCTTGTGTGATCTTGGAAACCCTGTCAATCAAACGCGGAGGCTGCCCTACTCCCTCGCCAGGAGCTAGTTAGTAAGGCAATGGACTCTTCCTCTTTAAAAAAATTGCCTTCTGCGTAACTGAACACGTGTGTTTCGCTAGCACTGTAACCGATCGGTATCGCCGCTGTTTTACGTCACAATAAGTTTCTTTTCGTACCCGCTGGAGAGTGGAAACTCAAACCACTGGTGCGTCTGTGTGTACCTATCCTGTCTGTGCTCACGTCAGTCCTGCCCCCTCCTTCCCCCCCTAAAGCCCCCCTCAAATCCGCCCCGCCTCCTCTTGTTGTTTTTGGCTCCGGCGAGTCAAAAGGGAAATGGTAAGGGGGGTGGGGAGGGATTATGCTGGGGGTGGGGTGGTCGGGGGGGGCTTAAGGAAAAGGGGTTTTTGTTTCGCGGTGGGCCCCCAAGGGGGAGGGTGCGGGCAGGAGTTGTGTGGAAGAAGGCTGAGGAGAAGGAGGAGAGGAGGAAGCCGTATATAGGTTAGGGGCGTGCGGACTGCGGCCCGAGGTTAGAGTTGCGCGCTCCGACGTGCGGAACAGTTCGCGTTGGTGCAAGGGACCCGCGACGGATGCGGCGTGCGTGCCTGGAAGGAGCTTTAGTTAGGACGCCGCACGCGTGCCATCGGTGCGGCAACGCAACCGCTGCCGCTCTTCGGAATCCACGCGACGGGGGAGCACGACACGGCACGTCGGCGGAGTGGGAAGCGGCATGACGGATCCCCGGGTGACGGCGAGGGACCGACCGATGCACGACGAGTACGTAGCTATAGTATGTATGTACTACGCGTGATGCGCACCTCCCACTCCCCCATCCACTCACCCGGGAAAGGTTAGGTACTACAGAGGTCCTCAAACTCTGCTTCGTTTGACATTTGACCCCTCGTGTGCTGCGATTGAGGGTTCCTTCCGTTCGGTTAATCGTGCGCTAATCACTTCGCTTGACACAGCAGCGAACTTGCCTTCCATTCGTGATTCAGACCCTTCGCACTAGGTAGCGCACTTCAAAATAGATCGGGAGCAAAATTGATGTGCGCTAAACAACAAAAGAACGCCGATAATGGCATCCGTGATTGTCGTCAAGCTTGTTGATTTTCAGTAAAGGCGTCAAACATGCATATTGTGAGGTTTTAAATTACTTATCGACAAAAAGCTAACGTTTTTAAATACCTATTTTGAACGAGTTGATGAAATGTAATCAAAGTTTTCGGCCGTGACTACTGTTCAACGACATGATGCTACCTAGCGGTAGATTACAAAACATTTCGCCAGCGCACATCGTTCCATTCAACGTCGTTCGTGTGCGCTCAAGTGCGCTCATGTGTTCCGATGTGCGCAAACTTCAGCACCTTGAATGGAAAGCCCCTTTAATTGCCACCTCCTCTTGCTGCCGGCTTTAAATACCTCCAGTAGGTAGGTTAGTACATACATACACATCTCATTTCACCTCTCGGCGCGTCGCGTCGTCTCAAAGATGCACGTCGCGACGACGCGTCGTCTCAAATGGAGAGAGTCCGAGTGATGCAGTTTCATTGAAGAGAACTCTGAACGGGCGCCCCCTTCTCGTGTGAGCGGCTTCTGAAGGTAGTTTATTGATTGCCGTCGTCAACTGAACTTCAACGTCAAACAGCATGTTCAGGGAATCGGTGTGTTTACGGAGGCATTAACGATAGCGTCGGCGGCGAACGTCAACCGTCAACTTCCGAGTTCAACAAGTTTCAACTTTCACGTCCTCTAATGGACGCCAGCGCATGCGCATTACTTGAATTGAACATAGATTTTCATTCGTTAGCCATCCCTTCTCGTATCTCTGGCGATTCCGCGGCTAGTAAGTCAGTGGTAGCCGGCAGATCTCTCAGTAAAACTAGGCTTGATATGCAGGAGTTGGTGAGCGTGGCGATAGGAAGTAGTGGTGGATTAAAGTGTTGTCGGAGCGATACGGTTGAAGCCGCAACTGTTTCAAATAACTGTTGCAAACAACAGGTTTTTTTTTCGTGGTCGTACCGCAGCCGCGCCGTTGTGCTCTGTGCTGTGAAGCGGCAACTGATAGCTGAATCTGTTTCGTCTTCTATTCTGTTCCAGTTGCACTGCACGTGTGGCTGCGTTGCGGTTATAAGCTACCATTTGTTGGATTTGAATATGTTGCTGGCGGTTGCTGGTTTATTCAGCCAACACATATCTGCACATCGTAGCAGATTGAATTATAACTGTGAAGTACCTTCCTTTCATGAATCCAAATGAAATTGTTACTTTATTTAAGTGAAAGATTTCTTAATAAATAAAATACAGAAATAACAGCCGTGTTCTGACAGCACCGATCGATCGCCTGTTGTTTGGTGTGCCTCTAGCTGTTGTCCGCAACAGGGTGTTCCACGGAACTGCGGGGCTATTCGCTAATTCTTCACGCGGCCGCGAAGACGAAAGTTTACGTTTTCGTGGCTCGGCCGCGAAGACTTGCGAAGATGCGTAAACTGCTATTCGGTATGCTTCACGAAGAGTTTTTCGTGCCCTCCACTCCGCAGAGGTTGAGTTAGCCTAGGAAACCCGAAGTGCTCCTGTATGACGTAACGAATTTTATGACGTACACTCGTGAGCCAATGAGAGAAATTCGGCAGGCTGTTGTTCATTAGAAGCAGAAGGGTACGATCGTACAATAACAAAACATTTGGAGAGATGAGAAAGACATATTTGTCGTTTTGTGATGATATCCAAGAGAAATTGTTTATAATATGTTAATAAAATAACATTTAGAGTTCACTAACTACAATACTATTCGTTCAATTACTACACACATTCTCCTTGGATTGTTTCCTTCGAATTCGAATCGTTTACTTTTCGTAAACATACTGAAAAATTTGCAGAAATAATATAACGTTGCCGCATGCAGACATTAAAATGTTTTATTAAGTAAAGGTAAGTCAATTACCGAAGGCCTGTCCAACCATGAGTTATTACATTGAATAATGTTGCCCAAATTCCAAGCAAGATATTGAGATCATATATTAAGTAAACATATTTATTTTCTGATTGTTCAATGCAATTCATAACTTATACAGTGTAATATAGTGTATAATTTTACCTAGATAGAGTATTCCCTGCTTGTTACACGCTATAGTAGTAATCAGAGATTCAGAGAAACTCAATGAAGCTCTCATATTTTATGACATTGCATTGGCGCTAGTAGCAATATCATCCAGAGGAAGAAATTATGTAGTGGGTTTAAAATTAACGCTATCAATGCCAAAACGTTTAAGGTTTAAGGAGATTCATCACAGAATGCAATCAGTGTTTAAATCACTACACATCATTATAATAAATATTTTGTATGTATTAGGCATTTATTTTATATTACAAACAATATATGCTAACTATAATATTCAACTATTATTCTTAAGCAATTACCCTGTCAAATGTATGGGAAAAAGCATTTTGTGAGGGGGAATATTGCAGTAAATATTCAATACTAACTAGCATTTTTATTGAAAATAAAATTTATTGAATGGTACGCAATTACATAATAAACATGATATAATATTGCTGTTTTTGAGCATTTAGAATCTATGTATTGCTAAAAACATATTTACTGAATATTCACTAACGAAATGCACGGTGAAACGCCAACTATTATAATCGAGCATTCTGTAAGGAGCGTTTTAAATTAGATATAAGCACTCAAGTGGCTGAAAAACTTCATATATTTCAACAAATGTTGAGAATGGTAAACAAGTAAAGTCCTATGCAGTTCACTTTGGCAGCAAAAGTGCTACGCGAGATGAAATCAACACCACGATAGAAGCAACTTAACAAAAAGTCAATCATCGTAGGACTGATTGGAATCACGGATATTAGTAGATATATTTTCTATACTCCATAATTAGAATATTCAATACCTGAGGCATGAACGCAAACTAATGTAGGTACACTGAATGTCTTGGGCTCCTGTATTTGCAATTATACTCGCAAGTTATGCTTTACCTTTCGGAATAAATAATAAACGACAAATATTACTCAAATTAATCGATTGTGGCGATACTTTGTGGAAATGTTTTGCTATTTTGTGTTGTAAATGACGCTTTAGTCGTCGAAACCGGTTGACAGCAATAAAATAATTAGTGGAATTTTGTACTGTGTTTTCGTGACAGTCATTTCGACAAATATTACGTTTACCCATTAACAAATCTTCGATTTTGGCAGTTATTAATATTGTACACACTCAACGATCATGACACAGTATTTTAGAAGCACTGTAACTTAACTTGAGATATATACGATGTAAACAAACTTTTGCCAAAGTTGAACGTTCGCTTTCTACATGCAATTCACTCTTACACACACACAGCAGCAAAATGAGGTTATTTCAGAGGCACTGTAACTTTAAGGAAATCTACGACGTTAATAAACATACGGAAAGACACCAACACAATTGCACACAATAGTCGAATGACAATTGAATGCTTTATTTGCAAGTGGAAAATAAAACCAATCGCATACCTACCACAGTATTTGGACGAAGAAATTAGAAGTGAACACAAGACACAAAACAAGCGTAAAGACCTTAGGTAAACAATCAAATAGTCTTTCAAACTTACTTGCACACAATAAAAGTACTTCTAACACAAGAATAATCACAGCAGATTAATCATATATGAATATAAAAGATATTGTAACAACTCAGTCGGTGAAGTCGTCTGCTGGAGTTTACGCGGCGAGAACTCTGTTTTCGCAGCCCAGCCTCACCGCGTGAACTTCGGCACGAAACTTAAGCGGTGTTAACTTCGTGAAGACCCTGGGGAATCGCTCTTTTCGTGATTCTGACGTCATTTCGCGAGCCGGCCGCGAAACTTATGCGACGAAACGGTTAGCGAATAGCCCCCCGCTGTTTCGTTTTGAAACAGCTTCGGTTGTGAAATAGTTGCGATGAAACTGTAGTGTTCTTTTATTGTCACCACTTAAGTTAAGGAGAGGGGCACACGCCCCTGGCATGCCCCTGAACCTCGACGCATAAAGTGTCAACGCTTCCCCGAGCAAACCCAAGTTCTTTTATCCGCTTGGACTAGAGTCGTCGGACTGTGTCTTGAACGGCGTTCTCATCACGTGTTTCGTCGTTCGTGCCGAGGCCTCCAGTTGAATATTCATTCATATCTTTAGCTCGCAACACTTCCCCCTTACTTTAATCAAAAGTTTCGCTGAGTTCACGCGTCCACTCACCACTTACCTAAGGTTCAGCTTGTCCGGCTGCTTTTCGTACATTTTGAGTTACGAAAGTCATATGGCATCACTGAGAGATTTATTTCAATTGAATTAGTACGTGCATGAAATTTCGCTAATTCGTAGCTCCGTTACTCTTTTTATGTCTTGGGCACAACGAAACACAAATTAAATTTGATGCCCAATAGTATGTTAATGTCAATTTATTATAAAAGTTGCATAACCATTTACATAAAGGATACCTTCACTCATAAGTTATGTCTTAATCTTAATAAACCATTAACCCTAGACGTTAGTGTATGCACAAATATTTTAATTTATTCATTCCTCAATTAGTTCTTTACTTTCAAATCAATTAATTCTGTAACAAAAAAATATTGTCAAGTTTTGAGGATACCGGGACTAGCCACGGTTTTAACCTTTTAAGGAGTCACCCCGAAGGTGCACATTAGTGTAGTTTTCCACAGGGGAAAAAATCATTCGCCTCGGCCGGGATACGAACCCGGATTCCTCGATTTCGCGCCGAGTGATTTAGCCGAGTGATGTGGGAACAATTTGTTCTGGACTGCCGGACAGCCCCGTTCATCTAAGCCCTCAAAAATACCCAATATAATGTTTATCCAATGTATGAAAATTATGTTAGCTACGAAACTTTGGTAAAAGTGTTTGATTTTCAATATTTGCAAAAAAGAAGAACCATGTGTGATCTACCTTACTTATATAATTTACTTAATACTGGAGAAAATAGTAACTTAATTAGAAAAAATAATTTTGTAGTGCCTAGTATCAATGTGAGGTTATCAAGGAAATTTAAGTTGAGCATGGTAAAGTCAAATTACTGTGAAAACTCACCACTGAATAGAATGTGCCGATCTTTTAACATGTACTGTGATATAATTGATTTATGTCAAAAAATAAGTCTCTTTTGCAAATTGATAAATGATATAGTTTCATGATATGTTTCGAAATTTCTGTAAAATTCAATTGATTCCAATATGTTTTGTATTTTCTTATTTTTTGTTTTGTTTTCCCTGTAATTATTTTGTTGGGCAAACGTTAAACTCAAGAAATAAAATATATAATCCACAGGGAAAGAGGACGGCTCGGTGTCTTAACGGGGTGAAGCACTCGGAGCGAAATCGAGGAATTCGGGTTCGAATCCCGGTGAAGGAAAATTATTTCTACTCTGGAAATTAACAAAAAATATTAGTAATTTTCTCTCGTCCCAAGCGTCTCGTAAACTCTTCGCTGTATCTCCTGGAAATCCCCTTTTAACTCCCTTTCTGAGTGGGCTCATCAGAGCATCTCACTCCGTTCCGGCTGCTTCACTATTCTCATCTGGCTGTGTATTCATCGCGGGAAACATCTGGATTCTCTCGCGTTGCGATGGTGGTCCGTTGGATCATCTTCTCTTAACTTTAATTATCTTAGCCCATGGTGTTCCTTGTCGGTCTTACGTTCAAGTCCTTATTGTTCAGGATTTTATTTATGATTCCACGTACCCACACTTCTTGTATTGTTTCTGTGACGTCGGGATCCCTCAAAATAATAGAAACCTTCTTATAAACTCAGTTGGGCATTGCCCCTCTTTATTACGCGTCTCTTTCTCTTCAAACTTTTTAACAACAATCCCCTCCTTTATCAACCATACATAGCAACGTTCTTCAAACAAAAACAATAAACAACCTAAAACATCCACCCATCGAAACATACATTAACATACAAATTAATACTTTCCAAAACAAAACAACAAACGGAATTATATACACAATGCCAAATAAAGCAAATAAAAATGGAGTTTGACAAGGCACGACGTTACATTTCCCCTTTCCATTTTAGGTAGATTTCAAAGAAAGACTACCTATTTTAGTCGTTACCGTGTCGCGACTTCAGAAAAATTTCTAAATAGTTTTCTTTTCTTGGTCAGCAGACCCCAAAGCCATAACCAACTCAAAAGTTTATGTGTGTATATGTAACAAAAAACGACGAAACGCACTTAGGTAGTTTGAGCGAGATCTTTCCCTAGTCATAATGGAGACCATATTCGAATATTATATTTTAATTTAAGCGTCTGTAAGAAGTATGAAGTAAATATTGTTATAGTAATAGTGAAAAAATATAGTTATACATGACCAAAATGCTGAGTAATTAAATAAATGTAACCATATAAATCTTTAACTTGACTCATTTTTTCTCGCCGTACGGCTGAAAAACCTTCAAAACAGCAGGTTTTTTTTTGCGATTCTGTAAAAAATTACTGAAGTGAGTAATAGATTAATTTTTACAAATAGTTGATAAAACATGCGAACTGAACACCGTTAATTTTTTGACGAAATCTAGGGGTTTTAAATTCCTTTTTTTTATATTCTCCCTCTGGAGCGCACAGCCGTAATCTATCCCATGTAAAATACTTTTTATTTTTAGGCAAATTGCTCGAATAGTAGTTCGGCATGGGATTAGTATTCTGACATTATTGGACTTATGAGAGTCCTTTCTTTAAAATGAGGTCAAATTCATAAAATTCTAGGTGAAAAGATTTTTCGCTCAAGCTACCTTAAATTGCAAATTTTCGAGACTTATCCACGTGTCGTCTTCAGGTGATGAGAAGCAAGTGTGTTTCGTCATTTTTTGTGTTTCTGTCGGCTCTTCTCGTGTGTACATCGTTTATTTTTTTGCAGTCACCATACATTCCGTAATTTCGCTAGAATTACTTCAAGGCTGATACATAAAATATTATGACGAAAAATCTCGGTCAAGTTCGTTAATAGGCAAAATAATTGTGTGTGGAATTTGTGGTGGGTGGGAAAAGGTGCATTGGGGGTGGAATTGGGGAAGGGCTTTTGAAAAACGGAAAAAATCACTATAACACCGTAAACATGAAGTATACTGCATTATTTTAAACTTATTACATTTTCTAAGACTGCCACCAAAAACCATTGCTTGAAATATTTTTTGATAACACGAACCATTAGCTCAAGGGATGGAAAAAATACGGTTTTTCGGAGAAAAAATAATAACTTCATTAGTTGGCACAATATCAGATTATAAAAAATCTCCAATGGCCGTAATAAACTGGCTCCACTCGTAAAAAGTACACAACAATTGCCGTGTTGGTTTGCAGGAAAAAATGGGCAATTCCACGGCAGTGACCAACCACAACCTCTAGAACAGAAAACCCTTCCGTGATGGTTTAGGGGAATGTTACTTCCTCGCCAGTGACAAACACAGACACACACTCAACCCAATTAGGGATCCTTCGCTAGGGCTAATGGAACCCCGCTATGGATGCCTGGGTTATGAACAGAAGCACATTTACAACCGCTCAGAAAATGACTCACTCACACACTCAAACGGGCCCAACTTCTGGGAGAATCTAGCTCAAAATGAGCGCAGTCAAAAACACTTGTTACTTTTAGAGGTCGCAGTACTCAAGTTCCCTAGATTTTAAATATCAGATTCGTTCAAAGTTATTGTAGATTGTCTAAATATTAAATATCTAAAACTTTTGTAGGATACAATTTTTTGATAAGACAAACCCTTACTGCAAAGGGTGAGCAAAACGAGCTGTCTATGTAAAACAAAACTTGGAAATCGCCGTGTGCCACGTGGGTGGGCCCTAAAGGGATTTTTTTATTTTTGTATTGCTTGCCGTAATAAAATTGCTGATATTGCTATCTAATTTTGACGTTCATCTCCCACACTACTTTGAATTTTAACCCTTGGTTCAGTTCTTCTTCTGCTTAGCCTTAAACCCTTCGTCGAGGCAAGGTTTTTTCGTCATTCATGTCCATCTTCCGCATCTTCTCCCTCCACTCCGCTCCCCTTCATCTTTCTAAACACTCAAGGAAACGGCTCTTCAATAGTACCGACCAATCACGACACACTTCCACCCGAAGGCGCGAAACCGGTATAACATAAAAGGACGGACCAAACCAACGGACATATCCAACGGACCTGAGGAAGCTAGCTGGAACGCTGGCGAAATATTGTCCACCAAAAATGGACAAACGCGGATGGAAACCCGAAAAACCATTCTCTTCATCAACAAAACTTCGCGGAAGCCTTCACGAAAACTCAAGTCTTCTATTCTTCATCTTGGGTCTGTCTCTGCGCCTTTGTACTGCAGACCTCATGCTCGTTACTCTCTTACCCTCACTTACTGTCTCTGTACACCGTTTCTCGTGACCAAACATACGCATTCTACTATTTTTAATATCTTTCTCCAGTGGTGCAATTTTCAAGCTTCCTCTAATATTGTCATTTCTAATTCTATCCAATCTCGTGACACCACACATCCAATCTGAGTATTTCATTACGTTTACATACATGAATTGACACTAAGTTTCATTTGGGGAAATTCGATAAAAAATATTTTCCGCCTACCTAGCAATAATTTCATTTAATTTAGATAAGTAACTCACACGCGGAAAATGACTCATATCATCCGTGAATTATATAAATCTAAATTGGTACCTATTTGTTTAATCGATTATCCCTTATCTCGGATTATGGCATCATCATGAATGTCCTGAGTGCATTTGAGATGTTATCAAGTTTTTCGAGACTAAACGTGTTACGTCACGCATCGTATGAGATAAAAATGTGATTTTTAAATAATAGAATTTAGGTTTAAATCCATTACTATTTTCTATTTTCCTTTGTTTTTGCTTGCACCTTGAGTACTCCGTACTCTGCTTACGGATATCCGCCATATTTCACCGCTCAGTGAACGCTGAGCGAGGATTTCTTCTGCTCTAAAAGATTTCACGCTGCAGCGTGAGCATTCGGAATGCGTGCGTCGAGCGATCGCTCAGCGCGTTGAGCGATCGCTCGACGCACGCATTCAGCCTAATGTAGGTGCAAAAATAATGTAGACTCGAGTTTGAGCAACGATTAAAAATGAACAATAATACGTTTACGAGTGCTAATTAGATCAAAATTCAGCTCATTTTATTTTGCGTTTGACCATACTTACTGATCATTACAATAACACACCTGATTTTTAATCGCGATGACAGAAAAAAAGTAACGTTTTTTGGCATTTTCTAAGAGAAGTCTAAGTTTTCTAAATCTCTTTGACCTCCCATAAGGCAAAGAGCTGGAGTTTAATCGTTATGAAGTTTTAATACAGTAAACAAAAATACTTTTTAATGTTTGTTTCAAATTTTAAGTATTTTTATTTGCCATTAAAAAGTTATCAATTTAATAAAACAACTTTTTCTTGGCAATGAATTGTTTCGAAAACTTGATCTTGGTCTTGTTTTAATGCTCTTTGTAGCTGTATTGTCATACAATAACCATAGTAAATCTAAAATATGGACACTTTTTTTAAGAAGTTAATAAATAACGGGGCATTTTAGCGGCATTACGCTGCCGTAAGCACCTTTCAGCATAAATTCACCCTTCGTCAGGTTTTTGTGTCGTTTTTGCTCCTTTTCAGTTTTCAGCGATCATGCTGCATTTTTTCGATGCCTTCTTGTGCAGTTCACGGGTGCAACGAAAGGTTCAAGAAGGGTTTCCAATTTATTAAAAGTTTACACTCGTCCAACTATTCAATTGACCTAACTGCACTGAATCATTTGCTTCGGATAATGGGATTTGGTAGACAGAGGCTTGAAATGATTCTGTTTATTCTTTCCAGATATATAATAATGATAATAAAGAATTTATCCCTCAACATCTTATATAAATTCAGAAATGAAATAATTCTACAGATATCTGTTGGGAATATTGGTACTGCTATGAAGAACTTCTGTTTTGGAGTTACCGACTTCCTCATCAACTGATACAAAAAATATATCTCTAAATATGACTTTGTGTTGCCATTAAATTATATAAATTTAGCCTTTAAAGCTAGTATCGTATTTAACAATTTTTAGTTTTACAATATAAATGAGGTTTTAATTAGAAGTGCAGCTATTTAGTTTAGACACATATGCATAAATATTCTTTGAAAAACAAAAGAAATAGACACTGGTATCGTAAAAAAAAATCATACACAAAAAAATGGATGCATCCTCATAAGCAAAAAATCATTTTATAACTTTTTCAATATTTACCTTCATACTTTGCATTAACAAGAGATTTTGGTGATAAACAATGTATTTTGGGCCCTAAGAATAAATAATTCTGCCTTTCAAGTTTTTTTCCGTCTAGGTATGGTTAAATTATGGTTACTTAGAATAATTGTTCTGTCAATCTTTCCACGGTCTTCCAATTGTTCTTTTTGGTTCACAATTAATCAAATCTTTGTTAAGTTTTCCCACATGCTCCTAGTTTTTTTTTCTTGCAATAAAAAAATGTTTAGAACCATGGTTCCGTTGGCAATTATTTGATAGTTTCACTTAAGGACGTTCAGTGGTTTCACTTAGCTTAAACTTTAAGCAGCGAAACTTGCTGGAAGCATTAATTATGTTTTCCTAAAGCTACCTGATTTTTTTCAAAATTATTCACCGCAAATTTCTTAGGATATTTGATGCGGAAGTGGGCATGAAATTACATGGGCTCTTATGGGAGCGCGAGGTTCGACTAGCTTTATTCATCGAAAAAAACTTTTTCTAGTTAAGAATAAGAAAAACAAAAATAATTTAAATCATAAATAGAATAATGTTTTAAAATCATTTGATATACTTTATTTTTATTATTTTTGTTTTTCTTATTCTTAACTAGAAAAAGGTTATTTTTGATGAATTAAGCTACTCACACCTTGTGTTCCCATAAGAACCCATGTAATTTTTTTGTCCACTTCTCGATCAAATATCTCAAGTAATCTGCGGTAAATAATTCTGAAAAAAATCAGGTAGATTAAAGGCAACAAAAGTAATGATTCCAGCAAGTTTCATCGAAATCTCTTAAGTTGAGTGAAACCACTGAACCTCCTTAATGTTTTACGTCTAAGAGTAGGATTATTTGCTAAAGCGCTACCATTACTCATTACTCCCTTAATTACGAGGGTAATGGCTGTTTTATTCTCACTAAAAACATGGTTTGGGTTATGTTTTTCTCATTCCGTAGCAGTAAGTTAGAATCCGGCGATCTTTTCCTTGATCTTCCGATTGTTGTTGTTGTTTCCTTTCCGCCGTCCGCCTTATAATTAGTCAAGATCTTTGGCGTTCTCTCGTCATTCATTCCTTCTACCTGTTATTTCCATTGGTTCCCGTCTAGCATCAATTTTGACTAGTTCATCATTATTGATGCTTCTGTCCGCAGACAGGTTTCAACGATAGCGTTGTCTCCACAGCATTCTGCCCTGGGCCTCTCTCTTCATCTCTGCATAACTCCTTCCTTCTTTTATATCCCTAAGCATTCCGTGCCTCCTCCTTCCTCTTCCTCTCTTCCCTTCTATTTTCACTTCTATTATTAATTTTTGTAAGCTGTTATTTCTTAAAATATGTCCTATCCATTTTGCCTTTCCCTTTTTAATTTCTCTCAGTATACTTCTTTCTTCTCCAATCCTCCTTAGCACTTCTTCATTCATGATCTTATCTTTCCATCCAATCTTCTCCATTCTTCGACATAACCACATTTCAAAGCTTTCTAAGTACTTTTCTTCTCTCTTCATCAACGTCTACGTTTCTCATGCATACAACACAATGCTCCATATAAAGCATTTTGCAAATCTTTTCTTAATATCCATCTTGTTGTTCCTTATTGTCACCAGTTCCTTAATCTTGCTAAATGCTACTTTTCCTTGCCCAATACTGCTTTTAATTTCTTCAGTACAGTTGCCACTCTGTGTAACTATACTTCCCAGGTACTTGAAAGAGCTTGCTTGTTTTAATTTTTCTTCCTTCAGCCATATATTTATTATGTGACTAGTTATTACGCTGTAATTGTCAATGCCGTCAGATTTTAAGTTTTTGCTTCTGGTCGTGAGAACAGATTGCATAGTAGATAGAGAAAGAGAGTGGGCTAAGAGAAATTTTCCCTATTATGAGGACGATGATTACTTGGGTCAACTGCTTGGACTGCAAAACCTTAGGCGTGACGAAACCAGGCGTACTAAATGAGAAATAAATTATTTAGGGACCCGCTAAATGTTTTCATTAAGACATGGGTCGGTTCGATTCTTCGTTTCTCGGTTCCATCTCGGTTCTTGAGCTTGATATCGGAGTCGAAGCGAAAATATATCGGTACCAAAACACCAAAATCCTCGGTGGTGAAACCAGCGTGATTAAATATTGAACCCTGAAAGTGGTGTCTGATTGGTGACTGGTCAATGGTGTGGCGTTGAAATCTACTGAATCGTCGCACTTTTAGCAAATTAATTTCCCGCGAAGGAACCAAATTCACGCGTGAAAAGGAATACATGATTAATTTTAATTTCCTTTAACTATAGTGAGTGATGAAAGACAACGTTATTTACTGTTTTATGTTTGATATAATCCGCGTACCTCTATCTTGTGCGTTGTAATCATAATTTACCTCTATCTTGTGCGAAAGTAAGTGCCTACATATCGTTTTCGTGAGTTAAACCATACTATAATTCCGAAATTTTTATCCAATTGTTGGACTATGCTTCCTTAATCTCCGCCAACACGCAAATTATTCGTCATTTGTTCTAAAACACTGATTTCACGCGTTAGAGAGAAGTTCTCTTTCACGCTCAAAGGGCACTGATCGACTCGCCTAGCAGTAGGCAGAAGACGATGCTCGGATACTTTGAAAAATAGATAGCACCTCAAGGATACCTTAACCGCAAATTTTTAGCATCCGCAATATTTTTCCTATCGGAATTAGTGGTCTGCCAGATACTTCCTCTTTCTGATGCAAGTTGTTTACTCGTAGTTAAGCAAGCACAATGGTAAGTCAACGTTATTGGTTCACTTTTCCTTCTTTTGTTTGTTGGATTAAGCCAAATCCAACAGAGACCGTTTTCTATACATACCTGCTTCCCGGAGACACATTCGATCAATTTCCAAGCGTTGTGGAAAAAAATGTTTTGAAACGACGGCAATAATGCATTTAAGTTTTCTTTTACGCATGCCACTCTCTTAGTCTAAGTACTGAATTCGTTGTTAGAGCAAGAATTCATTGATGATGAAAATTAATCATGGAAGAGTGATTTGACATTACCGTGAAGTTCTTCCTACGCTACGCATAGCGTTGGCTTGATTCAGTCAATATTTTGGCTTTAAAATCGATATCAACGACCGGTACGATTGAGAATTTCTCTCTTGTTACGTTCAATTCCCACGAAATGTCCTCCGAAGGGTGGGACTACTTTAAGATAGATACAGTGAACGAGTTTCTCGCTTAGTGAAATGCAGTGTGTACAGTATACTAGATTCTCTGTGCTCGGAAATAATTTAAAAAATTCCTGGAATAATCTAGCCTAAGTTAAAATACGCGCTGTTCTCCGGACTGAGACCTCGACCCCAAGCCATCGGTTCGTTGTAGCGTCGGACTAAGTCTGCTAATCAAAAACACCTATTTTCCATTTTCTTTATTATGAAATGTTTCTATTTCGTACAGAGCAGCTTGCAGTCTCTCTCTCTCTCATTCCTCTCTCAACAACCCGTTCCCCTTTTTGTAAAAAAAACCCTAACAACCAAAACATCTTTAACAATCAACCAAACATTTTCACATTAAAATAAATTAAAACATTTGAACAATAACTATAACAAATCAAAGCAAAATCAAAACAAAGACTAAAATAAGGTTAAAATGTTACATAGTGCATGGCTCCTCGCACTCTGTCCTCGGCTGCCGCCCTTGTCACGCCCTGGACCGCAAAATTAGCACCCATTGGGCCTCAATCAGGCCCGCCAAGTTCATTGCCCTTTCATTGTTTTTTGGTTTCATTTT
This sequence comes from Pyrrhosoma nymphula, assembly GCA_963573305.1. Lineage (NCBI taxonomy): Eukaryota > Metazoa > Arthropoda > Insecta > Odonata > Coenagrionidae > Pyrrhosoma > Pyrrhosoma nymphula. The sequence goes on along the minus strand of OY754334.1, from coordinate 109,248,406 downwards.
TTGAAGCCGTTCAATAGGTAGCAATAGTGAGGTTTCTGATTGAGTTTGTTTACGTTTTGTCACTATCGTCACTTTGTTTACGCATGGCGGCTTGTGAGGATTTTCAATTGTTGGTATAGAAAGAGATTTATTACTCGACTAAAAATGGGTAAGAGATCTTACTTTGTTCCTGGATGCTCCATAGGGTATTCCGTAACCGTGAGAAAGAAAAACATTTTATGTGTGAAGAATATACAGCTTATTTAAGGCTAATGTAAATACTCCGTTTTATTCTTCACGTTACCGTATAGCAAGGGTTTTCTGTGATAATATTGATATCAGATTTAGTTAACATGGTTATATCTGGCGGATAAAACTATTAGTTGCTTCCTAACTAGCCGTAATTTCCCTCAGTTCGAAATGGTATAAAGCGAAACTACGTTTGTTTACATTGGGATCGTCTGATTCCATCACTGACGCCACAAAAATAATAGCTGAAATCGCTAAAATTTTCGACAGTTACGAGGCAAGGTGGTGGAGGAAAAAAAATAAAACATTTCATCTACATTCGATATTTTAATGATTGAAACGTACGTATGTTCCTGCCTTCCTTTTATACGAGGAGGAGGAAGGCAAATTATATCTTTGCCGTTTTCCTCCTTGAGAAAAATCGCCTTTGTGACTTCCCGTAGTGTTAGAAAAAGTCAGCGTGTTTACAATCAAGCCATGCTAATTCATGTCACAATGTGCTGAAAAACAGCTGCTATAAAAAATACACTATAAGTAAGAATAGAAATTAGTGGAGTAATGTCATGAGTGAAAAAATTACAATGAATTAGGTCTCATTATGTAGAAAACGATATCACCTCTCTAATGATGTCAGAATGTCAGGCACTTAACGAACTGCATTTTGAGATGTTTCATAAAAAGCGGTTTTCTGGGCGATTATGAACACGTGCTCTGAAATGGTACATTACCTATTTAAAAAGTGACCAAGTTCTGACGCGCATATTGCGTAAGAAGTGTAATCGTGTGTCGTTAGCATGTTTTCTTAATTATTTAAAAAAGTAAATTTAGTACTCCCCTTCATAATTTTTATAAAATTGCAAAAAACAATTCGGTTATGAAGCCGTTTTCAGCGAATGGCGTGATAAAAATATGCCTAGTTAAATCCTCATACAAGTGTGTTAAGTTGATCACTGTGAAGTTGAATCAGATGAAACAAAGTCTTTGCGTATTTAATATTAATTGGTTTCCTTAATGTCTCTTAACTTAAACTTTATTATAAAATTCTGATGTCTCATCGGAGTTGGCTAGTGAAAAATCTCGAACTAACTGTCTTCATCCACGAATTTCTGCCAACTTTTGCCTTTTTCATTATACGGAAGACAATAGCAAAGCTTATACTTTTACACACCTTTTCTAGGGAAGGCTTTCTTGAACTAAATATTTCTTGTGTATCCTTCCGGGCTAGCTGCTCCATCTTCTTCGTTGCCTAACGTTTCAATGAAAGACTTCGTCATCAGGGCCGTTGATGCTGGGTGTTGAAGTCCCGTGGTTGTATGGTGTGTCACTCAGGTCAGGCCGGTTTTGATTGGAAGAGGCCTTTTTTGATTTTCCCGCCATTTTCACAATGAGGTTCCAAGTCCTACTCAGGTGGAATCCTACGTCCCTGTTGAAGTTGTTGCTTTCAATGCGGATTTCTATTACCTCTTCGGTGAGTCGGTCCCAGTATCCGTTGGAATTGGAAGAGCAGTTTCGTATCTTCCCACTAAAGGGCTTTTTATTACTGGTCTTTTTTTCAACTTGCTTCGTGAGTTTAACCGCATATCTATATTACCCAATTTTTGAACCATTCCCGTTGTTCAATCTTTCCCAAATTTTGGACACGTTTAATTTTGATGACAGAATGTTGGAAATGTTTTCGAATTTTTCACGTTGTCAGATTTAATTAAATTAAATATTTTTGATTTAAGTACATAGGGAAAAAATTAATACAAGTAGTAACGGAATTTAAAAAAAGCTAAAGAAAATTTCAATGATTGTTAAATTAATAAAAGTGTGAAGACTAAAAAGTAGAAAATATATAAAAAAACACTTTTTAAAAACTGGTCTTATTTCAAAATGACCTAAAAAGTAAAAATAAAAATGCACTAAAAAGTAGAAAATAAATTTTCGATTGAAATTTACAAAGTTAAGAGACCTATTCGAAATTTATAAATATATTATAGTTGACAGTGAAGATGAATATTTGTTTACTTTTTCTGTACAATTCGTCGATGATTATGAGGCAAGAACGTGTAATCGTACGTCTAATTGATCATACAGTTGATCATCATGATTATAAGACCAGGGTGCTCAAATTCAACTGAGTAAATTACGTGCGATATTCCACAGAGGAAAAATCATCCGCCTTGACCGGGATTCGAACCCGGATCCCTCGATTTCGCGCCGAGTGCTTTAACCAGTTATCTACCGAGGCGTCCTCTCCCCTGTGGATTATTTGATGATTTTTTTATTGTCTCCCAATGATTTTTCCTCTGTGGAATATCGCACTTAAGTGCACTTGCGGGTGACTCCGTACAGGTAACTACCGTGGCTAGTCCCGGTATCCTCAAAATTGAATAAATTACTTTGCACCCTGGTCTTATAATCATGATGATCAACTAGATGATCAATTAGACGTAAGGTTATTCGTTCTTGCCTCATAACCATCGAAGAAATGCACAGAAAAAGTAAACAAATATTAATTTTCACTTTCAAATTGAATATATTTATAAATTTGGAATAGAAGGTCTCTTAACTTTGTAAATTTCAATTTAAAATTTATTTTCTACTTTTTAGTGCATTTAGAGCGAACAAAAAAATCCTCTATACAAAATAACAAAAAAAGTGCGAGGTGGCCCAGGGAAAGGAACTGGCCCCCCTACCCTGAATGTGTGAAATTCACACGCCTGTGGCTTAGTCCGGGTTGAGCTCTACCATCAACTATCCAAACCAACCTTCGGGTTGAATCACTGAGAAGTGCATTTTTATTTTTTACTTTTTAATGAATTTTGAAACAAGACCAGTTTAAAAAAAGTGTCTTTTTAGAAATTTTTATTTTCTTGAATTATCGACAGGGAGGGGACAGAGATGCAAGAGGTGGACTCTGAACTTAGCACGCCATCCTCTCTGCGTAGCATCCTCTGAACTTAGCACGCCATCGCCTCTTTAGCTCGCGTGCGGATTCCTGGGTGCCCACGCGATTAGCTCTCGTGCGTTTCGTGGAACACGCGCGGAAAAGATACCGGAAGTGGAGCAAAAGGGCGCTCAGTGTTTTTTTCATAAATAAACATACGCTTTAAAAACGACAACCACGATAAGCGCGGCTCGCCGAAATCTGCCCAAGGATTTGTCCGTCGAAGAGTCAGAAGGGCGCTATTTCCTGGCTAAACGTCAAAGCACGGGATGCAAACACTGAGGTAGAAAAATAATTCATATCGTAATTATGATGATTTTTATAAAACGATGAAGAATCATGCAAGAGCAACTTGGGAGTTGAAAGTTAAGACACAAGAATGTTCATAATTTGACATCATAGTATGTACATCTCCGAATTACTCCTTGACCGTGAATTGTGATTAATGTAATAGTCGTAGGTATACGCAAATATTTCTATTTTCGCAGGATTTTTCATTTCCACTTTCTAGCAGAGACTCCGCTCAATGAGCTGGCGCTAAAATCTCAGCTTCGATAAAACAATCTGGCATACGTTTTGGGGAATTTTATTTTTTTAAACAGTAATAAATTAATGAATAAATAATACAAGTTCTTTTTTAACTTTGTGGTATTCCATTTTAATAATCAGATGATTTAATGGTAACTTTTACAAAAACCACAACTTAAAAACACACACACACACACGACCCGGGTTTCGACGCTTGAGCGTCATCTTCAGGTGACGATGACGCTCAAGCGTCGAAACGTCACCTGAAGATGACGCTCAAGCGTCGAAACCCGGGTCGTGTGTGTGTGTGTGTTTTTAAGTTGTGGTTTTTGTAAAAGTTACAATTAAATCATCTGATTAATAAATTAATGCACAAAATGTTTTAATGTATGCAATAATATGGGGTATCGTGAAAGTATATGATTGTACTTAATTCACTTATTTTGAAACAATCTGTCTCTTCAGCTCATTTAATGTAAGACGTACTTTAAGACCTTTGTTTACTTAGCTTGAACCGTCACACACGTTATAAATGATTGCCAAAGGTATCAGTTCCTAAACAGCCTATCCTGTGACATCAAAATTGGTGAATAATAGTACGGATTATCTCTCCGTGGATAAAAAATAAAACAAAATTGGTTTTGGCGAACAGCTTTTGTTTGAAAAACCGCCCGTTCACATGCTGTAGTCCGCGAAAGGTTCGTTATACCATAGAGTAAGCATATACTCAATGGTATAACGCATATACTCTATGGTTATATGCAACCATCTTCCCTTTTTGCCACCACTTCGAAGTTGATTGCGTCCCTCGTAAATTTTGAAAGAATACTTCGTCTAGTATGTCAGCCTCACTTGCTGTGTTTTGTTGCTTTTGGAAGAATAGGTCGGACGATAAATATCAGGAAGTAATTACGTTGCCTCAGGACTGATGTGGATTAACTTGTTGATGTCGAAAGAAGAATTCATTGCCGTTTTTCTTTGTGATGAATATTAATTAATGATGCCATTTTCGTTGTAACCTTGATGTTTCCGTGATGTTTCCGTGATGTTTCGATGATGTGTCCATGATCAAGCCTTGATAATGATGGAAAAAATCGAAACTTTTCGCACATTTATCAGTGGTAAACTGCAAAGAGTTCTTATTTTAAAAGAATGTAAGGCTGCCAATCTTTACTTCTGCCGTTTCTAAACTTAAAGTCATGGCCGAAATGCTCAGATTTGCGTCAAGTATCACCCTCTCACCATTCGGTGCATTCAAGTACAAGTCGTAATTCTTCACTCAAGTTCTCAAAAGGTTTCCGTTTCAGTTGTACCTGGAAATTCTCTTCTTTCAGAGGATACTTCTCATTAATTTAATTTTTGTAATTTTGCCTAATAAAATGGAAATAGGGAGATACGCTTAAGTCTTTCATGTGTGAGCCATTTTGTAAGCGCCTTGAGAAATTCTCTGCAAACGATTGTACTCTCGCAACGCTATAGACTCAGATTTTTTCAGATGGTAACTCGAGTCTCAAAACTATGTGTGTTTCCTTATTAAAACACGTGAAACTAAAGTGATTTGATTTGAACTCGCCATTGCATTCCAATCCGATTAGGGTAGTTTGAGTGAGATGGTTCCCCAGTCGTAATGGAGACCATATTCGAATTTTATATTTTAATGTCAGCGTCTGCAGGAGTGTGAATTCAATGTTGTAATATTGAAGGTGCAAAAATATGACAACATGAAATACATGACATATATTTCTCATTACTTAAATAAATAAATCCACATAAGTCTCTAACTTAACTAATTTTTTCACGCCGTACGGCTAAAAAGCCTTCAAAACAACAGAAGTTTTTATTGCGAATGTGAAAAAGTTACTACAGTGAATTAAAGATTATTTTATAAATTTCGAGAAAATCCAAACCACAGTTTTTTGACGAAATCTAGGTGTTAGATGCTCCTAATATTTACAATATTCTCCCTTTGGAGCGCACAGCCGTAACCTATGTCATTTAAAACAGAGTATATTTTCTGGCAAATTTCACGAAACGTAGTTTGGCAAGGGGTTATATTTTGATTTCATTCGTAAGACGAGAGTTTTTTTCTTTAAAATGAGGTCAAATTCATCAAATCCTAGGTGAAGTGATATTTCGCTCAAACTAACTTAAAGGCAAGAGAAACGCATTTAAGGTAATTTGAGCGAAAAATCACTTCACCAAGAATTTGATGAATTTGACCTCATTTTAAAGAAAAAAACTCTCGTCTTACGAATGAAATCAAAATATAACCCCTTGCCAAACTACGTTTCGAGCAATTTGCCTGAAAATATAAGCTGTTTGACATGGGATAGGTTACGGCTGTGCGCTCCAGAGGGAGCATATAAAACAATTAAGAACTTCTAGCACCAAGATTTTTTCAAAAAACTAACGGTGTGTAAATTGCATGTTTTCTCAAATATTTATAAAAAAATAATGTATTACTAAACACTGTAGTTTTTACATAATCGAAAAAATACCTGCTGTTTTGAAGGGTTTTCAGCCGTATGGCGGGAAAAAATTAGTCAAGTTATAGGCTTATGCAGCTTTATTTATTTAATTGCTGAGAATTTCGGTAATATATGACTACATCTTTGCGCCGTTAATATTAAAATATTTATTTCAAACTTCTTACAGACGCTGATATAATAAAATAAAATTTGAAAATGGTCTCCATTATGACTAGAGAACTATCTCACTCAAACCACCTTAAGTACGAACGAATGGGGAAATATCATGTATAAATCAATGCCATAGATACATATGACCTTGGTATAATGATAACAAATATCTTTCTAGGCCCCTAGAGAGTAAACGTCTTATCGAAATAATAGAAAGACCGAAAATTTGCCACGCCCACGCCATCTCCCCACCTGACTTTACTCCGGGACGCCCTGCCACCCTCTCCACCCTGCTTAAAACTGCCCCAACATTACGTCCATTAGTCCACGATCACAAATACAGGAAAAAAAGCGAATCCAAAGTGGCGCCACTCCACTCCTCCCGGCACCCGATTGTTTTTGTGCTAATTTTACACTAAATTGTACGTAAATACCTATTATTAGCCAGAACATCGAATGTTGAAATAAATAGGCTTCGCAGTGAAAATACTCTTCTAGAGAACACGCCCCACTTGTCTAATAACCTGCGAAGGGAGGACCCACATCCGGATCAATAAATGTTTCTTGGGAAGGTCGTGGGCGAAGAACTTGGAGGAGGATTATAAGAGTTACAAAGATGACGGTCATAAGTGTATGTAGATCTACATCTACGAAGTACCGTGCAAGCCACCACTAGGGTGTGTGGCACGGGGTGATTCCAAACCAGGCATGCAGCACTCGTCCCAGTTCAAATCAGGACCTCGCATGTTCCCCCGGCCGCTAGGCGCAGGCCAAAGATCAGTCAGGAGAATAGTGCGCAGTCCAACCGGAAACTGGGAGAGTGATACGTAAATGAACATACAAACATGCGGAAAAATGCTATAGACACATCTAGCGGTTAACATTACTAATACTGTTAATTTATGAATGCTACGAGATGCTACTTCATGCAGTGGACAAAATAAAATAATGTGGGACATACCAAGCATTGTGAAGTGTTAGTAATGATGTTATGTTATTAAACACAAGTGAAAAATTACAACTCTACCTATTGAGGGTGGAAGTTTCATATGATTGATCGATCGCAACTATTATGATCCCTTATTGTACGTGGGAAAAATGACATTTTAAATCTATCGGTTCTTTTGTCAATATCCTTTATCTTATTCCTGTGATCGCTTCTACCGTAGAACGTTGGCTCTAGCAGTATATGTTGAACGTTTGGCATAAAACTGTCTACACCGTACTTGTGCAAAAGATTTAACCTGTATTTCTCCCTTCGATCAGTTAGAGGTTCTCACCCTAATTCCATCAACAATTTGGTAACACTGCTAAGTTTATCGTAACAAATTTTCACAAATCTTGCTGCTCTCCGTTGTATTCGATCTATTTCAGAGATTAGTCTTACTTCGTAAGTATGCTAGCGGAAAACTCCAAGTGAGGTCTCACGAGTGAAAAATAACATCGCTCTTTAACCTTCTCGTCGCATTTTCCTAATATTCTTTCGAAAAATCCCAATTTGCGACTAGCCTGTCCGCAGATTTCCCGGACGTGTTTCCCCCAAGACAGGTCCTGAGTAAGGGTCACACCTAAGTATTTAACTGACTCTACATTTGATAAGTTTGTTTGAATAATTGTTAACGTTTCATTGACCGAGTTATTCTTTTTCCAAACATTCATAACAACGCACTTTTTAAAATTCAATTCTAACTGCCAAGTATTGCACCATTCAATTATAGCATCTAGGTCTTCTTGTAACGCAATATTGTCAGACTCATTGCGTAGATCCCTGTACAACACCGCGTCGTCTGCGAAGAGGCAGATTTTGCTCGTAACAACGGTAGGGTTGTCATTAATATACAAAAGGAACAATAAGGGACCCATGATACTTCCCTGGAGTACACCTAATGTTACTTTCACTACATCTGAACTAACGCCATCTAGAACTACCCTCTGTTCGCGATCGGCTAAGAACTCTCTTATCCAACATATTACGTCGTGGTGTATTCCGTAAGCTTCCAACTTATCGTGTAACTTACAAAGTTTTAATTATTGAATCTTACGTGTAACTTCGAATGAGGTAACAATTTGTATTTTTCACACTTATTGTTATTGCACCTTGACCGGTTTTAACGCTTTCACGTCATTTTTAAGAGGAAAAAATCTCCTTGAAAATGTTGTGAAAGCATTGAAACCGGTCGAGGTGCAATAAAAATAAGTGTAGAAAATACAAAGTGTTATCTTTGATTAATATGAATTTCCACAAAGTGAACCCGTCAACAATTCTTCTAATTCGAATGAGGGACTTTATCGAAAGCTTTTTTGAAATCTATAAATATTGCGTCTACTTGGACAAGCTTTTCTCCCGAGGAAAGAATGCCGTGAAGAAAGAGGGCCAACTGGGTTTCGCAAGACCTGCCTTTCCGGAATCCGTGCTGATATTGCGTTAACAAGTTTTGACTATCCAAATACCCCATAATCGAACTGACAATTATATGTTCCAATATCTTACACGAAATATACGTAATGGAAAACGGTCTATAGTTACTGGGCTCTTCCTTATCACCGCTTTTAAATAATGGTGTAACGTTCGCGAATTTTCAATCGTAAGGAACACGGTGTTGTGTTAGAGATTTTTCAAATATCATATTCATGTACGGTGCTACATCTGATGCTAATTCTTTATAAACTCGGGCGGGAATTTGATCGGGACCGGGTGAGTTTTTGGAATTAATGGATTTCAGATGACTTTCTCTTCCACGATTAGTGATACTAATAGCCTAGGCATAGTAGCGGTGTTATTTGGAGAGCATGTTGTATAGACGCTTTGAAAAAAGGTGTTGAGGATATTTGCTTTATCTAATTTGTTGTTCGTTCTTTCTCCTAGATAGTTCTTTAGTGACGTTACTGTTGATTTGCAGCCTCGAACCTCCCTCACGTACGACCAAAATGCCTTTGGGTTGTCCTCTAAATATTCTTGTGTACAGTCACTTGATAAAGTAGCTATCAGGATAAACTACGCTAGCGGTGAATACTGGTCAGCGCTCATAGCTCGAAGTGCGTTGGCTATCCTGCGCCATCTCTGGTGAAGTTATGAAAGCTTTCGGTTACACCAAGTTCAATTATGTCTTAATTCTAGTGGGATCGATTTCCGTCAGTGCTCTCGACTTAAGTCGCGCTAGAATGCGAACACATAAATGAACTCACCCTGGGAAGCAACATTACACGTAATATCTGACGCTTCTCTTTCCAATACAAGTGCATTCCTCATACCGCGTCTACACTGACCACTTTTAAGTGCACCTTTTACTTGAGAACACTGTGTAGACGTCCTCTCATCACTAAAGTAACGGGTCCGCTTAAGTGGACCCGGGGACCCTTATTTAATTGGGCTTATATGATATCGTTCGATATCGATAGTGTACCGTCGATGCTTGGTCGAGGTGGTCGAAGTCTCGTCATCGATATTTCAAGGAGTTTTGATAGTCTTACTGATAATACATGTGTTTAAATCATTTATATGAGGAAATAAGTAATTGTGCAATTGTTATTCTTTTTTTTTAATTTGTTCATGGGGTTATACGAGCCTAGAATTGCCTTAAGTTACTTATCGGGCTCATAATTTTTGCGCGATGCGAATCTCTTTCGATTAACAATAGGTAGCGCTGAGGTAGATATATCATCTGTGTGTTGACGCTCGCCTGTATTTAAATGATACTTATAGGTACCTCTTACTTAAGTACACCTGTAGTGTTGACGAGGCATCAGTGCCATAATGATTGACTTAGTGAAGACCTGGGGCTATGCGTGACCGAAGTGGCAACGAAGTCCATCACATTGTTCTTTATGGATAGTTATGTGGGGCACAAGAGGAAGATAAGGCATGTAGCAAGCCTAACTCGATCAGTAAGATATCCAAATTTAAAACACGCGACTAGGATCTCTCATTATTAGCCAGTGTAACAAAATCTCCAGGGACGGTCAGCGGGTCAGCGGAATACCAGCTCTTCAGGGAGTTAAGATTGCATGGAAATTACAGAATTACTACAAAGTATTCGTAAGCTGTGTGAAATTATGATTGTAATAATAATACGGTGTTTACATTTAGTCATAACAAAATTAATATGCATATAGGTTAAAAATAGGTGCTTCGAATGAGTAGATTAAAAAGGAAATTGCGTGAAAATGCGATTTTAAATTCTTGGCAACCTATAAGTTTATTTTTCACTTTGGGTAATTTTGGAAGTGAGCAAGTCAATAGCTATGTTCACATCTCAAAAGTCGCGTAATCTACACAAAAAATGTCAGTTAATCACATAGTGCTAGTGTCAAGGATCCCATAATCTAACGTATTACACCCAGTGAGCTTCTTAATTTATCACAGCACCAGCAGAAATGCCCGTTGATTCTCAACGGCAGAGATAAAAGTGAGAAATAATATAGTAGTTAAATTCAAACAGAAGAGAAACTGACTTCTCATTTATCATCTTAGCTGTTTTTTAATAAGTGAAAATTACCCATGTTATCGCTTAATGGTGCATAGTATTAAGCTATTTTACTGAAATTGTTTACTTTTTAAACAGTAAAACTAAAAAAAGTATTCCAGTTTCACGATGTGGGGAGTGGGGAAGATAGCCATAAGCTTCGAGCGTACATTCCCTTAAGTGAGTTAGAGCGGGATTTTTTCCAGTACCAATAGACCCATATTTGAATGTTTATTTTAAATATGTACCATTCACCTACGCTTAAAATGTCAAGATGAACGGCTGACAATATAGCCTATTTTCGTCCCAGTGCAATTAATTACCCACATGAGAATTTCAAAGTAATCGGTTAAGCCGTTTTTGAGTGATTGACACACGGGCAGACACCATTAGATTTTTATTTATTAGTATAGGAATTAGGCCGTCTTGTTTATTTGGCTTTTCCTCGTTCTATGGTCCAGCGAAGTCATGGTATATCGGATGCTTGTTTTCCGAAGGTGTTCTTTACTCTGGGGCCTGGGGTTGAGGTCTTGCCTCTTCCGCTGCTGGACACGACTTCAGTCCTAGTGGACAGAGTCCTGTTGGTGCCAGGATAACATACAGTCGATGGTGGTTTCCATTGGCATCCCTAACGGTATTTTGAAGAGACACCGTCACGGGAATTGCCTCTCGTCTTGCATTCTACCTTTCCTTGTACCTATCTGGGTCATTCGTGGCCCTAGCAGAAACAATAAATGCTCACACTAGCCCAGCTCAGAGAAAACCCCTGAGTTTAATTCAATTACAGTTGACTGGTCGAAGCAAGTGCTATATGTTTAATACAGAGACTAAACTATTAGAAAATCAAGAACTAATGATACCAGAAGGGCTCTAATAAATGCTCCGTTGCCATATTTTCACTTGGAGATTTGTGAATAAATTTAATAATGCCAAAACGAAATATATAGTTGTACAAATACACAAATTATAATTTATTGGAAAATATAATATGCAAAAAAGGTTTGGAATCATTTATTCACGATTTCTTACAAAACACTCCATGGCCGCGGCTGAGGCCAATTTTTTCTCTTATGACTGCAGGTTTTCCCGGTGTATGATGTGAATGCAGAGGTCTCGGTATTTACAACTTCCGACGTCTCGACGAGTGATTCGCCCATCATCTACAGGGATCCAAGAATCCAATCATTGAATTCTTGATTACCTGAAGACGATGTGCAAGTCACTGGTCGAAACGCTGGAAGTTATAAATAACCTGATACGGTGTAAAATCCGAGAACTCTTTATTCACAAGATTTGAATTTAACCGTTCACTTGAAATGTGACATTTGAAAACAGTTTTATTTTAAGGTAGTTTGAGCAAAAAATTACTTCACCTAGAATTTGATGAAAAATTCATTACCTTATTTTAAAGAAAAATCTCTCATCTTTCCAATTATATCAAAATATTAACCCTTTGCTGTACTACTTTTCGAGCATTTCGCTTGAAAATATAAGCTGTTTTACATGGGATTTATTACGGCTGTGCGCTGCAGAGGGAGAATATTGAAAACATGAGGAATTTCTAACACCTAGATTTCGTCAAAAAAACTAACAGTGAGTAGTTTTTACGCTTTCTCAACTATTTATAAAAATTAATCAATTACTCACCGCAGTAATTATTACACAATCGCAAAAAAAACACTTTCTGTTTTGAAGGCTCTTTAGCCGTTCGGCGGGAAAAAATGAGTCAAGTTAGTGACTTTTGTAGATATATTTATTTAATTACTGAGAATTTTGGCCATATATAACTATATTTTTGTACCATTAATATTACAATATTAACTTCATACTTCTTACAGACGCAATAATTCAAAATTAAAATTCGAATATGGTATCTATTATGACTAGGGAACTATCTTTCTGAAACTACCTTAAGCTAATAAATTATGCATATATTTGAATTTTAACATCATTCGAACTAAATTATCGCCAGCAAAAGTAAGCATTGAACTTCGATAAGTTGGTAAGACTGCGAGCGAGCACATCGTAGCAGAGGGCGCTTCTAGAGATTCTCGCGGGTAAAAAATGATTCTGTTGAATTCATATTCCTTGGATTTTGGCCGAAGTCTCGGTAGCGCTCTCGTCTGTTTGTGACTGGGAGACAGTGACTGACCGTTTTCAGGGCTAAAATATGACAACGCACACGGAATAGAATCCTGCGTGTCGATGCTGCAAAGCAGATCTCTATCTCAGGGTACGCCGCCTATTAGCTAGCTTTTGCCCAACTATGCATTTTATCAATTCCTTAATTGTATGGTCATGAGAGCAAGATATTTTTAGAACTCTCTGGTCGTCCGTGCTTATCCCCCTCCCTCATATTTGAGGATGCCAATTCTCTTATTTCTTTTAAATTGCTGGAGCCAAATTTTTCTAACTAGATTGCCTGCATGTTTTTTATCGTTCCTTGTGTTGGAGTAATACCAGTTCTGTCTAATTTATCCTTGATTTTGTTCCATTTCCTCAATCAAAAAATTGATCGCAAACAATGACTTTCATATATTTCCAGTTTTTGTTACCTGCTTTTTTGAAGGAGTCCGCTCCATGCGGGAGCTACATACAAAGTAGAGGGCCTTACGAAAATATTTTATGTTCGAGATTTTATTACAATAGGCGTGGTATTGTTGTAGAGTATGTTTGATAGTTTTCGCCCTCCTGGCGAATGCCATTCCTATTGTTTTATTCAAGTGATCTTTCTTTGATAGAGTACTATCAATTGCGATAGGTACCCAAATAAGTAGCGTTCTTTTTCCATGGAATTGAATCAGTTGCCCGTTCTGTAAAAGTATATAATTATTTATACCCTCGGGCGAGCCTCCGTTGAGCGCCTGCGTCACTCACCCCACCCTTTATTACTCTTGGCGAGGGTTTTGCTCTCTGGAGCCATCTTCCTCGGCTTCATGTTCGCGCGCGGCCAGGCCAAGGGAAACAACATGCAAACTGCGCCTTCATTGTTCCCCATTAGCCGCCGCATTTGACTGCTGCCGGTTGAATGCTCCCCCACGAGGCATCCTACACTCTTATCGGTGCGGCGGCTCAGTGCTATAAATATGACTTGGGCGTCGAATGAGAAAACGCATAAAAGTTATTTTTCTGTTGTTCTTAACGGCAACAATCCAAAGACCGGCCATTACGAAGTCTTCTGGTGCATTCTAAGTTTTTAAAATCAACCGTTCTTCTCTACTGCTTATAATTTATATATTTTTTTTAAATACATGGCATTATTTTTCAGGCATCTGTTGACATGAGAGTGCCCGGAAAATATACTGTATTAGATTAAAAGATATGAATTCGTTGTCTGGGAAGTAGAAAGGAAATTTATTCCTCGTTACTCGTTCCTTATATTGCCTCCACTTGAAAAGCATTGCTCGCGGGATATTGTGTATAAATGTTGCCTAACAGATCTGAGATTTAAAATGGGCTATATGGTCTAACATTAGAGCAGTGTCAGTAAATGGAGAATAAATGAAGACGAGAGGGAGGTGTATAATTCTCAATACGAAGGAAAAGATAAAATATGGCTAGATCAGATGAAAATGAACAATATGAATATTTGTACAGTAAATACGAAATGCTTTAAAGAAAATAAGATTGCGACATAGGCAAGTTAAGGGTTATTAGTGCCCAAGGAAGACAGGGATGAAGTATTTGTAGGGATAATGAAGGTGATTGGAGTCAGTTACGTCCTATAGGGATTAGCGAAGAACTTGGGGAAAGGAATTCTAAGCTTCGTCCGTAGGAAGGGAGAGGTTTGGCCGGATAAATTAGCGCTGATTCTCTTGGGACCTAATGAAGGTCTATCCTGGGACCTACCGACAAAAGTCGAGACCCATCGAGAAAAGTCGGAACCTACCAATTAAAGCCGGGATCTACCATCGCCATCCTCAAAATCAATATGAAGAGAATCACCAATCCTACGAGTCATTAAAAGTGTTGAGATGAGTAGACGTTAAATGGAAATTGAGCGAACTAAAAGACCCAAACTTGTAGAACGCATTGTGAAGCATTTCAATATTTGAATAAACAATAATGTGAGGGCAAATTACAGGAAAGAATTGCCGAGGAAGTACACGTTTGAAATAAATTAGGAAAATTATGAGGGATGTTAAAATGAAGACTTACCAGGGAAGCGGTTTGCTGAAAGGGAAATTAAGTCACCAAAACAAGTCGAAACCTTTCCAATATGCTCCTTAGCATATATTAAATAAGTCATGCAGCAAGTCACTTATTTTAATTCAGTAACATAGACTCGAGGTGTGCCGAATTGTTTCCCCACAACTTCTGCAGATATGTTTTTACAAAACACCCCAGCCACGGCCACAGCGTTGCCAAACCGCGCGGCGAGAATATGCAAAATACAAAATATCTGTGGCGGGAGAAGGATTTGCAATGGGACTGTTGCATTGCTGGCAACTCTTTAGGAAATACACAAATAGAGGTTGGTGAAGGCTAACTTTATCTTGTCTGAACGAGGAAATTAGGCTCTCCTGGATACGAGTGAATGACCTGAGCCTCCAGTGGTGTACGAGGAAGCAACGTGCGTAGAAATACTGGAAAGTCTCCGGTACTGTCGATAAGCAAACGACGTTGGTTACCATATGCGTTGAGTAAGCTAGGGAGTCAGGGCGTAATTCGATTTCTATTACTATAGCTAGAATGACAGGGGATACTTTTGATGGATAGGAAATTTGGGTATGGTTTCCTCGTCTGGATGTTAGGGATCTTAAACTTGTTTGTCCATAGTTCCATCCATCTTATTGAGTTTTTACCCCTTTAGTGACTTCATAGCCTTTCCAAAGGCCAGGATTTCTCCGATGGGAAAATCTCTAATGTCCATAGACTCCGAAAAAGAGTGCCCAGGTAACAATTCCGAGTCCAACCTATTTAATTGCTGGGCAACCGCATTGTAGATGAGATGTGGTTCCCTCATCCTCTTTGCACCCTCTGCAACTTTGCGCCACAGATCGCACCGTTCTTAGACATAATATTCAAGAAGTCATTGTCTGAAGGAAAGATACCAATAGACTGGAAAATTGCAAAAGTTACACCGATATTCAAAAAGGGAAACGGACAGGACCCAGGGAACTATCTACCAATTTCATTAACGTCGATTACAGGCAAGATACTCGAACATATCGTCATTAGCAATATCATGACGTTCCTGGACAGTCGTAACTTCCTCCATGGCTGTCAGCACGGCTTCCGGAAAGGTAGATCATGTGAAACACAGCTCGCGCTCTTTCTTCATGACGTTCTCAAATCTTGTGAATCGAAAAGACAAGTGGACGCATTATTCCTAGATTTTAAGAAAGCTTTCGACACGGTACCTCACAACAAACTTGTATACAAATTACAGTCATGCGGGTTGAACGATACAGTAGTAAACTGGATACGCCACTTTCTGAGTGATCGTAAGCAAAAAGTAGTTCTTGACGGAATTAGCTCTGATGCAGTCAAAGTGACATCAGGTGTCCCACAAGGAAGCGTAATCGGCCCCCTTTTGTTCATTATATACATAAATGATCTATGCTCTCGAATTAGCAGTAAAATACGTTTGTTTGCCGACGACGCTGTCATCTATCGTAAAATTAGTGATCACTCTGACTTTGAAATTCTATCTTCGGATTTAAACAACGTTCATGTGTGGAGCCAAGAGTGGGGACTCGAACTTAATCTGAGCAAATCTACGGCGGTACATTTCTTGTGGAGGTCGTCCAACTATCCCCATGTATATGCTGTGGATGGTGTTAACATAAAGGCGACAGATGAAGTGAAGTATCTGGGAGTTACGATAACCTCGAACCTATCGTGGGGAACACATATAAGAAATATTTGTGGCAGAGCTCTGAAGAAGCTAGGATTCGTCAAGCGTATTGTGGGAAGATTTTCAGATGAAAAAGTAAAAGAGAGGTGCTATTTTGCACTCGTCCGGCCACACCTTGAATATGCAGCGAGCATATGGGATCCGGTGCAGAAAGACTTATTTCGGGAACTTAATAAAATACAAAGGAAAGCTACGCGATTCGTCAAAAACTGCTACGGGCGTACATACAGCGTTACACAGATGTTAAACGAATAAGTTTGGGAGCCGATAGAGACTCGGAGGCTGCGCGCTAGGCTTATATTACTTGAACAATTAAGAATATATATCTTTAAGAGCGACACGGAGAACATCATATTAGAACCCCACTACATTTCCAGGTCCGACAGAAACGATAAATTAAGAGAGATATTTTTCCGAACGGATTGGTATGGGAATTCGTTTTTCCCCCGAACAATAAGGGACTTTAATAAATGCTAGGCGTAATTTCATTAGAGCGTTTCCTTTTTATATTTAAACGGCTGGTGTCCTAACACCCCCCCCCCCCCGCCACACGCCTATTGAGGCGGCTTGCGGGGTAGTATGTAGATGTAGATGAACTAAATGTATCTTCATTTCCTATGGTGTGAAGGCGTTTCTTCACTCAACAGTGGCCAGTTTGCAGCCCCACCCTTGCTTTAGTTGGCGTCTATTAAACGATAAGATATTTTGGGCGTAACCGGAATATGGTTCTCCAAGAACCTCCTAGCATGCCTTGAACTGAGTGCCAGACGTCAAGGTGTTCGGCCGTGGCCCACACTCTAACCGCAGACTTCATGGTTGATGGCATAATTGATACCATTGGCTCTGGCCATAAGGGATTACAGGAGACTCCAATTTTTACTACCTTACCAGCCATGTTCTTTCCAGTAATAACTCCGTTATATCCAAATTTTGTCGTATGATTCCTTTGATGTCGTTTGCAGTTGATTTATTTTCATTTTCTTCTGCTCTGACTCAACATCGTTCTTTATCTCACCCACTTTGACATGCTCCTCCCTGTAAATACGTATTTCACTCACGTGTTGATGCCTCCTTGAGATTTCTGCTGCCAATTTTCATTTTATGGCCGACCATTCTATTGGTTGCACTCACATTGTCTCCTCGTTATTCTCCCTAACCGTTTCTCAAAAGCCTCAAATCTACGCTCAGACTCTTTCCGTGTGGATCAGGTTGGCAAGGTGGCTTTGATTTTGGACCATCATCATGAAGGCTCTGGTTCGGACCCCGGCGGTGGTAGTGAAGTTTCTCAGAGGAATCAATAAACCTTACTTACTTGTGGAGAGAACTTCAAGTAGACTACTCCTTATTTCGGATGAGTTGTTAAACTGTGTACTGCTCTAGGATCATTAGTTATGAGTTGTTCATTGTCTGGTTTCATTCTACCCTTCCTCCATTCAATAAACAATCATTAACTTGCCAGCATATGCACCAATCCTAAATGGCGTAAATGACCTCAGTTACCTGGCAACCTTATCTTTTCTTGATGCTATAGTTTCCCCTCATCAAATTCCTTCTCACTGTAAATATTTCATCAGATAATCCTTCCTACACTTAAGTCATTGCTGTTACCAGCTGCAAGCTTACAACGATCCTCTCACTAGGCACAAGGTTTCGACTCCTATTCCCTTTCAGGAATATTTCTGTCTCCTCGGGTGTGTTTTTCCAAAAATAAATGTTAAATATGATAAAATAACCTGTTATCTCAGACTTATGGCCATAGTTAATTCATAATCTTGAAGTCGAGACGTAGAAATTGGTGCAATCGCTAGTCATTATGAACGATGGCCATGCTCCAGTATATTCTCGCTATTTTTTCGTCCTCATATTATCTCGCGGAAGACATAGAGTGAAGAATTCGAAGGAAATATGACAGGGTTAAGGCTGTACCACTTTTTCTCTCCATTTTTCGGCTCTTGATCCTATGCACTTACAGGAGAATTTGAGGCTATGAATATAACTTCTTCAAGCCAAAGAGTCGTTCCTAGCAGCATGATCCCATTGATGTCTCATCCTTCAAGGATTACATCATATACAACAACAGTTGTGGACGTACGCCCGTGGTAACCTAGTTTTGTTGGTATTACTCCTTCAGAATGATTCACATCAAATGAAAGAACATAAGCTTTACAATGATCATGAACAAAGGCTTAATAATGTTCATCATACTTTCATTTTATAATACAGAACACATTCCTCATGAAGTATTGCCATAATGTTTATTGCATGTCCCTATGAAATTAATTTGAAAATTGCTGAACTGAGTTGAACCCTAAAATTCCATCATAATGCTATGAAAGTCTAATTTTATACTGCTGTCATAGGAGAAACATGAATTTTATTTGTGACTAAAAGTTATGAAACGCGTATGCTAATCACAAATGAAAGAGTAATTTGGATTCCTTCCACAGATTTATTTTCCTGGTATGTTTCGACACAGCGGTGTTGTCATCAGATACAAAGTTTTAACATTTTCCAAGAGATATATATACTTTTAAGGGACTTGGTGGTAGGTAGGAGAGGGGGGAAGGGGGTGTTGAGGAGGGGAAAAATACCGGGGGAGAGGTAAGGGGTGGCGTAGGAATCTAGAAAACCCGTGAAGGACACGTAAGTGTGTGGGAAAGGGTGTTGGTGGGGGGTGGGGTGGGTGGGTTTCTTAGGTGTAGTTCTTCCTCGAGGTTTCATCTACATCTACAAAATACCATGTAAGCCACCTCAGGGGTGTGTGGCAGGGGATGAGTATTTATCAACATGCATTACACTATACCCTAAAGTTAGTGTAACTACGACTAATTATGTGTTAGCATAAATCGCCAATGCTTGTCACAAAACGAAGCCTCACAAGCATGCACTACACTACAGATATTATCACAATGGAGAGGGACCGTTAATATATATGTATTTTGCAACTGCACAAATGGACAGACTCAAGACTTATGTAGAAAACATGCGCGGCGTGCTGTTAGTACTAGGTAACAGATAAGGATTCAAGTATTAGGGAGTACTACTACTACTAAGAGCTACACTACCTATCGACAAACATAGATAAAAGCCTCATTGGCCGCTGTTATGGTCCCTAATAGTTCGCGGGAAAAATGACATTTAAATCTGTCCGTTCTGCCGTCAAGATCCCTAATTTTATTCTCATGAACTGATCTACCGTAGTATGTCGGGTTTTGCATAATATTATTAACGTCGTCAGAAAATAGACCGGTTTGGAACTTACATAATTGATTGAGTCTAAATTTTAATTGACGGTCTGAAAGCGTTTCCCATCCCAGTTGCTGCAAAAGGTCAGTAGCACTAACAAGATTATCATAACGGCCTTTAACGTATCTTGCCGATCTTCGCTGCACGCGTTCTAACTCAGTTTCCAAGCCTATCTCATAAAGATCCCAAATACTGGCAGCATATTCCAAGTGGGCTCTAACGATGGAGAAGTAGCTGATTTCCCTAACTTTATCGTCGCACTTGCCAAGTACTCTTTTAATTAGGTTAAGGATTAAGGAAGTGGTGGGTTATCAGCAGGTGGGGAGAGGGGTGGGAGGGTCAGGGGTTTGTTTTTCCGTGAGGGATAGAGAAACTTCTAGGAGGGGGGAAGGTTTGTCAAAAAGGATGTCGTTGAGTAAAAGACATTTCTTCATGTTCCATCTTATTTCCAGCTCCTCCCTTTTGTCCATCTTCCTTCCTCTTTTCTATCGGTGTAATATCTCCGGTATGAAGTCGCTGTTACGGTTTTCTTTCCATAGATGTCTGGCGAAGTGGGACTGCCATGAGGCATATTTTATGGAATATAACTGATATAAAACCAATTTTATTGGAATTTATCCATTAATATTGGCCTAAAATGCTGGGTAACATTAGATTGAAAAATAGTCCCAATGTCTAGTTAATATTTTTTGCCGCAAGGACTTTCGGTAGTTTGAGCAAGATATTTCATTAGTCATATTGGAGACCATATTCGAATTTTATGTTTTAATTTAAGCGTCTGTGAGAAGTATGAAGTAAATATTGTATTATTATGTAATGGTGCAAATATATAGTTATATATGATCATAATTCTCAGTGATTAAATAAATATAACAACGTAAGTCTCTAACTTGGCTCATTTTTTCACGCCCTACGGCTAATAATCCTTCAAAAAGGCAGGTTTTATGCGATTCTGTAAATATTACTGCGGCGAGTAATAGATTAATTTTTATAAATAGTTGAGAAAACATACAAACGACAAACCGTTAGTTTTTTGACAAAACCTAAGTGTTGTAAATTCCTAATTTTCTCAATATTCTCCCTCTGGAACGCACAATCGTAATCTATCCCATGTAAAACAGTTTATATTTTCAGGCAAATTGCTCGAAATTTATTTCGGCAAGGGGTTAATATTTTTGATATCATTGGAAATATGAGAGTTTTTTCTTTAAAATGAGGTCAAATTCATCAAATTCTAGGTGAAGCGATTTTTCGCTCAAAATACCTTAAAACAAAATATCTGACGAGAGCATTTAATTTGAACATTTAATTACAATTTGCATCAGGTTTATATTGGCTATACGCTCTGCTGAATTTTTTCCTTTAATGAAGTGAGTAACAATAATGCGGATTGCTCTTAAACTGTGAGTGTGATTGTTAACGCCCAAGTGAAACAGTGATGATTGTTTTGTGTACTTATGCAGTGCGTATCTACATCTACATACTACCCCGCAAGCCGCCCCAATGGGCGTGTGGCGGGGGGGTGTTAGGACACCAGCCGTTTACATATAAAAAGGAAACGCTCTAATGAAATTACGCCTAGCATTTATTAAAGTCCCTTATTGTTCGGGGGAAAAACGAATTCCCATACCTATCCGTTCGGCAAAATATCTCTCTTAATTTATCGTTTCTGTCGGACCTGGAAATATAGTGGGGTTCTAATATGATGTTCTCCGTGTCGCTCTGAAAGATATCTATTCTTAATTGCTCAAGTAATCTAAGCCTAGCGCGCAGCCTCCGAGTCTCTAGCGGCTCCCAGCCTAATTCGTTTAACATCTGTGTAACGCTGTCTGTACGCCCGTAGCAGTTTTTGAAGAATCGCGCAGCTTTCCTTTGTATTTTATGAAGTTCCCGGATTAAGTCTTTCTGCACCGGATCCCATATTCTCGCTGCATATTCAAGGTGTTGCCGGACGAGTGCAAAATAGCACCTCTCTTTTACTTTTTCATTCGAAAATCTTCCCACAATACGCTTGACGAATCCTAGCTTCTTCAGAGCTCTGCCACAAATATTTCTTATGATGTATTGTATGTATGTCTTATGATGTATGTATGTATTGTATGTATGTCATATGATGTATTTCTTACAATGAATGGTTTCATTACGTTGGATTCATTAAATGTTTATATCTATCTCAAGAGTCATCTTCTTATTATTCGCCTTGGAACCTCGTATCACGATGAAATAAAGCTCTACTAACTTCCTTACTTCCTTCCATGTCCATTGATACCCACGATCCGCCTCCACTTCTTCCGATCTTCCGCGTCTTCCTCGTTGACCCTCATCTTATTCATGTGTATGATTACTTGGTCTTTCCATCTCTTCTTTGGGCGTCCAGGAGGTCTTCTTCCATCAGGGTTATCTTTCCAACCTTGTATTATTAAGGCGTCACCTTTCATTCTTGTTATGTGCCCAGGTCATCGCAATCGTCGGCTCTTGGCTTCTTCGGCTACAACGTCTGGTGGTTCGAATATTTATTTCTTTTTTATGTATTATCCTCCATACCCCCCTTATTTCTTTGTTATGTATTATCCTCCATATTCCATCTTCTCTTGTAGATCCAAAGACTTTTCTAAGTACTTTACTTTCAAAGGTGATCAGCTTTTTTTCAGATTTTTTGTAAAGAATCCACGACTCAGCTCCATATAGAAGGACTGGTCTTATTATAGTTTTGTAGATTTTAAGTTTTGTTTTGAGCTGTTAAGTTCTACTTACATCACCACTAAATAGACATGACGAATAAATATATCGTAGTTTATTCCATACTTAAAAAGTTTATTGCCGACCCAGGTTTCAACTGCACAGCAATCATAATCAAAGTATAATTAAAAATCAAGCGAATGTATGTACCTTGTACCTATTTTTAAATGCACCTTGATAATGATTGCTGTACATTCAAAACCTCGGTCACCAATAAACCTTTTTTTAGTGTGGAATATACTAAGGTATATTTATTCGTCGTCTATTTAGTGGTGATGCTAGTAGAGCCCAACAGTTCAAAACAAAACTTTAAATATACAAAACTATAGTTTGGCCAGTCCTTCTATATGGAGCTGAGTAATGGATTCATGACAAAAAAAACTGAAAAAAAGCTGATTACTTTTGACAGTATAGCGCTAAGAAAAGTCTTTGGACCCATAAGAGAATATGGAGGATAAAACAAAACAAAGAAATAAGGGAAATATTCAAAGCACAAACCATTAATATTACCACTGAATAGACACACACACCCGTAGAACCTGCCAATGTTCATTGAACTCTCAAAATTATGTTCGGTATTGGTGACCCGTTTAAGTAATTTTACTTTCTCTGTCCCCACAGGGCTCGACCCAAGGACCCTAATTCAGGAGAGATCCCTTTGGGAGGCGCGGTACCTCATGAAGGATCACCGCCGAGCGGGGCACGCAACCTTCCAGGGTCAAGTGTACAACTTCCTGGAGAGGCCCACCGGATGGAAGTGCTTCGTCTACCACTTCTCAGTGTAAGTCCCACTTTCAGTCAAACGGTTCCACTTGCGGCACGATACGCAGCGCCATTTGCTGCTATTTTGTCTTCTCTTGAAGTTGTTATAAGTTCATTTTAAATATCATTGAGCTTTCGCCATCAAGCGGAGGAGGAAGCTCGGAGAATGTGAGTTGGAAAGTCCCAGGGGGGAAATTCGGGGTCGGAAGAGTACTCTTAAAAAGATTAATTCGCCCCCAAGCCTCATGCCCGGTTCAGACTAGGGATGGGCGGTATTTGAATCCCAATATCAATATCCAATATCTTCAAATATTGAAAATGGACCGATATCAATAACCTGTATTGGATTATTGAATATTGGAAAATATTGAAATATTGGAAATATTGTAATATTGTAAGTAATGAAAGAATTAAATATTTTGTTTTGGGAAAATATTGACCATAGCAATATTTACAGGTAAAACTATCTTGCTTACTATGGTTTGCAAATGCTGCCAGTGTTAACTATGTAAAGTTCTGTTAATAAAACGAGAAAAGCAATGTAATAGCTTCTTTTCTCCAGTTATTGCTGTGAATAATGGTGGAAAAGGAAGTGCTGCACTGAGTGCCACGCGCGCCGCACAGCGGTCCCAAATGGAAACAAGCTGGCCAAAATTATTACCGCTCTTATTTTTCCATACTTACTATATTTGAACGTTGCTTTTTAAGGTTTTCGATCCGCTGAATCAGAATTTGACGTTTATTTTGCTGTATATTTGATATTTTTGTTTTTACAAGACCAATTATTTAAACAATTAAATGTAAAAAAAAAATTCAATTTGAACTTAATTAGTTTTGTTCCGCATGTTGTCATGTCCTTAAACTCCGACTGCGATGTTATTTCTACTTTATCTGTGATTGTTGTGCCTCCATAGCTTCTTCTGATAATAGACCAATAGGAAGGATGGCTTCATTGGCAATGTCTGCACCGTGAATTAGCAGCTTGTGTAGGACGGTTGGCACGTAGTACTACCTATACGTAAAGATGGACAACAAATCTGCCGTAGAAAAATTATATTCTCTGAATAGAGCAGCGTTGATCTCGAAACCACTTACCCAGTAAAGTACTCTTTCCGGTGATACTTCGCTTTGTTTGCCCTCCTTTACTCTCCATTTCGATAAAACGCGTCACGCTCTTCTAGGAGTAGTTATCGTTTGATTAGCTTTGCAGCCGGCTCATCACTTCTGCTTCGGTAGCTCACGGATACAGCTAAGGCTAACTCAGCTGGTCATATACTAGCTCTTAGTTTCCCTGTTTTTCTTCTCTATGACCTTTCCCTGGACTCTTCAAATAGTTTTTATCGGTCGTCCAATTTCAGCTAACTCTGCCAAACCTACTAAGATTTATGGTGTTATTAAGATTACCTGCGCAAAATATTTCATCTGATCATAGTTTACGTAACAAACTCACCGGAGGAATATATTTACATACAACGGAAGGGAATTTAAACTTAGGCTGCAGCCAACTTCCGAAATTTCTCATGAAAACACTATCACGTCATGAACTTTGCTCCCACTTAATGAGATACTTGGAGAAAAATATTTCTGCATGAAACATTCCAAAGTATTTTTGGCTATCATATCTTTGCCTAAATTAAAAATTTCAATCAACTTGTCTAGCACATATCTTTTCTTAGAGTTATAGATAAATTTGTCATGCATCTCAAGGTGCGCAGCCATTCTCACTTCCATGAAACACTTTATACGATCTCTTTCGGGCTGAATCCTGATGCACAAATCAAATATAGAAAGATGTAGATTTTCACGCAAAGTCGCAAAACTCACGAAGAGAACTTGAAATAAGTACTGCGCAGCACTAATATACAGTGAGCTTGGCTCTAGGGATCCTGGTGTATCTTGTTTGCTGTACGCAACGTAGATGAAACACTTTCCTCTGGGCTTACAACAACGCACAGCACACAAATCAACTCGCAATACACGAGTTTACCATGCAAGGAACTAAGCAAAACTAAATTCTGGCGAGCAGATTTCACACTAGTGATGCTTAAAAGTAGCTGCGACATAGTTTGTGTCGAGGAGGGCCTTAGACCTCCCTTCGTATTTTTCCAAGAAATGTTGCACACGTGCAGAGACAAGATTCACTCCCGGTGGCCAGAGTGCCATTCATTCCTGGTTGAGTTTTTATCGTTGGAGGGCAATACAAGTGCGGCATGGCGCTACCATTTTTGGCAGCAATTTTCCATGCGCTGCGGTTACGATGGTATCTGTGAACAAGTGCGTAATAGGCTTGCGCTGTAAACAAGTGCGCTTTGAGGAGTCCGCTTTCCTGATGGATGCGGTCGAAAGGTTGGTCCAGCTATTTAAGGAACTTTATAATTTAGTAATGTTTAAAAACTATTTGTACAGCATACATGTTCCACCATCACGTCCATTCGCTTCTTTTGCAGCTCTCAGAATGTTACTGAGAATAACAAGCTCAACTGAGAGTATTTTAGTCGATCCATATTGATATGCCCTGAACTAACTGGAGAATTCCTAGTTCTTTAGGTGAGAGAAGAATTTATCCTGTAAAAGTTTCCAATATGGATATGCAACGCCTACAACATCATGGGAACCTATCCACAAAAATGGGATTTTCTTGGGTTAACACCACGCGCCGACCCGTCCGCTGCCCGCGGCTGCGCTCTGCACCACACGATTCAAAACGATCTTGAGGTCAAATTCGCAAACGAATGCAAGAATTTTCTTTTGCTATATATTCTACATACTTTATTATTTTAATTTATGTCGAAATATCCGGGGAGCAACGCGGCGATAAAAACGATATTTCTCTGATTTCAACATTTCTCGGGTTGCATCCGCGTCAGTTGTCATTCAGCACAACAGTTTCGCCAGCTATCCTGCTGGCGTCCTCAGGTGAAGGATGACGAGAAGGTTTTGGTCCGTCATTATATAGGCCAAGTTAGGTGCCAAAAAGCGATCAATGCTCCGGCCAATCATGGAGCAGCGTCGCATTTGCGCGGGAAACTTATTTTTAAAATGTTATACTTATAAAATTTTACTTTGCCTCGCAACTTGTTTGTAAAGAAACAACTTGAGATTAAATGGTGTTATATGCCAAAGTGGGTGAAATATGGGTGACAATACTATTTTTTGTCCAATATACTCAAATATCATGTTCACGAAAAACAGTTTTCCTCATTCGTAAGCATACAGGTCAATTTTCACAGGGAAAAAATCCAACAATATTAAGGAGATTCGGTGGTTTTACTCAACTTAAGAGAATTCGATGAAACTTACTTGAAACATTAATTTCGTTGTCTTAAAGCTACGTGATTGTTTTCAGAATTATTTGCTGCAGATTTCTTAAGATATTTGAACGAGAAGTGGGCATGAAAATACACGGGTTGCTATGGGAACGCAAGGATTTATTCATCAGAAAGAACCTTTTATAATTATTCAATGTTTAATAATTTATATCATCGATAGAAAAATGTATATGCAACAGATTTTTACTCCGAGCGCTTGAATAAATCCCTCGCACGTGTTGCAGATCGTGTGAAATTGGCACCACGGGTAAGGTACCTGAGCGTGGATGCATAACTTGCAGGATGCAGAAGACCAAGGCATAAGAACGTGTAATTTCATGCCCAATTCTCGATCAAATATCTTAAAATATCTGCGGTAAATAATTCTGAAAATTTGCAGGTAGCTTTAGAACAATATTATTAATAAATTCAGGAAGTTTCATTGAACTCTCTGTAGTTGGGTGAAACCACAGAGCCTCCTTAATCAAATTAATGTAATAGCACTATCACCACATCCATACCATACTCACGGGTATATTAACATAATTGGTTGATTTAGGTTGGATGAAACATTGAGTACAATCAGCTTCTTAAACTATGAATTTTAGCGTAAGTGATCGAAAATCAACCCATGACAATAGCTAGACGTTGTCGTTCTTCAGGGCAACGGCCTGCCTCGATGGAAACACCGGTTCCCGATCAGTCACCGAAGTTAAGCATCGTTGGGCTCGGCTCGAGTTTGGATGGGTGATCCTCCGATTCGTCCGAGTGCTGTTGCCCCTGTCTGCACGTGGCAGACAGTAAGTGCGAAATGATCTAAGCCGTTGAAGCATGTTAAACAAAAATACTACTACTTGTCGTTCTTCAAAGAATCCACTGTGTTCGAGGAAAGGTCACGCAACGCGTAACGAAGCAACCAATACGAAACTGTCACAAATACTGCGGTGTGCGCACTTCAACGCATTATAATGCTACATTTTAACGTTTTCGGTTTTGAATTACGGCAGGCTGCTTAGCCATTCAGAAGCGAGACCTTCAACTTAGGCTGCGTTACTGTTTGAGTTGCCCATCTTTCAACTTTAGACGCACCTCGCATAGCCTGACGTGCGGCAGGGAGGGAAAACCAAAGCTTTCTACCTGTCATTTGCTTTTTACTTAATTTGTTCCCGAGGAATTGTGGGTCATGTCATGATTTCTTTAGACCATTGCATTAAGGCGTAAGAGTGCCCTGATGGAATTTCCCTACAAGAATTCCCTAGAACATAGGGAAAAGCAAGGGAAAAATTGAAAATTCCTTAGAGAATATTTCTTTTAGAAGGAAATGCCCAAAAACTCACGGCAATTTTTTTCAGAACAATTTTCCTTAGAAATTACAGGCTTTCGTAAGTTATTTCCCTAGAAAAAATGCTGATTTAGGGAAAACGAAATTTAGGAATTCATAGGAAATATTAGCCTAGTAATTGCATAGAGTTCAGTGTGCAGTCCATAGGGTGAATGAATATTGAGAAAAAAATATATTTTCATAAAAATTAAAAAATATTCTGAATAGTTCCATTTATAAAACCATAGAGTTATAAAAATTAATTATAACGAAGTTTCTCAATAAAAAAAGATGTGCGTCCATAGTAAAAAATCATCTTTCACAGTCAACTACATTTGGTGCGAAATTAATATATTCTAAGCCACTGAAACCCACTTTCAAAAGAATTTCCCATGGAAAATACACTTTAGATAAATTATTCCGTAGAGGTAAATTTTCTAGAGAAAACGGGACTTCAATTTTCTAGGGAATTTTCCTACAGGGTGGTTTCAAAATTGTTCTTAATAAAGGGGAAAATTATTAAAATAAATTTGGGATAATAATCCTCATTTGAACACATCATGAATGTCAAACGCAAATCCATCTCTTCGCCAGAAGTTGTATTCGTCTGCATAAGGTAATTTGAGTGATAAATCAGTTCACCTAGAATTTGAAGAATTTGACGTCATTTTAAAGAAAAAACTCCAATTTTTGTATGCTGTAAAAATATTAACCCCTTGCCGAACTACTTTTTGATCAATTTGCCTGAAAATTCAATCTGTTTTAAATAGGATTAATTACGGGTGTAGGCTCTAGAGGGAGAATATTAAAAAATTAGGATCTTCTAACAGCTAGATTTCGTCAAACAACTAGCGGTGTATAGTTTCTATGTTTTCTCGACTATTTATAAAAAATAACCTTTTAACCCTCACCTTTGTCTGGTTGGTGTTACCTTTGATATTATTTCACTTATTATATAGAAATAACATGAAAAAAAACACTTATGCTTAAAATTTATCTTTTAATTTAGTACATGTCAATTGGGCCCAATTTACAAAATGTTCAAAACCTTTATATTTATATAATTAATTAAACGACTTAATTTAATGAGTTCTCTTTACAATTTCGAGGGCTTGTATCTTTTTTATGTCCTTCAGTTCCTCCTCTTGCTATTTAACCATGAATACAATAAAACTTTTATATGGTACTTATCGTTATCCTGTTCTTTATTTCCCAACTTTCGTCGTTCACTCGGAGATCTCGTTCCCCGGCCCGCCTTGAGACTGCCGCTACCGCCGTGATTCCCTCCGTTTCGTCCTTTCTCTTGGCTTCTTTCAGCTTTCCTTACTGCAAACTGCCCCTAACACTCCTCCCGTAATTTTTTGACAAACCGACACTATTTCACACACACTTTTATTTCCTTTTTTTTATTTCTCATTTTTCTCTGACTCGTTCGAACTCCTTCCTACTTCCACCATATAACTCATTCTCCCCGTGTCCCTAGTTACGACCTTTGTTGCCTTGTTTGTTTTTTCGCTACTATTTACTTATTCATGTGCGCCCTAACTACGCATTGTTATCTTATTTATTTGTTTAAAAAATGAGTCAAGTTAGACTTCGAATATGGTCTTCTAGATATAGAGAGATTCGAATATGGTCTCCATTATGACTAGGGAAATATCTCGCTCAAACTACCTTAAAAAAAAAAATATATATATATATGTTTTAAGTGTGTATATGTATATATATACATATATATATGTATTAAGGTTTATATATATCACCAGCGTAGACCCCGTCACCAATACTGCTCGCAAAGCGACATGTTAGACTTGCGGAAAAACGACGCAAAAACGGATAAATGTGGACGTGGCTTAAGCCGTTCACCACGGAAGATGAGAAAGTTTCACGTATTAATGAACGATCAAAGCAGTTTCATCGTCCTCTAGAAAAAAACTTCAATTGGAGATGCAGTCTAATTGCTTTATCGACTGGATTCCATTCGTGTGACAGCGCGGTCTGTGATGTTATGCCTCAACAAATCGCGTTTTCAGCCCAGTCAATTCCAGGCATCATGCATTTATTTCTTATAATTTGGTCGATTGATTTGAGACATTCCAAGCAATTGTTCCAGGAAAATTTAGAGATTTATTAACGCCTAATTTGGGTTCAGGAGATGACACCAATCATTTCCCGTTTGAGTTATTTATAATCGACATTAATGGAAATAAGATTCAAGAGTTTTTTGACATTGTTTACGTTTGGATGGACGTAATTCGTAGTCTAGGGCGTATCTTGGTAGAACTTACTCGTAGTTGACGTGAGGTGCTTAATATTGATGGTTCCACAAGGTTTTATTTTAAAGCTAGAACCTGGTGATTCGTAACCGGAAGGTGAGATCGTAAAGAAGGGGGCGTCCGAGGTCGAAACCAGGTTCGTGATTGAAAATACAACTCTGTGGAATCAAAAACATTCAACGTTACATTTCAAGTGTTAGTTAAAAGACAACTGCATATCTTTCGGAAATCTGTTCTTTTTGTGTAATTCCTAGAGGCAGAAAGTTAAATGATCAATTGAAATGCTCAAATTTTCCTTTTGGTAGTTCAATCAATATATAAATGTGCTGGGTCAAAAGGAAGTCCTTCCCTTATGAAAGTGCAATGATGTGCATTGAACGCTCAACGGTAAATCATGTATGGTTTTATTTTTGCTGGGTAAAGCCGTATGTAGATAACAAAAAAATCAAACCAGCCCCGTGTCAATTTTAAGCGAGGCTGATTGGACCCATGCTCTCCACACAGATGAAATATTAAAGTACGAGTATCTGACAAACGCAAGCGCTTGAACGCAGAAAATCGTTATTCCAGACCAGAAACAAAACACGAATCTTGCCATTTATAGCCGCAGGTTAAAATATATTGCCTGAATTAATTGAGAATTCACAACAGAAGTATAGTTATACTTTGCCAAAGTAGAAATCAAGTGTTGTAATTAACTGTGAAGATAGGATAAAAATCATGGAATCAAGCAAGCAGAAAAAATAGTAACAATGTGAATAGACCTTTCGGCAAAACATGATACAACTATTTTAGGTGATTTACAGCTATTTTGAGTGATAAATCAATTCACCCAGAAATTTGAAGAAATTGACGTCTTTTTAAAGAAAAAACTCCAAATTTTTTATGCTGTAAAAATATTAACCCCTTGCCGAACTACTTTTTGATCAATTTGCCTGAAAATAAAATCTGTTTTAAATAGGATTAATTACGGCTGTAGGCTCTAGAGGGAGAATATTTAAAAAATTAGGATCTTCTAAAACCTAGATTTCGTTAAACAACTAACGGTGTATAGTTTCTATGTTTTCTCGACTATTTTTAAAAATTAACCTTGTAACCCTCACCTTCGTCTGGTTGGTGTTATCTTTGATATTATTTCACTTATTATATAGAAATAACATGAAAAAAAAACACTTATGCTTAAAATTTATCTTTTAATTTAGTACAGGTCGATTGGGCCCAATTTACAAAATGTTCAAAACCTTTGTATTTATATAATTAATTAAACGACTTAATTAAATGAGTTCTCTTTACAATTTCGAGGGCTTGTATCTTTTTTATGTCCTTCAGTTCCTCCTCTTGCTATTTAATCATGAATACAATGAAACTTTTATATGTCGTTACACTTACAAAGAGGAATATTATTGACAACGATCACCTTTACGTGAACAAAAAATATTGACTTTAATGTGGCAATTACATCCGCCAACTATAAGAATGTAAGCATCAACTAAACAAAGTCTAATAAGTGATCTTTTTTAATTTAAAAAATTGCATCACATGAATGATAAAGAAGCTGCAGTAGTAATATATTTGTTAAGCGTTTCTTAAAATCAGTATTTCACGATTCTCGGAATAACAGCGAGCCCCTGAAAAGGATAAGGGTATTTTTTTTCATGCCTTCCCTTCTTGAGTGCACAGATTATACAAAATAAATGGGAAAGTTATTGATCACCAGTCGCCGACCTTGGAAGTCACTCCGAAGACAAAAGTTCTCATCAGCCCCGAATAGAAACCACTTATAAATAATTTCAAACACTGCAAACGAATAGGATATACCAAGCTATTAAATACCTAATAATATTTGAAGAGACAACACACACATTTCAAATTGCCAACGATCCTAACTTAGATCCTCCAGAAGGGCGAAGAAAAAGATGTTTCTTTTCAGATGGCCTCCACAGTAATGCCGCATATTTTTTCGTGGAAGGGAAGATACTTTAATACACTATAACTTGTTATACTTCAATAAACATGGTAACTCAGGAAATGAACGTAAATCACACAAATTCCTGTTGGTCTGTCGTCGTTTCCACAAAATCGTTTGGCCTGAATTCAAGGTGGATACCGCAAATTACTTCGACCCAAAAGCAACCTCTCACTATACCCTCAGGTGGTTAAATATCTTATAATGTATAAATTAATATATTTTAACATACATTTTAGGGGATAAAATACCATTGCTTATTTAAATAAGTTATTTATCTATTTGTTTTCGCGGATTACAGCAGCACCATTTGCGGCACTAATATCCTCGAAGTAACTTGTATTTTTCCTTGAAATGAGTTTGAAGCTTATCTTGGTGAAACCATTGATATCCATAATTATTAGAGAAAATACTCATGTAAATTACCATACTCTGTTTTCTGTAACATTCATGGAGATCCATTTTTCCTATGCGATATACTCATACGACATGTTGCTATTATGCCACCCCGACTGTTATAGTGAAAACGAAACATGTTGGCAATTGCGCAAATGTATTTTCAATGGAAAGACCTATTACCTATGTACAAGATTTAACCGGGGTAGTCAAGCAGTCTTCTCATGTGTCTACCAGTGTTTCCATGGCAACAAAACTTCATTGACACTCTCAATATACTGTGAAAACTTCCTACAGCGGAATCGCACGGTGCCGTCAATATTTCCCTTATTGACAAGCTCCCGTCGTATACGGAGTTGAAGTAGTGCAAAGGGACCCTGGCGAAAATGTCCCGGTTCCCGAAGCGTAAACCGAGCGAAACAAAGCGGATCCTCGCTTAGGACACGCTTCCTTACTTCTTCCTTTAGCGTAAAGGAAGCGGAAGGAAGCGACACCTTCCGCTTCCGCTCCTCTCCTCTTCGAATACGCTTCCGTGCGTCTTCCTTTAGCGTAAACGAAGCGGAAGGAAGCGACACCTTCCATCGATGACACATTATTCAAGAGAAATCAGCTTTTTCTGCATTTTATTCACACATTGAACCACCCACAGATAAAATTGTCCGTAGATCATCGTTCATACCAAATAAGCACTTAAAACAGACTTCTTAACTTTCTTGTTGCACAAATATTTTTCCTCTGCGCAATATTTACAGTTAACAATTATATTGACCAAGCTTAGTTAACCAACATCGTTGTTAATGAGGGAACAATGTTTAATACCTTCAATGCTCAGGACTACCTCCTTATTGTTGTTTAGTGTTGTAATTACATCATTTTCCGACCTGAGGTGAAGCCTGCAGGATAGCCGACGAAATATTCTCCCTCAAAATGGAAGCACTCGGCGAAAATCCCGGAAATCGGAATAACGCACGTCCATCGTTTTCTTCTGTTTCATTTCCTTCAATATCGTCCTCTCCACTAACTTCACAGCACCCCTTACTGCATTATAAGGAATCAATATTATAATCGGTGGAAGTGGTCGCCAAGTTTTCGTCTTTCTTTGAAAAGTCCTTCACATTTCATCTACATCTACAAAATACCCTGCAAACCACCTCAGGGGTGTGTGGCAGGGAGTGAGTATTCACCAACGTGCATTACACTATACCCTAAAGTTAGTGTAACTACGACTAATTATGAATTAGCATAAATCGCTAATGCTTGTCACGATACGAAGCCTCACAAGCATGCACCACACTACAGATATTATCACAATGGAGAGGGACCGTTAATATATATGTATGTTGCAACTACACAAATGGACAGAGACTCAAGACTTATGTAGAAACATACACGGCGTGCTGCTAGTACTAGGTAACAGATAAGGATTCAAGTATTAGGGAGTACTAATACTACTAAGAGCTACACTACCTATCGACAAACCTAGATAAAAGTCTCATTGGCCGCTGTTATAGTCCCTTATAATTTATGTATGTAATTTGTTATTTGTTACATTATACTCCGTAATGGAAGTGATGTCATTATGACTGCGTTTATAATACCTCGATGTTCGTATCCACATCATTTGCCTCCCCGCAAGCACTGTTCCGCATAACGTTATGACGAGATCGAAAACTTCACTTTCGCTGGTGCTTGGACCATTGGCCCCGAAAGTGGGATGTTTTTTGCTCTTGTCCGAACGAACCATTCCCAAATCAATTCGTTTAATTCTTCTCCGTGTGTGTGTTCGAGTAAATTTTGAAATTCCGTGATACACAAGTGAGGAACTCATGTCTTTGATTAAAAAAATCGTTCCGTTGTCGCTTTGGGCAGGTTCCGTTAAATTCTGGGTCAACCAGATGTATGAGAATTCCTATGTCGCAGGTCGGGAGCTAGAAACATTTTCCGCTATGGATAAGTTTCTGCTTTTCGTTCAGGATCCGCTGTTGACAGTTTTCGCTGTACTTTGATGCGAATTTGTTTGAATCGTAAGAATTGTCGTGTTTCACGCTGCGGACATTTTCCCACCCCCATAGGTTAAGTGGAATTATGTTTCACTTGTATATAGGTTAATCTTGATTATTTTCATTATTATGGAATGTTTTTTTTCTAGAGCTTTTGTCTAAAATTCAAATGGAAACCACCACTTCACCAACGTTGGTGAAGTTCCGTGGGTGTTCCTACCATATGCTGTATCCCTCCCTCCGGCTCCTTTTACATTTCCCACCACTAGCACCTTCCTGTCCTTGACGTAACGTTCTACGCAGGCAACTGCCACCAAGTTTCTCTACCACTGTACTATTACCGCTTGGGAACGGGACTCCATTAAAATAGAGTGGCAATATAAGGATCGCTTCCGTCTCTGGCTCTCACGCGGTTCGGCTTTGATGCGAAGGATGGAGCCACCGGTCGATCTTGTTCACGCTTTGCGCCACGAGGCGCCTCTCTCGTTCCTCTTGCGCGTCGTGACCGGTGGCGTCGCCACCGTCGTCCCACCCCTTTTCCTGTTTGATGACTCATCCCCTCCCCTATAGCCTCCCCCCCTACTGACGGGGGAGGGGGGAGGGAGTTGGCGCCACCCCACAACCCATCGTAAGGCGCCCGTTCTGTGGCGCCGCTTTCAGTCATGACGACGGTTTTCACATTGTTGATGAGTGGTTTTCACCATGCTGTCATTAATCATCGTTTTCCTTGTGACAGGGTTGAGAATGCCTTAGCAGGTAGCCGTTCGTGGCGAACGTGGTCAGCTTATTTTTGAAGACTACCTTCTTGTGATATTGGAGAATCCCTCACTATTTATTCACTCATTGTGTGCACTGGAAAAAAGTGCTAATGTCGGTATTGGTTCCCACGAATGGACTGCGACTGTGGAAGGGATTATACTGCTCCCCCAAGCAAGACTACCGAGGGCAGTGAAATGAGTTATGTCTGATCAATTTTTCCTGAATGGTTTACTTATAAACGATGCATAAGTTATGTAAAAACAATGTGACATACTTTTGAAGATTTCAGAGGAGTATTTCTTTCGAAAGATCTGGTATTTCAGATTTTTTTATCGCGAACGTCCCATTTTTTGATGCAGCAGTTTCGCCGGCGTTGCAGTCGGCGTCTTAAGGTCGTCAGAAAACTGTTGCGCCAAAAAATAGACGGTAGAAAACCGGAAAGACCAGATCTTTCCAAACAATGTGTTTGTTTGTACTATTTATTTATTTAGGTTTTTCTGCTCCAGATGGCAGGCTTTCTCATGGGCTCCTCGTCAACTCCACTCTTCTCTCAGCCATGCTCTTTGTGTCCGCATACCTTCCGCCTATTTTTATGTTGTCTAGAATTTGCTTCCTTCCCCTTCCCCGCTTTCCTTCCACCATTCCTTCTATACCCGTCGTCAGCAGACAATGTCTTCTCAGGGAATGTCCAATCCAATTCCCCTTTCTTCTTCTAATCGTTTCCATCAGAGTCCTTCCCTCGCCCAATCTCCTCATCACTTCCTCGTTTCTCGCTTTATCCTTTCAACTAACTTTTTCCAACTTCCTCCATATACACATCTCCAGGGCTTCCAGTCTTTTTCATCTTCCTTCTTAACTGCCCAAGTTTCCGCCTCATATAGTGCTACTCCATATATAGCACTGTACTAGTTTCTTCCTCAATGCTTTGTTCAAAGGCCCACAGAGTAGCTTCCTTTTCTCTTGGAATTCTGCTATTTCTATTGCTATCCGTCTTTTTATCTCAGCTGTACAAGACATATCTTCTGTTATAAAACTCCGATACTCTAAGCTGTACAAGACATATCTTCTGTTATAAAACTCCGATACTCTCAGCTGTACAAGACATATCTTCTGTTATAAAACTCCGATACTCTCAGCTGTAGAAGGCATATCTTCTGTTATAAAACTTAGATACTCTCAGCTGTACAAGACATATCTTCTGTATTAAACTCCGATACTCTCAGCTGTACAAGATATATCTTCTGTTATAAAACTCCGATGCTCTCAGCTGTACAAGACATATCTTCTGTTATAAAATTCCGATACTCTCAGTTGTAGAAGGCATATCTTCTGTTATAAAACTCCGATACTCTCAGCTGTACAAGTCATTTCTTTTGTTATAAAACTCCGATACTCTCAGCTGTACAAGGCATATCTTCTGTTATAAAACTCTGATACTCTCACCTGTAGAAGACATATCTTCTGGAAAAGTATTTTCCGGGTTAAGGCCGCGTTGGTCCATTTGGCGGACGACAGTTTCGGGCGCATTCCAGCTCCCGTCTTCAGGTCCAACTGATCTGTTATAATACTTGTTTTTATAAGGAGCTACAATATCTGACATATTTAAAATTCGGCCACTGGCCAAGTACATGCGTGGAGCCCCGCATGTTTTATAGGGTCACGCGTGCCAAGGCGGTTTGAAGTCCCTCTGCAGACCCGCCTGAAATGCTGGTGGGGCGACGGCCTGGGGCTCTGGTACTACAGCGAGGTGTGCCACAGGACGATCCCAACTCCTTTGCTCGTAGAGGATTGTTCTGCTAATTGTTTTGGAACTACATCCATGTATCAATTTTAATTATCTTGGAGGATGTTTCTTTTGGGAAGCCATTGGGTTTTGGCTACTTTCATTGATGTGTCAGATCGAACGGTTTAGTCTGCTCATACTCCTCAACCCAGCTCACTTCAGCAGCTCCAACGTAATCTTATCGGACACCCGTTACATTCCTCGCTGCAGAATCGCATTCTAATATTGACGCGGTGATTTGAAAGTCGTCTTTATGCACTTTACATTCGTCTTACGTGCCCTAATACTCAATTTTTTACCACAATTAAGTTTGACCCGGTATTCAATCCATCTCTATTACTTTTTTCATTATCAGTGATTGTTTATTTCTTTTCGCTTCTAATGACATTTTATGGAATTAAGAATTCTTTGAAGTGACTGTTATAGTTTTATAGATGACTTGGAAATTTTCAGTAAACTATATTTTGTCTATATATACATATGCTATTAGGGTGTGTCAATTTGGAGGGCAAAAATAGAAATTCATGATTTTAGTGATTGAGGGGGTCCAAAAATTTGCCTTTTGATGTATTTTATCCTATTATACAAGATTTTTCCTTATTCATCAACCTATACCTTGGTAAATTTGCGCTTGATAATTTATATTCAAATTTCCTTAAAAAGGGGATAATTTAATAAAAAAACTCCAACAAAATTTGCTCAAAAGTGGTTAACCACACGTCTCTAATAGTTTTTCACTGCTTCTGACAGTTTTATGCTTTCGATTACCTAATAGGTCGTTCTTCAATTATTTATTACGTTCAGTGAAATCCTTCGTTTCCAGTTTTCTGCATTCCTTGTTCTTACTTTATATTTTTCTGCTTATGGTGTTCCTTGTTTGATGCCTTGCTACCTTCAATTGATTTTTGAACGGATTTTTTTATTTCGCTTTTTCTAAAACACTGCGATGGCCAATGGGTTTCTTGGGTCTGAATTTTGTCTCCAAATGAATCCCTTCAATCCCATAACTTTTCCAAACAGTTAAAAAGAAAAATATTCTTCATCTTCCCACTGCCCAGTCTTCAGAAGACATGTTTACAAGTCATCTACCCCGGGAGAGGCCAAGTACTTAAAACGCGGAAATCAATACGTTCACCCTGATGAATGGAAACATAATATAATATTCCATACTTTCTCAATACATCGTTCGATTTCGATATCTATTATGTCACTATCAGGGTATAAATTCTTGAATATTTGCGTTGTTACGAAAATTAATATTATTAATGCCATATTATACCTATATGAATTTGCCGCGTCATTATTGTTTGTGAAAATTGTTTTATGCTTGCGTCCTTACGAAGGTCGCGATTGCTACCTTGACGATGGCGACAACCAAGTTTGGAATTGAAAGTACTTCTTTCCATCACGATGATCATCGACAAGTTCTGTAAAATGTGGCCTGATTCCATCAGTGCAATACCTTCACGCGTCTCGAGTTGCGGCCGTATTCAGGTGGTGGGTGGAGTGCAAAGAAGAGAAAATGGGCGTGAACAAGAACCAACGAAGGCGGATGAAATTTGGTGGGGGAGGAACACGGGGAAATGGAAAAGTGGCAGTAGGAGAGGAAATGAGCGCGTTGCATGCGAAGGTAAAAAAGCCCATCTGGTGGTGGTACTAAAGGACAAATGATGTCCACAACAAAGAGCAATGCAGGCAAGTTGTTAATGGAAATAGAAGGGAATCGGAGAGAATACTTGGAACTCTGAGAAAGATTTAATAAGTTCGCGTATTTAAACGGAACAAATGATTAGCTTCAGTCCAGGATTACTAGGGGCGCGTTCCAAAATTCACTGCCAGTACTGCCAAAGTGTTCGGTAATCAACTGGCAGTACTGCGCAATTGATGACATTTCCTACTGCGAATTCTACTGTCGCTACTGCTGCTCTCGGGCTGCAGTAGTGGCTGTAAAGCCATTGCTACGGCAACCATGAAAACCAAATGGCGGAAAAAATCAAATTTATAAGGTAAATAAATAAAACCTGAAGAGTGTCGAGAAACTGCTTCGGCGAGAGCAATAAGTCTCCATGCAGTCAATTAGCTAACAGCGTATTAGCGTATAATAGTTTATAAAACGAATTTATTTGTCAAGTATGTAATTTAATGAAGTAACAGCTAATCGTACTATTGAACATTTCACTAGAATAAAAACGTTAATGAAATAATGGGGAAGTGAAGAACATCACAAATGATACAAGTAGAGAAGCAATTATATTCACGAATGAAAGTAATTTGTGAGATAACGAAAAATATTTAGTCCCATGATTAATGTGGTACATGTAATTATACAGCCTCTTACTACAGTAGTAAATTAGCATAGTACCGGCATGTATAATAGTTGTCTGGAAACGTAATTTGCTGCATAAACCTCATTGTTAGCGAGAATATTCTGCGATGCAATCCTCAAAAGACCCGTATACTATACCCAATTTTTGATAGCACTCTTGAAAATGCTTTGTACAACTGGCCATGAAGGAAATCAGGGCTTGACAAATATGTTCGAAGATTGGTTTATAAGCCTAAGATTAAAAATGCTAATTTTAAATTCGATAATGTTATGCATAAAGGAGATTTGTTTACTAAAACTTTTTTTTCCATGTTTTTGTAGCTGATGCGAATTTATTTTATTGTCATCAGAGTATCGAAGTAACGAATCGTATAACGTAGCATGAAAACAAGCCAATTAAAATAAGCATTTAATTATAATGAGCTATGTCAATGTCATTTGGATCAGCATTAAGATTTAACGTATTGAAAATCACTTATCATAATATATAACCACGCCGTTAGGCAATATTGAATTTAATGCGGGCAGTAAGGCACTGCCAACCGTTCCGAAATCCATGCTACCGCAGCAGCGGCAGCACTGCTTCACGTTCCGTTTAGCGATAGCACAGGCAGTACTGGCAGTGAATTTCTCCCTAGATAGCTCTCTAGAGAAACCACAGAGAAAAAATTAAAAATAATCCGTTTTTCCCAGCTCATGGCGGGTGGACGTCACTAAACAAGTAGCCAGTGAAAGGCGGCGTTACCACTTCAGTTCCTGCCTCCCGACGCGGGCGGCTGAACAGCGCTGTCAGTTCGTGCAAATAAGTGCACGCTTGGCGGAGAAGAGTCGCGTTATCCACTGATTTTGAGCCCTAACCAGCGAAATCTAACTCGCACGCAGTACATTTGGCAACACAGACGGAGGCCGAAGTGAACCTCACAGCAAGCGAAGAGAGACTTGAGTCTCCCAAGGAGGTTAGAAAAGAAATGGAGGCGACATACCACTTGATTCTTGAAGCCAATTCCGCCATTGCAATCGGCACAGTTTAGACCTTCCTCTGGCTTACGTATCCTGCGGTCGCGTTCGATTTTCGTCATATCTAAGTTCAAAACCACAGACAAGGCGATGTTTTGTGACTGGTTTGGAAACACCTACTCGCGGCACAAAATCCTTCCCAAGCACCCCTATTCTTGCTTCACTTTCGCCCATGAGCGTTCACGGTCATGCCTCCTCCATTTTATTTTAACCTCCTTAGAGTCTCCCCCCACCCCTTCACAATGCATCCCATGACACTCTTCTGTGATTGGCTGGAAAAGTGAAATGTGCACCAGCGCAATCACGGTCAGCCGCCATGAGTTGGGAAATGGGTATAGAGAAGCTATAGCTCATGTGGATGGCGAGGGAGGGACCCTTCCTCCGGGAAAATAGAAATTCTTAACTTAAAGTCAACACAAAGAGTAATATCCTCCACGATTCTTGTTTTTGGGTTGATTTTCAGGAAAGACTAAAGGGCTAATGTAAAGTTTAAAATTACTCTTTGGTGACAAGCCCTCCGTTATAAGTATGTACTATCACTTTCAAAAGTCAGTCCACGCGGTGAGCGCGGCCAACTTCGCATTTCGCTGAATTCGAACTTCGGGTATTGCCTATGCATTCAGCGACTACTAAGGGCCAACTTGACTCATTTCCACTCAACTATGGAGACCCTCGTATGACCTTCTCCCGCTATCGCTGACCAGCCAACTCCCCCGACTACAAGTGGTAGGCAACGGTTGGCGGAGAATGCAAAAGGGAAAGGCGTTAGGTGTTTTACACTCGACCACCACAAAGCAATTTTTTTAGAATAATTCTCGACTTCGCGTTTTACCCATGACAGCTAACTCCCCGGACCTTTCGCCTATTGAGAATGTGCAGGGTTAACATTGTGAATGAGTGGCATTACGACGGAGAAAGAACCGAGTAAAACTTTATAAGTCTACATACGGGATGTTTGGAATTATTAAAGCCGACGTCCCCGTGTAATAGAACATTTGGTTGGGTCTATGCAGTCACGATTACGATCTGAAACTGAAAATAATGGCGATATTACCAAATATTAAAGTTTTTCTCTGATGAATGAACATTTTGTTTTAGATTTCTGTTACCATAGGTAATATACTGAAAATTACTATCCCAAATTATCTAGTACACTTTTCTTCCTAACCTTATCAAATCTTGGCTCATTTTCATTAATTTTCGCTGCAAAATGAATGCCAACTTTAAGTTTAAACCACAACTTCTATTTCGTTCGAATCTATTCTAAATAACGAGAAAATTTTTCATGCTGCTTATTTGAAAATCTTATCTTTTATATATGAGCAGTTTTTCATCGTAGGCATTTTTAAATGGAGAGCATGTCTTCTCTGAGAGCGAGAAATCAATTAAGTTATATCTCCACTGAAGGAAAACTCATTCAAAAATGACTGCACTGCACATTTGCACAAAATTCACTGCACAGCGCAAAACCTACACTTTCACGCGCACTGCCGAAAAATGAGCTGCTGGGGAGATATCAGGGACTCTAAACTGTTTAAATCTGTCAATCCTTTAGCATAAACAGATTGGTTTGATAAATCAATATATCCAATCGCAAGGCAATCAATAAATTCAGTTTGAATACATTCTCGTAAAAGCAATGCCATACTGTGAAATACATTGTGTGCCTAATTGTGAGAGTACTTATAAGCTCTATGCCAAATTCAGTGCACTTGACTTCGGTCACAAAAAAGTTGTGATATTTTCGAGGCACAAATAATAGGCTTAGAGTTAACGTTTCCAGACTTGAATTGTTTCCTTTCATTATGCCCAGATTATTTTCAAAAATTAATTAAGTAGTGACCGATCACTAGTCATTACCTTGAGGGAAATTCGGAGTGAATATTGAAAAATCTCAACTCCCGATTGCAAGAGAATGATCGGACTCCCATCAGTAACTAATCCCAGGTGAATACTCGGCGTTAAATTTTTCCCTTATTTGTGTTTATGAAATTCTCAACAGTCTGTGTATCCAAGCAATATATTTTGCTACAGTTCAAAAATGTAAAATCGTTGCATCAGTAATTAATGTGTGTGCTGGTGGCTTTCCAAAACCTCTAAAGTTTCGTTCCGATACACTAATTAATGATATAAGTTTGAAGGCTATAATAGTTGTTTTGTTCTTAAACTTTACTCAAAGGTGTCGTTTTAATTTACTGTGCAATATCGTTTAATTTTAATTTGCAATTATGGAGATAGAGATTCACATTTATAATCACCACGTGTGCTTCACTAATATAGATCTTTGCCGTAATATCCCCTTTCCCGTCGTTGAGTCATATCCCATCTATAGCACCTTAGGCAACACCACGTTTTATTTGTGCTGTCTCTCGTATATCTCCTATCGATTTTTCGTTTATTTTTCTCTCCATCCTTCTTGAAAACAGCGAAATTCCTATTCAAACACAATTCTTTAAATCCTCTGTAACACCAATCTCCATACATTAATTTATCCTTTAATGGATGACATAGTTATACTTCCCGGAAAGGTAACCCGTTTCCCCAGCTCAGAATTTTCCTCATTTGCCTTCATTTTTTTGCTATTACTACTTTATAAACTTCATTACCTGCGCTTTATATGTTTAATTCACATATCACGCACCTTTTCACCTGCTAAATAGACATCGAGTCCCAAGGCTGACTTACTAAATAAATCTTGGCCATCTGCAAATCTACCAAAATTAACAGTTACTTGCTACTTTCCTTCGCAATTTTATCCCTTTCCATACATTTATTATCAAATTGTCAGCGAACAATCGAAAATCAATGGTAATAAGAAATGGCCCGGCCTGAATCCTCTTCCAACATATACCCATTCCGATTTGTCATTCATTACCCGTATACCGCTTCATCCCCGTGAGATTTTATAATTATGCGCCTAAACTTCCAGTGTACTCCCTATTTCTGCAGTAACATTTATTATTCTCGTCCAATATACTCTGTCAAAAGTATTCCAGCAGTCTAAGAAGCAAATAGAGACATAGTGGCTATTATCTATAAATAAATGTTAGAATACTCATCACCAGAAATGCGTTTCGCGTCCCGCTCTCTTTCCTTAACCCATACTGGTCTTCACCGAGGAAGCCTTCCGCCCTTTCCCCGATTTCATTTTAACAGCAATCTCAGCTATATTTATTACGTGAGAAATAAATATTCTGATCTCTTAACATTATCTTTCTTTTCTCATTGTCGGGAAAGGTTTCCGAGCTGATTTTGCAACAGTGGATTTTGGCAACGTATTTACTATAACTTTATAAATTACTAGTTTTCCTGCATGCAAATGAGGCTACTATCTGTCCCCCTTGCGCAGGACTAATGATTCTTGCCACGACGACCCATGTCATAAGGAGAGTACAGGAAATTATCTCCTTCTTCATCC
Organism: Pyrrhosoma nymphula; assembly: GCA_963573305.1. NCBI lineage: Eukaryota > Metazoa > Arthropoda > Insecta > Odonata > Coenagrionidae > Pyrrhosoma > Pyrrhosoma nymphula. The sequence goes on along the minus strand of OY754334.1, from coordinate 109,204,439 downwards.
CACAAGAAATACCGATAAGTCCCAGCCGAATTCACTTCACGGGTTCTTCGGCTGGCGAATTCTTATGAGAGTGGGGGTTGAGATTTTTTTGACTATTCGTTATCGGAGGGAGAAGGGCACGCGAGGTCTCTTAGCGGGTAAAAAACAAACTCAAGTTGTGTATGTCGTAGCAGTAAAATTGGCCCCCAGAAGTCATGGAACGCGTATGCAATACGTGAAGCTCGATTTCAACAGAACACGGAGATGGTCGCGCTCACCGTGTGGACCGACTTTTGAAAGTGATAGTACATTAAACTAGTCGTTACTGCACACAAAAAATTCGGTCGTGACTTTTGAGTACTACCTAGAGAATGCTCACTACCGGCAGGTTACCGAACGTTGCGCGCGCCGGCGCATATCGTACATACTTTTCTTCGTCGTTTGTTTGTTCTTAAGTGCATTCATGTGTTCCGATCTACGCTCACATCAACCATTTGAATGGAAAGATCCTCATAATTTAGTTCCTCTTGCATACTCCGATGAGGACAATGTAAAAGACCTTAGCGCGTTTTTCGTGAGTGGCGCTAGTGGCATTTCGCCGTGATGTGCTTCGAGGGATAGGACAAAGCGAAGCTCTTGAATTGTTTTCAGTCTTCATATGGGCGGAGCACGGATCATTTATTGAAGGAAAATCGTTATTTTTGATAACCAAAATACGACCTCCCGCGGCTTTGGGACCTCATCGTCTTGCACATTGTCCATCCGCCAAACTCCTCTCCCCGCCATATATTCCTCCCCCTCATTCGATCGGTCGATATGTCTGCCAATCGATTATCCCTCGGGCGATTCCGTGCCCCCCTCTCTCTCGGCGAGCGCAACTTCGATTGTCTTTTCCCCCGCTACCTCTTATCGCTCGCGCGTGGCGTCTTGGTGACGGTCAAATGGGGCCGCCGCAGTCGACGGCGCATTCTATGAATTTCCGCACCGCCAACGTCACACCGTGGGTCTTCTTCCTCGCAATTGAAGGGGGGTGGGTGGGGGCAAGAGGGTCCCCCCTCCCCCTGTTTCCCAAGGGTTGGTGCCCCCTTGAAGAAACACGAGAGGACTCTGTAAATTTCCCTTCCATTGCTCCAGATTGGGTAGAAGTAGGTATGGACTATGGAAACCAAGGCCATGTTTCAATCCATATCAATGGCTTGGCTTGGCATCGAACTCCATACCTTCCGCTCCTCAATTCAACACCTTACTACCGGTCTATCGCTCCCTAGAAGGAATAGGCACTTAGTTCACAGGGCTATAATGTGGTTTCGTGGCTATGGCTCCATCTTACGGCGAAACAAAGTCCGTCAGGCAGTGATGAGCTTAATTATATGTGCATAAACGGCATCGGTGAAACAGTTGACAGTAAACTTAGATTATTTGCTGTGTTGTATAGAGAAATTTGTAGCCTTTATGATAAGGAAGCGCGAACTAAGGACCTCGAGGCAATACAGGAGTGGTGCGATGCGTGGGAGCTAGAATTAAACCTGAAAAAATGCGTTGTTCTGAATTTTTGGAAACAGGAAAACGCTCCTTGTAACAGCTATTGCATAAACAACAGCAAATTAGAGACAGTAGAATCGGTTAAATACCTCGGAGTTAAACTGACTAATGATCTCTCGTGGAGTAAACATATTCGAGAAATTACCGGTCAAGCTAATCGTAAATTGGGATTTGTTAAAAGAGTACTTGGCAAGTGCGTCGATAAAGTTAGGGAAATCAGCTACTTCTCTCTCGTTAGACCTCACTTGGAATATGCTGCCAGTATTTGGGATCCTTATGAGATGGGCTTGGAAACTGAGTTAGAACGCATGCAGCGAAGATCGGCAAGATACGTTAAAGGCTGTTATGATAATATTGTTAGTGTTGCTGACCTTTTGCAGCAACTGGGATGGGAACTAATATTTTTAATGTACTAATATATTACAAAACAAGCTCCAAGCTGTGCAAGTCTCAAGAGCACAATTTTTTAAATACATAGCTCACAAATTTTCCCCAAGATTATTTTGATAGTTTCCAGCTCCACCATTGGCATTCTCTCGAAATACTAGACTCAACTGTCTGTCTGTGACTGGTCTTTGGGTCCAAGAATTGGGTGGATACATAATGTCGTACTTATTTCTTTTTCAGTACTGATATTCGAATTCGGTTATTTCATCGGGTGTGATAATACCTTTGAACAATACAATTTGAAGCAGGCTGAATTCAGTTCAAATTTCAGCACGGAAATAAACTTCGTGTAACAAGGGTTTTAAAGCTTGCCGTACATTTTAATTCAATCTAATATTTCCCGAAATATTTCCTTAGTTTTTCAGCTTACTTAGACAATCACGGTCGTCAGTGTCTCGAGATCAACCATAGAGATAGGTATGTACATGCAGGGGTGCGCACGGGTGTTCTTTTATTTTAATTTTTTAGTTTTTAATTTTTTTTTATTATAAGAGGGGGGAAATGCATTTAGGCACAGAGTGTTGGACTCGCGATGACTAGTCACCATTCCAACGCACGGCTGGTGTTGGTTGTGCTCCGCCACCACCTAATGGCGATAAATAATTAATTAAATAACTTAGAAATTCGTGCAAAGTTGTTGTTCAAATTATGCTTGTTTATACGTTTTCTAAAGAATTAGATGAACCATGAACTGGTTAATAAATCAAAGAGTTAAGTGCTTTTTTCCCTCTGTCTTAGTGACAACCAGCGTGTAAAGTTCACTGTAGCTGGCTGACTGGCAGTGCTAATAAAGTTTTGCATTTCGTACATTGTACCAAGCGTACGCAGAAGTAAACAACTGAGGAGTGCGTTTGCAATGACGTGTTAAGAGTTAATTATTTAATAAACATTTAAATAGGCTATACTATAACGAAGCAGAATACGTTTATTCCTAGCTTTTATTTTTAGACGCTACAAGAACCACAAAGTGGTTGGAGTGGTTACTCCTTGGCAACAGATAAAACGTATTGTATATTTATGAAACATGCGTACATAAACAAATTTTTATTTTTTATTACCATAATGTTGTTTGTTCAACTTTTATTATTAGGTAAGTTTTGCAAGCATGCTTAAAATTTTTTAAATACAATTTTTAACCGCTAGTTTTGATAATTAAAACAATGCTGGGAACTACCAAATAAAAGTCTGCGGACGCCTATGGATACATATATATGTTTGTTTTTAACTCTTAAATTTTATTGCATCATTTATGCATCATTCAAAACATTTCGGCCCGGTTCTATAAAATCTGGTTTTAATATTTTCTGGGCATGAAAAAAATTGTATTCTCCTATTGTTCCAACGTCCACGCTAACCAACCGAAGTTCTGATGTAATAAACAAAACTCAATCGCTTGGATAATATTAATTTAATGTACACCTTATTTAATATTTCTGTTAGCATTAACCAGACATAAAATCGAATCTTTGAGTTAGTTCAGTGTGTCAATAGAAATCATTAGGTGTTATGACATATTTAGTTATAATATATTTAATGAGATTATTATTAAGTTCACTGTTTTTACTCTCCAAATGAGAATAAAAATTATTGTTTGACGAAATTAATTCCTACGACGTTTGACTTCATGAGCTGCGTAAGATTTTTGTGTGTGTATCGTCGGAGTTGGGTTTTTATTTGGAAATATGTTTATTCGCATTTATGGGTAAACGCCACTGCACCGCGAGACCCCTAGCGCCTTTACTGGGAACTCACTCCTACCGTCTCGACGCGACGGTACTCCGCGGGAACGGACTCCTACCGCGGCGGGTCGCCACTCGCCGCACGCGGTCTGCGCCGTGGCACGTTACTTCAATTTCTCGTCTTATTCAGCGTAACGCACCTCTACGCAGCCAAATATTGGTGGATAATTCTTCCAACACTAATCTAAACTAGGTACTTTGTAAAGATCGGACCGAAGTGCACTTTGGTTGCACAGAAGATAAGTCAAATCGAAGATGTGTTCGACCTTTTCTACTGCTCTTGGATACTTCTTGACCTGAATTACTATTTGGAAAATTTACCCGATTAATTCCAGTCGAATAAGAACAGAAGACGTAAAAATTAATAAAAACGGTCATCACGGCCTCTTTTGAGCGACTAAGATCAGCTGGAAAAATTACGAAAATTGATGTTGAGAACGAGTGGAAACGCGCCAAGCGCATTGTCTCGTAAATAAAGACTGCTTTGAATAGTTATTGACAACTTTAAAAAAACATTGGTTAATTTATGGATGTTTGGTCATGTCTTTTTTAAGAAAATCAACTTCCTTTTTCCGCCGACGTTTCGCCTTTTTATTAAGGCTTCTTCAGGGCTCAAAGGATTAACTTTATTACTGTGACAATGGTACATTGGTTAATTTATGGAGGTTTGGTCATGTCTTTTTTAAGAAAATCAACTTCCTTTTTCCGCCGACGTTTCGCCTTTTTATTAAGGCTTCTTCAGGGCTCAAAGGATTAACTTTATTACTGTGACAATGGTACATTGGTTAATTTATGGAGGTTTGGTCATGTCTTTTTTAAGAAAATCAACTTCCTTTTTCCGCCGACGTTTCACCTTTTTATTAAGGCTTTTTCAGGGCTCAAAGGATTAACTTTATTACTGTGACAATGGTACATTGGTTAATTTATGGAGGTTCGGTCATGTCTTTTTTAAGAACATCAACTTCCTTTTTCCGCCGACGTTTCGCCTTTTTATGAAGGCTTCTTCAGGGCTCAAAGCATTAACTTTATTACTGTGACAATGGTACATTGGTTAATTTATGGAGGTTTGGTCATGTCTTTTTTAAGAACATCAACTTCCTTTTTCCGCCGACGTTTCGCCTTTTTATGAAGGCTTCTTCAGGGCTCAAAGCATTAACTTTCTTACTGTGACAATGGTACATTGGTTAATTTATGGAGGTTTGGTCATGTCTTTTTTAAGAACATCAACTTCCTTTTTTCGCCGACGTTTTGCCTTTTTATTTCGCCATTGCCGCAGTAAGAAAATTAATCCTTTGAGCCCTGAAGAAGCCTTAATAAAAAGGCGAAACGTCGGCGGAAAAAGGAAGTTGAGTTTCTTACAAAAGACATGACCAAACCTCCATAAATTAACCAATGTAAATGAAGACTCATACAGGTAGCGTACATCGTCTGAGTAGCAAAAATAAAACATTGTTTATACTAGTCTAGATATTGTACTTCAATTTGCAATTTATTTCGAAAAGATCGGCGATACTTCGCAAGATCGAATTTTGTCCGGCAAAACGGGTCATTCCGACCACTGTGGGGTCGAGATAACGAAAGGCGCGTGCTTTCGTCACTATCGGTTACCGCCGATATCTCTCGTTCAGATGGCGCAGCACCGCCGCCGTGAGTTTACGTCAACACGCTTCAAACTCTCTTCCCCTCGCGACTCTGTCGGAGGCACGCGAGAACACGAATCAATGGCAGCGCCCTGACCCCTATTAGCGTGTGCGCCCGAATACGCAAATATTTCTATCGCTTGTTGTTATCCCTGCTCCTTTTCTTCTCCGTTCGGCGGAAGCGAAACTTTGCGACAGTCTCCTGCGCGAAGCGTGACGTCAAGGAGGGGAAGGCGCGCGTGGAAAGTTTTGGCGGAGGAATATCATATAGTGGGCAGCGCTGCCAACATGATAGATTTTAAGCTGGATGGAGCGATGTTTGTAAAAATACAGATTTACGTAGGACTTTGCATACGTGATCTAATAAGTGTTAACTGAAGATAAAAGTGAAAAAAATGGCACGCAACAATTTGTTTGTTTTTTTTGGAAAACCCATACAATGTTAACACCTAGCCTTACGGCCAGGGATCCGATCCAAAAAGGCACTTAACGTTTAGTGCCGGACCTGGGAGGCAAGAAACTATCCGTTATGGTAAAGTGCCGGACCCCTGGGAGGCACCCGAACTCGTGAGTCCGAACCTCGGCGTCGAAGGCGACCCAACCCTTCACCGCGGGTGGTTTATGGCGCCAACTGATCAGTCACACTATAGTTTATAACATCTTAAAGTAAAAAATAAAACGCCAAGTTATGTTCGAATTTGTGTTGCACCAGTCACGTTGATGAAAATAGTTTTTTCATCGCAGTTATACGATACATATGAGCCATTTTACGTGCTTTAGCAAACCAAGCGAGTTTAATGCACATTAAATTATGAGTCGTTCTCGGGTTTCTCACCGGGTTAGGCTTTCCATGAATGCCGATGTTTCGGCAAGAGACTTTCCTTTTTCACTTGTAAAATCTTTGTCTACTTGTGGAGAATTAACAAGTCCTCCGTTTTCGTTTGAGAAGCGCTTTGTGGTATCAAAATTTATCACTTCCACTTAAAAATATTCCCCTTCGTACAGTTTTCCAGAGAGTGGATGCAAATCTTATTTCTCGCTTCACGAACAAAAGAAGAAGGATATACGCATAATATCGCTGCCAGATCGCTTAAAAAATTGAAAGTGTTCTAATCCTTACCAGAGCAAGGCAATCGGAAGCGAGTCTGTCGCATGCGATCCAATCGCATGCGATTTCCTTGTACACACGGAGAAATTCACGCCGAGCAACTACCTGCGCCAACTTTGGCGCAAAAAATGTCACCGTGTGTACAAGGCTTAACCCTTAAGCTGCTGCAGCTAGAGCGCATGTCGTCCACCCTGTGCGGGAAATATCTATTCTGACGGAGCCTGTCCCTCCTTCCCACGGGCCGAGGCCGGGCAGTTATATGACCCATATAATCCCCTCCCGAAACTTTTCTCGGGACCCTAGGGGGTGGGCACCGGAACTTGTTCACGGATTAGTGGGACTTCGAACACATTTTGAAAATTTGTTTACAGGCGTAATTGTTAAAAACAAATGAAAATATTTTTTCTAGCAATTTTCTGTTTATTTTGATACCAAAAACCAAAGAAATCCGTTGATAATTGAACCGGGAGCGAACATAAGACAACTAATTTTTGAGACAACCATAACCCATTGAGCGAGCAATCGAAAGAAAGGGTCGTACTTCATTGCGGTGGTATGCGATCCCTAAAGAGCGTGGGGAGGGAGTGGTTTGGGTAAAAAGGGTGGATTCCAAAATGTCCACCTCTGGAAAGAAAGAGTTCGGGTTAAGGTAAGGGTTAAGGGCGATTAAAAAATAACCCCACTGATGAGTCCGTTCGTTGAGGGGACTCAAACGTTTTACCACTCATCCCTTTATTATTTCTTGAGAAAACTGTTTTTGAATATCAGTGTATGTTGATATCAATATGGTAAAGAGTTGATTGTTTCTCTTTTATACCTCTTCGTATTCGGTCCTAGGGTATCGTTGGCCTTCGACGACGGTCCTTCCCTTATCCTCGTCTGCTGCCCCTTAAACATCTTACTCCCCCCTAGCGCACTGGGGCCCAACAAATGGTAACCAACCGCTCGGCGCCGTGCGCGCGACGCGACGGACGGGCGTGTCCTCGAAACTCAAAAAACAAACCTTCGATCGTGAAGAATCGATAGCGCACCCTCGCTATCAATTTTTCCGCGATGCGCGCCTTCGATATTCAAATGTCTCGCTGCTGCTGCCGCGGTGGCGGAGATGCGAACGACCTTTTGGCCTTTTCCTCCTCTCCCCCTCCCATCCCTCCCCACTCTCTCTCTCTGTCAGTGTTCCAATTCCGGTGCGCCACCTCACTATATAAGCATAGGTATATCAGGGAGCATAGAAAAATAGAGATTCGACTGCTACCCGGCAGGTGACGCCAAAACTACCAGAGGTGGCGCTGCGTATAGTCGGCCGTGAGCGAAGGTGATGCCGCCTCCACCATTTGGAGTGCTGTTATACTATTAGCGTAACTAGACCGGAGCATATTTATCTACTCGTTTGCTGTACATAAAATATTTTATGAAGAAGAAATACGGATGGAGGAGTAATGAAAAGCATATCATCTGCTCTTGAGAGCTTATGCTATTTTCCTATACGTAGCGTGTTCCAAATTAACAAGAATGAAATACCGGAAGTTATCAGAAATTACAGCATTCATTACCATGTCAGTATTATTTACATGAACAACGCAGGCGACGATCTATGAAGTATACATTTTTTCCAAATTTTTGTTCGCATTGCTCTTTAAAATACTCGTACATTGTTCAATTAATTTAAAAAGAAATGAAGTCTTTACGTACCTCAGGTATTTCACTTTAAAGCATGAAACACAAGAACTCGTCGTTAAAATATCCGTCCGGTTTCACGATCTCGTTATTACGGCAATCATAGTATTTATACTGGGGACGCTCAATATGGCGGAAATGGCTTCACCTCAAGCTCATCACGCCACCTCTGTTTAGCCAAAACCTTACGCGGAAAGGAGCAACCGGTAGGTGGTGATGATTGCCGACGCGGTTCTGTCTGCCAGGAATTACATTGAGCTTAGGAGTGATAAACTCGCTCTTACTGCGCAAGTAAAATGACTTAATTCCGACGCGGCCGTCAGAAACGAATTGTTGCAGAAATTGAATTTTCAAATAACCGTGCACTATATATTACAGTTGGTGAGAGTCTGGACCATACTTGCGAAGTGGAACGGAAGGCTGGTTCTAGTACGCACATGCGATTACGTTGTACACACGGAGAAACCTGCGCCAACTTTGGCGCAAAAAATGTCGCCGTGTGTATGTTAATAATGACTATGTTGCTACAACAAACACAGCGTTGTTTATTATCGTTTTACACTCAGATGTATTACACGTAGTGGAACCATCTGCCTCTCATTGCGATTGCGAATTGTTTTTTTGACCAATTCCCAAATCATAAACGTTGCGAGCTATTAATATATGTTTAAAGGTGTTAACGTGCAGTTAATTTACATTCACTCATTTTTGGGTTTCCCGTGCATGAAGGAGGACCATCTCTCCGTGCACCTGGAAAACGGTCAGCATGTCTACTACAACGAACACAACGTACAAGATAGGTTACGAACTCCTTTATTCTTCAGTATTCTTCAGGCTTTGTGGTTTTCTTATAAAATAAGTTAAATGTTTTTCACACCCGTTGAATTTCAAGGGGCACCTTCCGCTAGTTTACTTATAGATGGAAAAAATGGAACGCAGATTATCGGCGAAGCCCCTCGCCTTCACATGGACCATGGCAGCAAAAGTTTTGTTTCCCTTGTGTTTGTATATTTAATAAAACCATGTAAACGAAAAAAAGTTTTTATAACACTTATTAAATGGGAATACAAACTTATGAATGATGCATCATTCAATCATGACAGTAGATGTTTAATGACTACCCTTATAAGTAAGCGGTAAATTTGTCAATACGAATAAATAAACAAATGCACAGATAAAAAATTCCATGTACGTGTTGAGGAGAACGGAAATCAATATATTGAAAAGTTACAGCACATGGATTGTATGCATGACTGTAGGCATTCCCGGCGAATGATGAGGTATAAGGTTTCATATGAGAATTTGCTGGTAGTATTCGCCATCATCAGTTTACGAGAAATTAATTTCACTTTCTCTGTAATTACCCACCTTACCTCCTTGGTCATTCAAACCTCAGAAGGTCTTTGGCCTCGTCGTCAACAATGTGTCTCCATTCTTCTCTGTTCTCCGATTCCTGTGGTGGCTTCCTCACCATTCTCCCTGGGTCCTTCCTAAGATGGTCTTGCCATCTAAATCTTGGTCTCCCAAGTGGACGTCGTCCATGCGGCTACCCCTCACACACTGCTTTTATAAGCGACTCTTGGCTCCTCGTCACGTGCCCTGCCCACCATAGTCTTCTACTTTTTATTAGACTAGCCACTACATGGGGGAACTTAGTTCTTAGTTGCCTACTTTTCCTAATCCTCCACACTCCATTGACGTTTATCGGGCCGCATATCTTCCTAAGCACTCTATTTTCGAACAATATCAGCTTCCTTTCCATATCTTTACTCAGGGCCCATGTCTCAGCTCCACACAGGAAAACAGGTAGCGTTATAGTATGGTATATTCTTATCTTCGTGTTCCTTGATAGCATTCATGACTTTAGCAGTTTTCAAGTGCCCAGTAGCTTGTTGATGCTGACACAATCCTACTTTTTATTTCATACTCTTCTCGATTGTCGGCTGTTTTTTTCACTCCTAGATATGGAAATTCTCTGATCATTTCAAATTCCATTTCCCCAACAATCAAGTTTTATTCCCTCTTAGAGTTTCTTGAGACAACTAAATATTTGGTAATATTTTGGTTTACAGAAAGGTCTACTTCCTTTGATTTCTTTAATATAATTTTTGTAAACTAATATTCTGTAAACTAATACTCTGTAATTAGTTGGAGTCACACATTTCCGCAATATGTCCTCAAATGCTATCCTGTCTTCTCTTTTCATTTCTAACCTCCAAAACCACAGACTTTAAACTGATTTAAAACTCCTCCACAATACCCTTAACTCGACCATTGACTGCCCTGAACTGCTTTCTCTCTTCAACTTTAGGATACCAACTCGATCCACCCGCACGCATTCACTACTCCACCTGCCTATTCCTAGGATATCACTCGCCCAGCGCTCACCTTTATTTCGCCTCTCCTCCCTTCTTAATTCACTCCCTAACACTGTCGATCCTTTGTATTTATCATGTAACCATTTCATCACCCAAGCTATATCCCACCTGTCAAAAAATTAAATATTTCCCCTTTCCATGTTGGGTTCTGCGTTGTTGATTTTTATGTTATTATTGTATTATTTGTCCTCTGTGATGTTTATTGTTAAATGTTTCACTGCAAATTGGCGACACTGCTGTGTTTCAATAAGATTCTAAATAAATAAAAATTTCTGATTTCGATGAAATTCATATCTAGAATTTTCTATTTTTTTTATTAAGGCCCGCTGAAAAGGGTTCAAGTACCCATTGTGGCCCTCGTTACGATAAGTTTGGAGACCCCTGACATAAACCATATGCAAGCGAGACCTGAAATGACGGATGCCATCACGTGATCAGCGCTCAACTTATAACGTAGCTTCTTTGTCGGTACTGCCGGTCTCGGTGCCTGCTAACCCGAAGGTCGCGAGTTCGAGTTCCGAGTTCTCGAGAAGGGTTCGAGTCCCGCCTGGGGAGGATTTTTCACCTCCCAGGGCATGATTGTGCGTGCTGTATTATATATACGAGCTAATTGTAACTCATAACTAAGGGTCATTATTATTATTTAATGTTTTTTTCAGGAGATTTGTTCTATTATTTTTCAATTAAAAAACCACCAATTGAAAAAATAATTGACCGGAGCTCTATAAAAAAACATTCAATCACAATTAAAGTGGCCAAGATTATCTATATGTATATGTACAAATTATTATTATTATGATTTTAAAAAACTGTCGCCGCTTCATACGTCCAGGGCTGTAGCGTGCAACACGTGAGTGAGAACTCTGTCGGAGATGTTGGAGACTATATAGAGGAGAGGGTGAAGGGTTTTATCTTTTTTATTTCCGTCATATTTGCGAGGAGGAGGGTGGGGAAGGGGGGAAGGGAAGGAAGGGGTTAATAGGAAGAAGAGATCGTATCATAATCGGCGGGAGGGAATGGAATGGATGTGGAGTGTAGATAACGTCCTCGCCCGGTTTTTAATGATCGTCCTAATCTCGTGGAAATTAGCACTCTTTCCCCCCCTTTTTATCGGACGCGGTCAAACGAAACCCTTACAGGGATCCCAGAGGAAATGAAATTCAATTCACTTCTCAGAGAGGTGGATAATTTCCGGAAATTATTCATAGCACGCGAACATTAAGAGGCGATTAATTATTCTGCTTCGGGAGTGTGGAGATATGGAGGGTAGTTGATGAAGCTTAATCAGATAGCACCTGTGGATCGACGACCACTGGGGACGTGTTTTTTAAAATTATGACATTATTTCACTTGTCACCACTTCTCACTCATTTTCCCTTTTAAATTAAGAATTAAGAAAAACACCATGAATTACATAATCAGTTTACTTCAAAATTTGATTATATTGTGTGAAAATAATTTTTCAGTGTTTTTAAAGTTTTTAATTCAGTTGTACAATTGTAACATTGGCTTACGATATACTTTCGATCGTATAGATGCTCTACGAGGAAAATGCCAAAGAACATGGATGTTTTTTTTATTTCAATGTGATAGTTGTTTGATGTGATACGGTGACAATGGTACCATCAAATCTTAGGTAACTGTACCTGGTAAAAGACCCTGAAAACAAGTGTGTTAGCAATGAACGCTATATTACCCACTTTTCTGTGTACTGAGACATGCATGGATAATTCTTTCAGACGGGCGGGACGGGATATGACTACTGGCAGGATCAACCAAGGAATTGGAACCTCAATCAATACTCGAATTGGAACTCGGCTGAAGTTCTTCTTGTTTCACTGATTTAGTTTAAGGCACAGGATGAAACCTTTCCCATTGGACGTCATGATTTGACCATAGGATGGATATTTCGATCAAACGGGAGATTTAGAGATCGGGTTGTTGCGGTGTTCTAGAGTACTGGCCTCTCATCTCGAAGGGCCGGGTTCAAATTCTGGTGGTGACGGAGGTTGCTCAGCGGAATCCAAAACTCTGCTTTCGTGGAGTGCACTTCAAGTGTAAGTACTCCGTCCGTCAGATGGTACGTCAAACAGTTGACCTCACGGTACTTTTCATCAATAGCGAGCGGGCAAATGCGGACGCTGAGTTTCCCTCCGGCCAACCAATTAATGTTTTCTTCACAAGCATATCATTCTGTCCTCAACGATGCAAATTATTTCAGTTGTCGGTCGCCTCCACTACGTGACCAATCAACCAACGAAAGACGTACGCTCAATATTACTGCGCTCAATGGGAATGTAGCACGTACTTGAGCAAATATATCAAGGAAGGGTATCCGTCATGTTACCAACAGAGCTGAGTATCAGAAATAGTTTACGTAGGAGCAGTTATTTTGCGATACTTCAAATTGAGATTACTAATTATTATTTACTTACTGTCTCGGCGCTACAGCCCGGTATGAGCTTTGGCCTCCCTCAAGACGCCTGTCCATATTCTTCTGTTCTGCAAATTCCCCCACCATCTTACTTTTTTTGGATCTAAAGAAACTATTTATCACGTTTACAGTAACAGTGCAGTAAAATAGTAAAATAGTAAAATATAATAATGAATACAATGGTGAATACAATGATTGATAATGAATACAAATTATCCTTTTTTTAATAATGTTTCCTTGTGGTCCTGCTAAGCCGTAGGCTTGTCAGCAGGGGCCAGGTTTTAACAGTTTATGTGATCGGAAAAATAATGCTTAAATACAATTGACGAAAAATATTCACAAGAGAGAAATAGTTACCAATTTACTTAGTATTCCGTAATGGAAAATGAAACATTTAACATTTAAATATAGAACTGACCTAATTTAAAATAACATGCTGCTCTCGCAGTTACAACAACCTCAAGAAACATTTAAAAAACAATACAGTTCATAATTACCATACATGCTCCAAAATAGGAATAATATGATACCACCTAAAGATCGAAAACAAATGTCTGTCATCAGATGGATTCGTACAATTTTATTGAATTATCATTGAATTTTAATCCATGTTGACTTGCAGTTTTCCGAATAACACAACTCCAAGAAATATATAGTACAAAATAGTAATGTAACACTTTCATTTAACTTGTTAATAAAAAATTATTACCAATTAATTTTTTACAATCCTCACAGTCTTTATGTCTTCTTCCAAATCCTGCATCCATCTTTTCCTTGGTCTTCCTCTTTTTCTCTCTCCATCCATATTTCCATGTAGAAGCTTCTTAGGCATCCTTTCTTCACTCATTCTTTCCACATGACCTAGCCAACCTAACCGTTGGGTATTCAAAAATCTCACTATGTCTTCGCCTCTGATAATATTTTCTGTTTCCCTGTTTGATCTAACACTCTATGTTACACCATCTGTTACTGGGCCACATATTCTTCGTAAAACCTTCCGTTAAAATATCCGTCGAGGTTGCTCATTTCCAGCATAGATGGTCCAAGTTTCTGCTCCTTATGTCTTAAGTGTCTCCGCCTGATAAGTGTCTTATAAATCATGATTTTCATCTCCTTATATAGCAGGGTGGGCTTTAGAAGCTTAATATTAGCATAGAAAGCCTTATTTACGACCATTATCATAATTAATATTTATGTTTAAATTAAAATATTATTCACCCATACTCGGATTTGAATCCAGATCTCAAGAATCCGGGGTGCATGCTTTAGCCATAATTAAATTGTCTACAATCGGCTTCTCACTATATCGTCGACCAATGTTCTTGAGTGGCCCTGTTTGCCCCGATGTGGCCTTGCAATCCCCCCTGTCCCTCACCCCCCCCACTTCGCTCGCGTGAGAGTTGGAAGCCAATTCGAAGGCAGCGAGGGAAGTTCGCCTTGTTAGACCATTTTCACAGATGGCTTAAGTGAGCAGAGTCTAATGGGATAAACAGTCATTTCAGTTCGCCACTTAATTTGCACGCCACTTTAATTCACTTCGCCAAAATAAGTGTTCCGAATCAGCATAAAGTCCAATACTGACCGCGTCCAACTTATGCATGAACTTGCTATATATATTTTTAATTGCATCACAAAGATTTCTCAACAAAAATTTGTAATTTTTTATAAAACGTGTTCAACTTTTTTGAATCGCCCTGTGCCCCGTCAATTTTTATTTAGTTATTTCATTTTAACCCACGCCTGACTAATCGAGAATACGTCAATAAGACCGACAGCTCCGGGTCTCGTGAGCAAATATATTGATTTTTCGTTATTAAGTGCTGACATTTTTTATTATAACGTATTAAAGTTCTTCTTTTAGTCGTTTTAGTTTTCTAACATTCTTTTTATTTCACGATAAATCAATTGATGCCATATTTTAGAGAAATTGGGAAGAAGTGTTTAAATGCCATTCCTTGTCGTCTAAAGAAAGAACAGTAAACGGTGAATCATAGCACCTCAAGAAGAATAGCAGACTGTGGAAAGTTACGGATTCAGGAAAATTTCTATGGGAAACTATTTAGATTTTTTTAAAGTTCCGATAGCCATATTTTTTGAGTACCCATCGCATAATCAGTGTAGCTGCTGTTCGTTTTGCTCATGTTTATAATTTACTAATGTTGCATGATTTATTTTATAGAAGTCCTGAGCATATTTTGACGATTTCCGAGTTGTGGAAAACATCTTACTGCTGTAATGTGTGATTAGGATCATTTCTTAGATGTTCGATTTTAGATATATAACTTGTGAGTGCCAAATTTTAGATTCATTTTCAGATGGTGAAATTTTGAGATTTTCATGAGAAACAAATCGTTACCCTTGGCTATGATTCAAACCGAGATACAGTTATAGTTTAATGGTTTTTCCCATTTTTAATCGCGCTTTTTTGCGCACTTCAGTAGATGACCTCCCTAAAGTTAATGTTGCGGCATTTCCCGCAGTTTATTCAATTTTATAGGAATGCTTATTATTTATCCCATATTTTATGTAACTTTTTACACATTCTGCATTTACATTAACTGAATTTCATTAGTCATTACTCTGAATATGTATGACGACGGATACGTTTCCAAGAGAAACTTTCTTAACATTCTACTAGCGTAAAACTTGATGCCATATGTAAAGATTATGATAACGATGCATTTTATTATATTAAACTCGTTTGTATTTGATATTTTTCAAGGCAAACTGTGGAAAGGACACGCCAAACCACTATTATCCGGGCTAGAACCAGGGATGTGATCCGAAAAGGCACTTTACGTTTCGTGCCGGACCTGGGAGGCACACCCGAACTCGGAGTCTGAGCCTCGGCATCGAAGGCGACCCAACACTTAACAGCGGGTGGTTTATGGCACCAACCAACCAGCCACTCTATAGTTTATAACTTCTAAAAGTTAAACATAAATAGAAAAATTATTTTTGTCTTTGTTTTACACTAGTCACGCTGATGAAAATAATTTTTTCATCGCAGTTATACGATACATATTCATCATGTTACGCGCTTTAGTAATTTAATATACATTAAACTGTCTTGGTTTACTAAAGTACGTAGAATGGTTAATATGTATCGTATAACTGCAATGAAAAAAACCATTTTCATCAGCGTGACTAGAGCAACACAAAGACGAGCACAATTTTTTTATTTATGTTTAACTTTTAGAAGTTATAAACTATCGTGTGACTGGTCAGTTGGGAGCCATAAACCACTCGTGGTGAAGGGTTGGGTAGCCTTCGACTCCGAGGCTCGGACTCCCGAGTTCGGGTGCCTCCCAGGGGTCCGGCACTTTACCATTACGGATAGTTTCGTGCCTCCCAGGTCCGGGACTAAACGTTCAGTGCCTTTTTGGATCATGTCACTGGCTAGGACTCTGGGCGTTTCTCTGTCCATACTTAGCTCCGTACAGCACGCATGAAGAGCGCGCGTACCAAGCGAGTTAGCGAATTCGTGGAATGTCTCTCTCGCTCAACTACATCGCCGCCGTTCACTCAAGCTATCCGCTCAGAATATACGATGTTGGTCAAAATGTCACATCACACGCAGATATCGTGTTTTTCGTCTCATTGTCAGATTGCTTCAAGTGCGACAGCTAAAAGTTTCCACGCACTAACTTATCGATGAAGAAATATTTTGGGTATTCTTATCTTATTATTAAATACTTAGAATGCATCTTTGAAATTGATGAATTGAGCATCGCAGGTAATTCATCGGATATTTTATGAGCCGCTTTTAATTTATTGTGAGCAATTATTGCCTAATGTTTTCTTCCGCATTAGTTTTTAGTTTTTTATTAGAATTTTACGATTAATAATTACTCCACTGTGTCGTGTGGGTTTCAAGCGTAATGTTAGAGAGCTTACCTGAGGAAAATTGTCACCGTACACCACTGAAATCGACTAAAAAACAACAATTGCGGAGGCGCTTATCGAAATTATTTTATTGTTTAATATACACCAGCTATTCTCTCGTCTGTTTTGAGTTGCGCTGCCTAGTGCGCAGGGTCTGAAACGAATTGAAAACAAATGCGATGTTGCGTTGCGAAATTAGCAGCCACCTATCGCGAATGGAGGACTCCCATTAATGTGTCTTTAAAATTGGGATATTTAACGTAATATTATAACAAGATGCGGTATTAATTTTATCTATAGTAAATATATTGATAAATTACCATATAAAGAATAAAAATCTTTAGTAATATTATGAGTGAAGTCATGATTCATTCAAGTATTCTACCAGCTGATTGGTAGGTTCTTGGACAGTCCCAATTTGTATCCCAACCTAATAGAAATTGTCTCGCTTTCCCTCTTAAGTTATTAGATCCCTCTTCAATTCTTCATATCGTCTACCTCCTCTTATTTCGTCCAGAATTCCTATCCTTTTCCTTCCTCTCCCACGCTTCCCCAGTGTTCTCCCCTCTATCACTCTGATCAGTCATCAGATCAGATCAGAAGATCATCAGATCAGATCAGATCAGAAGTCATGATACCTAGTTCTTTTTTTTAATAGTAAATTTTACTGAAGAGCCTCATGTACATGCGTAACAAAAGAGCAGCGTTTGGCTCGCGAGCCGAAGTTTGGCGACACTAGATGAGGGCTGCGACGTCATCATTCTCGGATCGAGTTGCATTTGGGGCAGTTGTGGGTGCGCCAGTCAGTCACGCCTATTGCCGCCGTCAGGGGTGCTGATGCTGCCCAGCACTTCGTCGGCGCTTCGCAGCTTTGCATACGCGTCGCCCGCCGCGCGCTTAACGCACATAACTAGTCCGAAGTGGAGGGGTACAAGTTGGGGCAACATTTTCTTTTCGCAGTTTGTAGTAGAGACTTCACTCTTTATTTTGGTATAAATATCTCCGCAAAACAACATCGATAACATAAATACCTTTTTGTGACACTATGGGAAAAATACACGAAAAACAGTACATATTAATTGTTTCATAAAAAGTTACAAAAATAATCTACAGCAACAAAAAAATGCTGAAAATCTTATGTAATTCACGAAATTTTATATGATGTGCTTCAAAAATACATATTTCCCTTTAAAACGTATCAAGAGCAAGTACAATCTAAGAGTTTTCGGGAAAAGAGGCAGCAGAGTGATTTCCACAATATTCTCTTAACTTCAAATATGTCTCCTGGCCTAAAAAATGTACCCAGTGCTAAACTGATTTTGGAATTTTGTTGCTTGGATATTGTAAAGTCATAAAATTCCATTGTTTTATCTAAAATAAAAAGTGAACAAAAAAAAATTTTTTGGCCAGCTTTTTTCGATTTCAGCCCACTGTGTGACGATCGAAGGGCGTTGTAGAGCGAAGCGGCGCGTGTTGCGCGCTCTCTGTCGGATGAAATTGGCCGTGTTCCAATTCAGATAAAGGCGTACTAGCAGTACTAAATTTTCATCATTCTTCGGCAGTGACGTCACGTTTTAAGCCTTTGGACTAACTTTGACGTCACGTTTTAAGGCTTTGGACTAACTTTCACGTTTTAAGCCTTTGGACTAACTTCACGACCGTTATAGAGGGTAAGCACGACTAGTACGAGGAAAGACTTACTTAGGAGGCGTACTATTTCACTAAGTCGAACTAAATAAAAAATGGCTTCGAAGCGTGCAATGAATGAGTGTTCATGTGAGTATATTAATGAATCATAAAATGTGCTACAACTGACTTATGTGGATTTATTCTTCAAGTATTGTTAGTAATTATTAGTTACTAATATCGGATTGAAAACTTATTTGTGAGTCGCCTGTTAACAGGTTAAGGAGAACACTGTACCAAGTTTCCTCAGTACCAAGGTTCCTCTCTCTCCCTCCCCTCTCATGCCTGACCATTTAGCTAGTCACTGTTTAGTAGTCGCCAGGGAAACACTCCCATCCCGACCGTCCTATGCGTTCCTACAAGTGTTATTCGGTTCGGTGGCTGTTTCATCCTCTTGCTGGTTTCGACTATCAAGACGCATCGAGTCTTTTATTCTGTAAAATCAGGTCGGTGATACTTGGAATATCTCTGTTACGATAGTGATTTCGTGAATAGTGCCTTTATGGTAAACCCTCAGACGTAGAACGAAATCCGTTCCATCACTTTGTTCGAATTGTTTATACGTTCGATTTCCGAGTCATATTTTCCCATCTTTTATACAGCGTACATTGAATAAATCCATCCCTAATCCCTAAATATTACTCATCATTAAAGAGGGGAGCAATTGACAAGTAAATTAACTTAAAGCTTGATCCAAATTGTCAATAAAATCAAAAGGGAATAGACTCCTATGCGTGTATTTCGTTCGCCCAGGTGGCCATCCACAGGGAGAAATTTTTAATCCCGTGAACACGTGTGTGTTGCCCGAGGGTCAATGTCTAAGTGTGTTTGGACATAGCTTCACATACTTGGACTTTTAGCCTCGGGTAACATACAGGTGTTCACGGGATTAAAAACTTCTCCCTGTGGATGGCCACCTGGGTGACCGGAATACACGCATAGGAGTCAATTTCCTTTTGATTCTATTGACAATTTGGATTAACCTTTGATTTATTTACTCATCATATTACCATTTATATAGTGGTCGTGGTGGCCTAGTGGATAGAGTGCTGGGCAGCCGACCGGAGGGTCCTGAGTTCAAATCCGGGTGACACTCCCTCAGAAAATTCTCGCGGTGCGACTATCTAATTGTAAGAACTTCGTGGAAAATTGCAGGTGGTCCAGGGAAAGGATCTTGTACCCTTACCTGCATATGTGAATGTCACTCGCCAATGGCGTAGTGTGGGGTGAGCTCTACTCTCACCTATCAAAACCTTGAGTTGAAACGCTGAGTCAGTGATTACCGTTTATTTGCCTTTTTATTTTATTATTATACTGCTGTAAAACTAAGATTTAATGTGTGCTTGAAACCATAAAAACTGAAGTGCTTTTTTTTTACCTTTGCTGAGCGATAAAGAAGAATTGTGAAAGCAGAGAGGAAGATGGAAAAGAAGTCTGATATTATTGGTTATATTCTCTCTTCTCCTCTTGATTCCGTTATCTGTTGGATGTGGTTCACTAGCTGTACGGAGAGGACTTGGTCTTTCTTTGGGGTAGAATCCGTCCAGCTATATATTACAAGATGTTGCGTGTTGCGGACTAAAATTTATTTTTCTCTTCAACGCGACAGTCGAGTTTATATGGTTATAACTCCGAACTTTTATTTGAGATTCAGAGGTGACATTTTTAGGAATTTTTCGGTGGAGTTATTCAAGTTATTCAAGCATCAAGCCGTTAGACTTTCGAGGGTCTACTATATCCCACACGCAGAGAAGTAGGTGGTTTCATGAACTCACAAGCTGGTAACCACTACCAAGTCAGAAGGTTAATTTTTGTTTAACCAAGAAGATAGTAACGATTACCATCTCACTTGGTTACCTTGCGTGGGTTGCCGTCACCGCGTCGTACTGGTAACCAGAACCAAAAGGCGGTTTTATGCCTCAACCAGACCCATAGTTGTGATAAACATCTTTCATTGTCTGGGTTACTCAGTAAAATGGTCTCGTTACCAAGCTCTAGTGGAAGGATGTGTTGAAACCATCTTGAAATGGCTGCCTTGAATCTCTCTTGAAGTTGTGTTGATATTTGAAACATAAATCCAACACAGTATCTGTTGAGACACTCTTGATATTCTCTGTTGAGACTCCCTTGCCCTCTCAAAATAAAAAAATGAAAAACATATTTCAAGTACTATGAATATAATAACACTGCGGCATACATTATTTTATATCATTATCCTATTCTACCTAACGACACAGTCTCTAACTCACATGATCCTCTTCCCTACGACTCATCGCACACATTTTAACACCCGATATTGATAACGCCAAGAAAGTCTTATGTATGTGGCCACTTCCGAGGAATAATATGACTTCGAGAACTAATTTTTGAAAACTGCAATTCCGTGATAGCCTGAGGAAATACCATTACATCACGATGACAGTCATTTGGCATTAATGAATAGAAACCTATATTGCCATATAGTATTCATATAAATCCAGTATTACTGAGAATAAACAAGATATTTTCCAATTCCCGCTCCAAGCGCATGCGCACCATCACTCCTACCACGTTGCTCCCGCTACCACTCCAGCGGGTTCCTCGAGCTTCCAGACTTGGTTGTGTGCGCCGGTAACTGGCTGCCTGTCGCACCAACTTTGAAAAGATGGTTCCCGTTACCAGCCGCATAGCCATTGCAACCGAGGGCGAGTCGACCAGTCGTGCTGGTACTGATTACCAAGCTCGGATAGTTACAGTGGCCAATAGATAATTACGAGGGTGACCAACTGCAATTTTTTCATCAACTTACAATCACGTTACCACCAATTTTACAGGTTACCGTAACCAACCGTTTACATGCGTGTGGTGATGGACATTTTAGTTCACTTTGGAGAATAGTTCACCAAACTATATTTTACCCGTGTGAATTATTCACTGCTGCATTGATTACCACTACGACTAGGGGTAAGCAATTGCCGCCAATTTTTAATATAAATAGGTTGGATTAAACCAGGTGTTGTTTCTAACGTAGGAAAGTGTAGGTTTATTTTTAATCACAAACTTTCATTTAATTTTCCCTTAAAAGTCACTCTTAATCCTCGCACTAGGGTGAAGTTAATCTCTATATTTTTTTAAATTACTAAACTTCTTCAAAATATTTTTTCCTCTCCACAAACTAATGTCTTTATGCGAACTATGCCATGAGGTACTAATATGTTCCATCGAAGAGGAAGCATATCTGTATCAGAGTGGGTTTTTTTATTTTAACAGCCCAAAAAGAGAGTTATAATGAGAGGCCGAACTTTAATTTCAAATCGCAGCTAAAATTGCTTACTATTTCTGCGTACCGTACCCTTCGAATTTTGTTACTTGTAACTAATTCATTTAGAACATATCCGGAATATATACCGCGTGCGTATTGTAAAACATTTTCTTAAGTTCCACTCTCATGTTTTCAGTAATTTCATTATAATGCAATTTATATAACTTCCTGATTATCCACAGCGATGTTTTTCATCGCTAATTGCGAAAACAATATTTTAAAAGGTTAAATAAATTTAATTTTTTTCTTAATTCGTTACCAAAAGCACTCAGTTTCTTTTCGAAATATGTGACTAATCGTACCAAACAACCGTATTAGTTTCATGATCGACCGAAAATTTTTGTTGGGCTCGAAATGTTTCTTACGTTTATCACGGACTGTTATGCAATAGTAGGTACTGACTTTGTACATATGATAATAGAATCCACTAGACTTTCCACTCACACAGTTTTCCGTCAGAGCCTCCAGTCTAATTGATCACTTGCTGCAAATATGGCTGTTATTTTTGCTATATTTTCTTTTCCTCACTCTTCATAAGCATTCCGACCGTTCATGTGATGTCCATCTTTATGGACATCATATTATCCATATCCTTTAGCTACATCACCATAGTCAGGTGTGTAGTGTACTATTACTTTTTGGAAAATTTTATTGCTTCTTATTGGCACTTTTCTTAGACATTCCATTATTATCATTATTGATGCCGGGTAAATCAACATTTAGATATGACAGCATAACGGGCTTTACACCGAACGAACTAAAAGTCTTGATACTCGACTTCGAAGTAGATGGTCTAATTGTTCGCGAACTATTCACTGAACGGATGTTTTTTGGAGAGTCGGTCTTCAATAAATTAAATCACATGAGTACTCTTGCCAACGTTTCGAAAGTTAATATTTTCATCATCAGGGCTTGAGGTGGAAAAATTATATTAAGAATTCAGAATATGCCGACAGTTCTTAAGTATATTGACATTTTATGAGCCCAAGAAATGTCAATATACATAAGAACTGTCTACATATTCTGAATTCCTAATCTAATTTTTCCAACTCAAGTCCTGATGATGAAAATATTAATTTCGAAATGTTGGCAAGAGTACTTATGTGATATAATTTATTGAAGATCAACTCTCCAAAAAACACCCTTATATAATTAAGTGGTCAATAACTGGCTCTCATCAAGTGTTCATTGAACTACTGTTAACTAACTGAAAAAGGTGAAAGTAAGGTTAAAAACGGTGCCTTTAGGTGACGTTTGTCCCGAATTTCTGTCCTTTTCCTTCTGGTTTAAATTAACTATCGATTGATGAGTTACTTTTATTTTATAGTTCAATTTCATGATTGACAATGTTTTTATCTAAAAGCCTTGATGAATTTGAGAATTATGTTTTGTCTTTTTCCGTTTAAAAAGTAATTAGTGTTTCCTTTAAAAAAAAGTAAGACATATAGAGACTTAACATAGCAGAATATAATTTTTAGAGAATTGGTCTTCTTTTTAATAAATAACCGCTCACATTATCATTACCATCACCGCTCATTATAATTTGATCAAAACATTGGAAGAAAAGAGATAAAAACATGGTTAATATTGATTCAGTAACAATTTTATTTTTGTTTTATCAGGCTTTTGTTCATTTTTTCTATAAATTGTATATTTATATATAAAAAGTTTATAAATTACCTAATTACATCATCCACTTATTTAATCCGTTGTCACTGTTTTATAAATATCATGTTTTCTGTTACCAAGGAAAAAAGCTTTAGTTATGTTTGTTATTCTGTTTCTCTCTACTTAATTCTGTTAATTACTCACACTGATTAGAACTAAGGTATTCAAAATTGTTTTTTAAATTGTTTGTGCATTATCATGTTTAAATATATTTATTTATGTTTATTTTTCATATATTTTGTAACATTTAAGCCCTGAAGATGCCAGTAAAAAATTACGAAACATCGGTAATGTTAACGTGAGCGGTGATTTGATAAAAGAACACCAATATTCTAAAAATTATATTCTGCTTTAAATAGTGTGGTCGAGTAAAGAGAAATAGGTTCTTAAAATTTTCATTTCTGGTGGTTTGAGCGAGATAGTTCCCTAGTCATAGTGGAGACCATATTCAAATTTTATTTTTTGATTTTAGCGTCAGTAAGAAGTACGAAATAAATATTGTTATATTAATGGCGCAAATATATAGTTATATATGCCCAAAAATCACGGTAATTAAATAAAGCTACATAAGTCTCTAACTTGACTCATTTTTTCCAGCCGAACGGCTGAAAACCCTTCAAACAGGCAGGTTTTTTTGCTATTCTGTAAAAGTTACTGTGGTGAGTAATAAATTATTTTTTATAAATAGATGAGAAAATATGCAATCTATATACCGTTGGTTTTTTTAACGAAATCTAGGTGTTATAAATTCCTATTTCCTTCAATATTCTCCCTCTGGAGCGCTCAGCCATAATCTATCCCATGTAAAACAGTTTATATTTACAGGCAAATTGCTCGAAAAGTAGTTTGGCAAAGGGTTGATATTTTTATATCATTGGAAAGATGGGAGTTGTTTCTTTAAAATGAGGCCAAATTCATCAAATTCTAGGTGAAGTGATTTTTCGCTCAAACTATCTTAAATCGAGACAAGAGTCGATTTCAAACGACGAGACGTGACCGACCCGAAGTCTCGTCTTGCGGATGTACACAAATGAGTTATGTCTTAAAAAAATAGAATTTTTCTGAAAAGGGCGTCCAACGCATAGAGCGAGCAAATTTATTTTATTATACTAACCTTTTGTGTGTAATGTCAACGCTTTCGCTGCGGCTTCCAAGAGGACGACTGAGTCACCCCTTCCCCCCTCCCTCCCCCCCCCCCCCCTCCATCGCCCACTCCCTCTTTCGCGCCTCTGGCGAGGAAGCATTTTTTACGCGTTCCCGAATCAAAATAAAGAAGTAGCTTTTTTTGAGTTTTGAAATATTTTAGAAATGTCTGAAATTCAAATTATTTTTGAAACTGTAATTCTCTGAGGAAGGAGGACGAGAATAGGCTGTAGGCGTTTGAGATGGCGTGGAGGAGGAGGATATGGTGGACAATCACTCGGCGTGTGGTGGTCGAGGAGAGGAAAGCGCTGTTGGTGGAGATTAGGAGGAGGCAGAGTGTGTGTTTGGAACGGGTAACAATGAGGGTCTACGGTGGTGCTGGAGGCCATGATAAGAGGAGAGGATTATGGGTAAGCGGGGAGGGGGAGAAAAAAAATATTCTTTATGGGTGGGATGAACAGGGTTGAAAGTATGCCGAGCTTGAAAAATGAACATCTAAATCTACAAATACCCTGCAAGACACCTCAAGAGTGTTAGGCCGGGGATGAGTAGTCACCAACATGCATTACACCATGCCCTATTAAAGTCAGTGTACCTACGAATATTGATGCATTAGCATAAATCGCTAATGCTTGTCAGGAGGCGAAGCCTCACAAGCATTCACTACACTATGCTA
The DNA here is from genome assembly GCA_963573305.1 of Pyrrhosoma nymphula. Taxonomy (NCBI): domain Eukaryota; kingdom Metazoa; phylum Arthropoda; class Insecta; order Odonata; family Coenagrionidae; genus Pyrrhosoma; species Pyrrhosoma nymphula. The sequence goes on along the minus strand of OY754334.1, from coordinate 109,179,136 downwards.
CCAATGTTAGAGGGATAGAGCGAGGGATGAAATCGCGTGAGAAGTCCTTTTTTTGCATTTGCACTTTGCCTGCGCCTTTCAAAGGCTACTTGCTCTTTCTTAATTTTGTCGTAAAGTAAGTCCGGTCTAAGGAAGCTCATCATGGGCTTCCATTAAGCCAGTATTTATAACGTCATTTTACCACCGAATTGATTGTTTCTCATAGGAATTAGTGCGAAGAATGCTAAAATTACTGGCATACTGAGAAAACATTGAAAGTTTAAGCTTATTTAGCGAAGTGTTAAACAACATTTAGTCCCTTTTGAGTCCCCCCTAAGACCAGGACTAAGTAAAAATCCTTTTAACTTGAGTTTTACTTGAAATCTGTGATTACGGCGGAAGATACAGTGTAAACCTCTGCCGTGTAAACCTACCTTAACTTCAAACCTATCGTGGAGAACACACATATTAAACAAATGCGGCACAGCCTTAAGGAAACTAGGATTTATCAAGCGTATAGTAGGAAGGTCCTCGGATGAAAAAGTGAAAGAGAGGTGTAAATTCGCTATGGTTAGGCCACACCTCGAAAACGCCACGAGCGTTTGGGACCCTGGACAGAAAAACTTAATTTAAAAAAATACTAAGGGAAGCTGTGCGCCTCCTTTAAAACTGATACAGGCAAGCAAAAGGAGTTTCACTGCTTTTAGAAGGATTAGGTTAGGAACCGCTAGATACTCGGAGGCTACACGATAGCTGTAGATTGCTTGAGGTATTCAGAACAGGTGCACGGAGAAAAAAACTTTGTTGAAGTTACATTCCTTATGCTGTTGCAGCAAAATTCGTTTGTCAACATAGTGACAGCAGAACTCATTGTCGCCCGAGCAAATGGCGTTTGCTACCATTGCTCTGTTGAGCGAGCAAAATAAATTTACTCATGGCGCGCCTACATTTGATCGGCCAACAAACGCGATTTGCTTCGCCAGAGGTCTGATTTGTAGCGGTAGCTAAGGCCATTGTTATTTCAGCGTTCAGCTGTTAGTCCAACTAAGTGATTTTGCAGCCTTTGCAAAACTATTAGCAGCATCGGTATACGGTATTTCAGCAAATCATTGGTACCGATTACAAAATGTCCGCTGAGTGCATCATGGGAATTTTGGTATAAACAATAACAATGCTGTTTTATATTGAAATGTAACTTTTATTGGTATCAGCATCAGGCAATGCATATCAAGTCATCGTCAAACTTCACAAATATTTTATGTTAGCATACCTTGAGATAAGTGTTGTAATTAGGTACAGATGCCTTGTTAAAAACACATACTAAAAACAAAATTTCTTCCTATAAACAATTGGAGAAATTCATGATCGAAAATAACATTGCAAAAAATCACAATCAATCAATTCGAGCGCGAGGACATTTATCTTTTACAATCTTTATACATTTACGTTATTTTTAGACAGTAATATTTGTAATTATGGAGGTTATTGTATTTCTTGGTTTTATTTTCCTTAAAGCTACACTTATCAGACGCTGGGGATTTTTCGTCTCTCTCATGCGGCTGCAGATATGGTTTCGCGGTATTCCTCCTTCCTTATTTCCAGAGTTCTGGGCCGTACGGTTTTTATCTTGGGTCTCCTGCCCGATTCCTTCCTGGCCTCTCTATAAATTCCTGGTTCCTCTTTCTTCACCTTGATACCGCCTAGTCTCCGCTTCCTGCCGCTTTTATTCTCCGACTTGGTCCTTTTTCCTCCTTCGCGTGCTTTTAGTTCTTAACTCCTCCACTTATCTCTGCTGACTGTCCAAGTCATGGTACTACTAATACGAGGTAAGCCGTTCCCGTGACCAAAATGAGACCGTTCTGCGCATCTACGTCACGCGGATAGCAGCAGACGACTCGCTACATGTATGGAGCTATGAAAACTGTGATTTATATCTTTAGTCTTAGGTAACAGGGACATTAAAAAATATCATTACCGTAAATTTGTTGGTTACGATAAAACATTAAACACTACTTTAATCTCACATTAGTTATATTTGGACGAAAATCCATGGATTTAATATTAAAGCATCGTTCGTGAACTACTGATGAGTAAACGCTACCGGATAAACATTGAAGCCACGTTCTTGAGGCAGTAAATATAAATGCGACTGATTGTGAACGAGGATTATCGGTATTTAATAATGCGTAGAAGTAGGGAGTAGTAGCAACCTCCTTACCGAATAGAAATGTTTTTATTCCAACGCAAGTTAGCGATATACCGGGAGTGTTGCAGTTCAATCGCCAACTTCTCCAGTTCAAAAACGTACCTCGGCATGGTAGTGTACATCATTTCACTTTTCTTCGTCATTGCATTAATATTTGACAATCACATAAGTAATTGATTCAAACGTCATAAACTTATCCCCGATCTTAACTAAGCTTTGTAAAGTCAAAGCGTCGAACGTCTAGAAAATGTTTACTCTACCCGTATCGTCATAATTAACTACTTTTGACAATATAGAGCCAGTTTATCTTATCTTTACGTAGTTATCAGCAGAGATTAGCAATGATCAACTTCCAGTTTTAAGAAAATTGTTTCACCATAAATTATTACTCTTTGATTCTGTTTATATTTAATCTTCAAACCACAAATTTCTGCTCGGATAGGCGGTGGCTGTTTAGTCCCAATAGTCATTTCATTATTATACATAAAGTTACGCTAACGTATTAGGACATTTAAGTCACATATTAACACCCGAAACAAAAGACAATTCTACAATAAGTTTGCTACTGTAAATTTTACAATTGGATTTTGGTACGTTTTACAATTGAACTTTATGCAATTCTGAAAAATAAGACTTTAAAAGGGGATTTTTCCTAGCGAGATGTAACATTACAAAAAATACTCAATCATTTGTAGTGAACAATGATTAGTTAATGGAAAAATTGTTGTCTTTGTCATCATCATTGGTACATAGTCGTATTCTCATCTAATTTCTTCCTTGTGGGTTGAGCCCGAGGCACGTGAAACGTTGCGATGTTGATCAACATCAAGCTGGCCTCAAGCATATACTGCTAACAGCTTCTAAAGGGGGACTTGGAGGAGGCATAATGACAACCAAATTTTATGCTTGCTATTGATGCAGGATAAAAAATTTATTTCACATAGGTACGTGAAACAGTATGGTTAATTTAGAGTTATTACATTATCAGCAGCAAAACAAATTAAATACAATGGTTCAGGATCAGACAAGAATGAACTTCCCATAGCTTGAGCATAAAACATCAAAAAAGGTCATTTGAGTCATTTATCCAAACATTCCACAGTGGTGTCTTAGGTTCTCATGAGGTCAGGGTCTCCTGTTGCAATTCCTCAACTACACACATTTGCTATAGACTAACCAGGGCACTAAAAGAAAGACACATAAAAAAGGTAGACATATACATTTATAACACAATAATACTCTATAACAACCAAGGATTAATATGTAAGGAATCCATTCTAACCATTTCATCAATACTCGATACTTGTGTCCAAAGATAGTGTGCACATAACCAGTCGAGTCTGGTAATAGAAAATAGTTTCACTCATAACTCCTGTCTGCTGTCACCCTGAAAAAGATTATTTGAGTGGATTTATACATTGACAATTGCAACCTCTTCTCCTAACCATATTAACCAATGTGTTATCCCACAATACTCACAGGATATTCCAAGGATTATCCTCAAACTCTACATCATATGTCACACTCTCCTGTAAACATCCTCCAGCTTCATTTTCACTGTAGGGTGGTAAAAAAGCACAATACCTTAAAAGAAAATTAATTTGCAACTTCATTAATAAGCTCTGATGGGGGATAATAATTTTACTTTTAAGGGGCTCCTCAATTGATCTGTCAGCTCGTAATGGTAGTAGAGGAAACTCATCTTCCTCAAGCAGACATTATTCACAGATGCATAGAATCACATTTCTCTCAGAATCAACAGCCTCCAACACTAATCCCATTACTCATTAAAGTTAACTTGTTCATTATAACTTACTGAGCTAGGTGGATAATCAAAATTTGATTTCCCTTATCTTTGACCACTCAGGGTTCAATTATGTTGTGGTAAATAAAAACTAACGCTGAACAAGCTCTCAAAATAATGACACTTGAGCAAGGTAACAAAACATTATCCTTGAGACACAACAAACACTGAGTTAAGGCATTGCAGGCAACACAATTTTTATTAAAGGCTTCGAGGAAAGCATTTTTAAGGAGTAGGTCAGAAGCCACGAAACAAAACGAAAATTACGTTTGGGTTGGCAGGATATATTCCAAATGGAGTCAAAAGGTGATGTTGCATTAGTTACACTCTGGCATACTTATTCAATTAAACACTTAAGAGACGGGAGGGAAATGTAAGAGCAATACTGAAGTTACATCTTAGCAGTAAAAGGATTACTTCCCAATGTAATACTCCTAAAAAAACATTGTTTCTAAACTCTCAAAATGACCAGTACCTTAGAAAAGACTTTTACTCAATTAAGAAAATAAGACGGAAAATTGAAATAACGCATTCTTGGAAAGGTGAAAGTTAATGGTTCCAATGCAATGAACGAAATCCGGCAAATTCCAAAAATGGCATACCGTTCAAGATCCAAAACTGTTGGTTGCAGAACAATGTTCAAATTCTGACCGACTATATTTCACCCTTCCATAAATACGAGTACTCACGGATTCTCTTCTAAGGCATTATTATCCTCTAATAAAGAGTCAACTAGCTTTCTCTTCACCTTAACTACAAATATTTCCTTCCTCTTCCAAGAATCCTCTTTTTCCCCCGTTGACAACGGTAAATGGAGCGAGGGCACGGCGTCTGTTTTCAATTTCCTGCGACTCTTAGGAGAATACCTTAGAAGTTGCTGCTAAAAAGCATCCTCGTCAAAATGCACCGATCAAATCCATGCTAAAAAAATAACAGCTTGCATTAGCAAAATAAACCAATTGCCTTATTTTATGGGTAGTAAACTTAAGTTCTAATATAACAGCAAAACACATCGATGGAACTTCATTTTCTCGTAAGTTATGGCTAAAAATTATTTCATATTACTTTAATATGTAACAATTAAAATAAGTAAAAAAATAAAATAAATGATATTACCGTTATCAGCATTGAAATGGTCTCGCCTCCGGCATGAGTTTATCCACTTCGCCCGCACTGAATCTTTGGCAGGAAATCGAAAAAACTCAGCTTCCCCTTCCGATTCCTTACAGAATTATTGCACCCAAATACTGCGCAATAAGACATTGCCAGGTATTCCGGGCACGAGATATAGATGAACGAGTGTAAACTCTCAAATTCAATCACTTCGAGTACTCTCAAAGCTCAGAATGGATGTAAAAAACTGTGGCTTGCTATCCTAGTGACATCGCACACTCGACAAAATCGCATCGGAGCGCGTCGACAGATGCGCAACGACTTACCTTGTATTAGTAATACCATGGTCCAAGTGTCCACTGTTAACCTTCTAGGCGTCTCCCGTTACTTATTGTTACCCGTTTATTGTTTTTGCGTCATCCTGAACTCCCCGATGTAAATATTGATTTATGTTTGGCGTCCCTATAGTTATAATAAATAATTTTGTAACTATGGCAAGACGATTGCTTGCTTCACTAAAGTATTTGTTGTGGTTACAAATGCTGGCCTACCGATACCGTTTGCTCCAGGCGCAAACGTCATTTTGTCAGAATAACGAATCATTTGTATCCGTGGCAATTAGTTCTGTTCTTAAGGCAAATATTCAGCCAACAAATGGGTTTTTGCTCGAATAACGAAAATATTTTTTTCCGTGTGTGTTTCAGTTGACACGGAGAATATCATTTTGACGCCACACTACATCTCTAGGTCCGACAGGAAAGATAAAATAGGAGAGACACATTGCCGAATAGATAGGTGCAATAATTTATTCTTTCTACGCACAATACGTAACCATAATAAAAACTGAGATCCACTGAAAACATTCCCGAAATACAATTCACCTTTTCTCTTCCCTATAACATTCTCTTCTACATCTTTACGCGGCTGATGTCTTTACACCCCCTGCCACGCGCCCATGTGGAGGCTAGCAGGGTAGTATGGATGTAAAACTGGAAGATCACTCTAACATGCATACATTTTCACCATCAGAATTTTTCACGCCGGGCGTATTTATACGCCGTTAGCACGGAGGGCAGGGATTGCTTCGGACGTACATACACGTCCATGGCGGCGAAAGGGTTGGTATTTTCGCGGCCCCACCTCTTCTTCCTTGAGAGAAGGAAGCAGCGCGCCATCGACCGATAGGGTGAGGGGGTTGGGTGGGGGGTGGGGAGGGGGCGTCGGTTCCTCCACTCCCCCAACCCTTCCCTCCCCACTTTCCCTTTGTTTCCCCTCGCCACTCCCCGCGGATTCCGAGATAGAGTGACCCTGTCCGGCTCCGCCCTACGCCTAATGAGGATGACGGGATATGTTCCACGGTTTACTGTACCGCGCCATCGAAACGATAGTTACAGGTTTGTATAGCGAAACTTGGTGGCCCTCACCAAGTACCTCGAAGAATTAGTCAAACGAGTGTGGTTCAAGCGTTGATGAGCGGGATAAGGTACCGAAGTACTCCATGACGGACCTCTGGAGGAAGACTCCGCCACTTCATCCCACTTTCCTCTCTTTTGCGCCATAATCTTCACGAACGAGTACCACCAAGTTTCGCTACGTCTATACTGGCGGTAACCATTAACAACGAATATAGGGCCTTTAATTTTTTTCCGCGATTTCCGACTGTGGAAGCGTTTTTGACAACGCGACCGTTAGGGTATTGCGTTGCAGCGATTTTTATTTATCAGGGTGAATATAATGGGTGTTGAAAAAATACATATTTTATATAACAATACCATTTGATAAAGCTCAAAAATCTAAGACGAATTTGAGAATGAAAAAAATGTTTAAAATTTCAATTGATATAAACATTTATTTTGAGGTATATTATAAGAACCATAAGAACTTACGAAAGTCCTCTTTCATCTAAAGAGACCAAATACACCATGTTATATATTAAAATATATTTTTATAGTAATTTTGTGAAAATATTATTTTATTGTGTTATAAAACAGTATTCCTCAAAAAGCAACACTTTTTTCGCATTAATATTGTTTCTACATCAAATATGTCAAATTGGATAAACAAAAAACGAAAAAAAAATCTGATTATTTTTTCGCCAATTTTTCTTTTCATATGACACTGAAGCAAGCGGTTAATCATAACTTTTTGCGAGGGTGCCAAATTTTTCTGCAATAGATATTTGGAAAATGAATAAAAAGAACCAATGAATATATTAGGCTGCCGCATTAACTCTTCAGTAGGCCGCTCATTGGTTTAATTTTTTCTAGATTTTGAAGGCTCAAATACAAAAAAAATTATCGCACCCTACAAAACTTTTACGGAAACAAAATCGTCTTAGATTTTCAAGCTCTACCTAATGGTTGAATGTTGTCGTCATACTTTTTTTAATTTTAATGTACCGTTTTCATGGATTTTTTAACACCTTGTACAATTGTCGAGCACAAAACTTGCTTCTAAATAATAATTGTAAATATTATATCACTCAGTGATTCAACCCGAATGTTGGTTTTGGATAGTTGAGGGTATAGCTCACCTCGGACTAAGCCACAGGCGTGTGGATTTCACACATTCAGGGTAGGGAGGCCAGTTCCTTTCCCTGGGCCACCCCGAACTCCGAGGAATTTTTTTGTTTGGGGGCGTCCAAAGGATTCACCCGGATTTGAACCCGGGACCCTTCGATCAGTAGCCAAGCGCTCTACCCAATAGACCACCACGCTCCCCTAAATATTATATAAAATATATAAAAATATAAAGCTAAAACAACGAATTTTATCTCCATCCCCATGATCGGCCGCGATAAATTTCGGTACCTAATTGAATAAGTAGAACAAAATGAAGAAGTACGAAATTTATTATGTGAATGAATATGCGCATTAATCTATAAAATATAATTCATAAAGTATTCATTTATACTTGTTTTAATGTATCTATAATTACTAATTACGAAGCGAAAATAAACTGCACTGTGAACCACACTGCCGGAATCAAATTGAGCATCGCAATCCTATCGGCTTCCACGGTTCATCGCATCGTAAAACCGTTTCGTAATTCGTACCGCTCGGAACTTAATTCGGATGTAATTCTTTCTTCGGTGGGGCGACCTTTAGAATCTCGGGGTGATGAGGGTTGGTGTGGGGGAGGTGGGAGAAGGGGGGGGGGGGCGGGGGTGAAGGGGCGGTTGGGTGGGAGTGGGGTAGGAGCACTAGATGACCGACGCACTCCTCCTCTAACTCTTTCTGTCCGACGGTACTCCCGTCGGTATTAGTGTAGCATGTCTCCACATTCAGAAAATCTCTATGCGCGTCTCCACATAACGTTGTTGTTTTAAAAAAAGATGTTTTTCGAGAGTTGGTTATGAATAAATCAGATCACATTTGTACCTCTTGCCAAAGTTTTGAATATTTATATTTTCGGGTGCCATCCATTCGTTCTAATGCGCTAATCACTTCGCTTAACTCAACAGCGCCCTTGCCATCCATTCGTTATTCAGACCCTGCGCACTAAGTAGCGCACTTCAAAACCGATCGGGAGTTCGAAAGAGTTGATGTGCGCTAAACAACAAAAGAACGACGATAATAGCATCCGTGATTGTTGCCGAGAGTTTGTTGATTTTCAGTGAAGACGTCAAAAATGCACATTATAAAGTTTTGAATTACTCAGCGACAAAAAGCTAACTTTTTTAAATACTTACTTAGAACGAATTCAAGAAATTTACCCAAAAAATTCGGCCGTGAATTGTTCACCAATAGAATGCTACCTACCGCCTGGTTACTAAACATTTCGTTGGCGCACGTAGTTCCATTCAACGACATTCGTGTTCGTTGATGTGTTCTGATTTGCGCCAACTTCAGTTCCTTGATTGGAAAGCTCCCTTCATATTCAGGGCTACAATAGTAACATAACGTTAAATTAATCAGCAATTATTTGTTCCTCATAAATTATTGGAAAAAATATTGACCTTGAGGTAAAAATAATTAAATTGAGATATCAGTTCATACAAACATTTTTGATGCATATTGGAATTTGTTATGGTAACTAATTTCATATTGCTTAGTAGCTAAAACATGGTCATCAATAAAAAAATTGCATGGAGCCATAATACCCATACACGTGGTTAACAAATGAACATGTAATTATGTGGAATATTGCTGAATATAGAAATGTCTAATAACTATTATATACTGTACTTATTTTATGAAAATCCATTACGTACATATTTGTGTGTGGACCATCTAGTGATGAGCATGGAAGCTAAAGCATAATAATTTGAATGACATATATAACTAATAAAAATTATTTGCTGTGGACGAGTTATGAGTTATCTGTAGTGTATTTTATCGGGTATATGCTGCATAATTTCTGAATATGTGTTCTATTGTTACAGACTGTGGGAGTTTAAGCATTATATGGATAATCTCTTTGAACAACCTCTTTTGACGGTTGGGTTCAAAATCTATAGGCTTAGCGTCTTTTAAATTAACACTGTGGCTTTTTTAAGTGCATGATTAGCCAAAGCACAGGTCCCAGAATTAGTATTGATTGAGGATTTGTGATTAAAAAATATGGTTTTGAATTACTGTGAATATTGTCCTGTCTTTTCACATTATTCGCAAGAAATCGAACAAACAATGTTGTTCATTAAATCCTTTGGGGCTTGACTCTTTAATTTTGAATAAACTACCCGTTAGAATTTTAGTTTCTTTAGAGAAGAGAAAGCAGTGATCTTGATGCAAGAAAGTGAAGATTGTTTTTGCAACAAAATTCCACCTAACCTGGCTATCGCGTTAAATTCATCCATACGTTCCATGAATAATTCAATGTGCCTTTTAGGAAATTATTACAATTCTTTACTTGGTAAAAGTGAGCTTTCATCTCGCCAGCAAAAACGCAATTTTCATCCACTTCCAACAGATTTATCGCAACAAAATTTACCTCACTTATCATGCAAACCTTGTGCATTAATGCAACATTGTTAACATAACAGCACTGAATTTATTCTAGGAATGGCTTAGTGTCAAACCTGAGACGTGCGTTTTTTCTTCTTGTCATATTGGAAAAAAATGCCGTATTACATTCTTCACCGTAGATGGCGCGGCGATCGAGCGACTATCCGCCAAATAACACCCTCCAGCAAACCAATCACCAACGCGTTATTTACTTACATTGCTTTTGACATTGCTTACTTTACTCACTTTCAGACCTTCCATCGAACAAATTCACATTTCACGAGAAACAACGAAGGGAGTTCGGTATGTAGCGAAGAAGAGCAACAGCTCGATGGCTGCGTCATCTAGGGGGATCGGTAGTTCCTATAACCTTAAAATATGGCGGCGAAGTCCCGAAATAAATTCGAAAAACTGGTCATTATCTAACTCAATTTCCTCAAAAACTACTGGTCTCACGGGTATGTTTCTTACATTCTTACAAATGCGCATTATTCACTCTACTCTTTAGTGTCAATGTCAATTTCGCCAATGATTGTTTTTTTGCAAAAAGAAATTTAGCTGGCGAGACGAAAGCTCACCTTTACCTTTTTCTAGACAAATTATAGAAGTACTGTGACTATTCTGATACGAATACACCTGTTTTCTATGAATTAACTGCACAAATGATCTATTCAATATGGATGTGCGTTTTAATTGTCTTGAACAATCTCCTGTGCTATCTTACCCTATAGTTCCATCTATTTTCTTCTTTAAAATCCGTTGAGTTTTTCTTTCGCAACCCTCCCCCGCGTCTTTCCTCCTTCCCCCGGAAAAAACGTCAGAGAAAAGGAGGATGAGGAGGAGATAAGAGCGGAAATACCCCCCAGCAACGGTGGTGTGGGTCGTCAAGCAAAAGTATAAAACGCCAAGAAAAGGTTTCGACTCGTCGCTGTGCGACCAAGTTGGCTCGGCTATTCACTCTGCCATTGTCGCTTCATCTCTCGACTCCATCCTTGAGCCTCGGCTGTCACTTCTCTCTGCGGTGGAATTTGAATGTGAATTCGTTTATTTAATATGCATGAAATGTCTCCCGAGCAGCAGAGTTCATTGATTTCAATGAAAGCGAGGCCATTCGTAATTTTTGACGTAATTTACATAAAAGGATTTTGACTGAGAGGGAGAGCTATTTGAGGGAATGAGGCAGCCGACATCAGAGGACATTTGCACCGTTGAGAATGGGCTGGCAGGTCGCTGAGGAAAGTTATTGTACCTTGGGAATGTAACTCCGCGTCGGTAGTAGCCTACTCGCTACGAAAGGCGCCAAGGGGTCCACAGTTTCACTTCGCATCCGACAGATGGAGTAGGTACTACACCTAATGTACTCTCCACAGGGAACTCGGCTTTAAGACTGAAAAACATCCGCTTTGCCACTATTTGAGCCAGTGACGTAGCTAGTGACGCATGGTTTGCACCCAGTGCGGATAAGGTGTCACCCCAAGAATGAAAACTGTTGAAATTAATGAAAATCCGATTATCGTAAAGGTGTGATTAAATTTAATAAGTAAATTTAATAAAATGAGACTCTCAAGTTACAACATTATGATGGTAATAGTATTGTTTTATCATACATTCCTTTACATTTATGTATGAAATTGAAAGTTGAATATGTCAAAAGAATGAGAGTAGAATTAATAATACCCTCATAAACAAATTTTATGTACTCAAACACCTTAAAAATCTTTTCTTTCTAGCTTTGACAGCTGCAAACTCGGAAATTACGTACTCAAAATTTATAGTTTGTGTTGCCTCGCGCTCAATTGTTAATATTCCAAGTTTGTTAAGTCTCGCTAGGGTCATTGTTGCCCGCAAGTATTTTTTTATTAATTTTAGTTTGCTAAAACTCCTCTCGAACGAAGCAACTGATGCGAAAATCGTCATAAATAACTTTAGTGCGAACATAAGATTTCGAACAGAGTATGTAAAATCCCACTCCACAATAAATTTCAAAAAAATCTAGAGACTACCATTTACAAACTGTAACATTGGCCGCTTTTAAATGTCATCTTAACCTTGGTATATCTAAAAGTCGAGTTCTGTTTCTGATACCTCATCATAAAAATCAGTAAATTTTGAAACAGCTAATTTCAATACTTCATTATTCGCCAAAAGCAAAGTAATTTTCTGCACAACCACTAAGAATGATGCTACATCTTGAACGGACTTCGATCTAGTTCAAAGTTCAATACTGAATCTGTGAAGACATTCCAATGTATCCTTTTCCAGTTCAGCTCTTAGTGCGAGACCTGTATCGGTGGTCAACCAACCGGCCATTCATTTTTTACGATTAATTCGTCTTTGAATTGGAATATTATAGTCCTATGATTTTTTCACAGCAATATTTATTTCCTTTTCAACAATATCATTTCCTTTCTCTTCAATATAAAGACGAAGATCCTCTATTTTTATAGCTAATTGATCAAAACTCAAGCCTTTACTTTGTAATACAATCTGAGCACATTTTATTTCTCTTAGTACATCATTCCAAAAGAAAAGATAGCTAAGAAATATGAAGTCACACACAACAAGCATAAGATTCTGTGCAGCACCTCTGGTGTCTAAATTTTCTTGTTGATCACATAATTCCTCAATTGCAGCCATATTCCTTTCAACATTTTCTGCCAAAACGTTTTACTGCAGCATAATGAGCACTCAAACAGGTTGTTTGAGAGTCTTTTAACAGACCCTTTGCTTTGTTTAAGAAGCACTTCCCAGCGGCTAGTGGAAGCAGAAAAAAAATGTAAAAATTGTCCTAACTGTTCGAAAAATGTTACACAAGATACATTTTGTGCAAATGAGTGCTGGCCTCATAAATTAATTACGAAATACAAACAACAGACAGTGCTTATGTATAAAATATTTTTGTGGCAGTATCCTACCTGCTGGAATTTTCGTTAATTTTTTTTCACGGTCGGGTGTCACCCCCGAGGAGAGGCAATCGGTCCGGGGGTTAGGAAGCATTAGGAGGCACTCGGTCCGGGCCGCCCCCGCCGCCCCCCATAGCTACGCCACTGATTTGAGCCCAGTCCCTTAGGATGGTACTCCAGATGACACACCAACCCGACTCCGTAGATGTTCTGAGAATTGGATTATAGGGTTTTATGTATTGATTGATTCCACTTTGAGTCCAATTTGCTTGATAGAACTTTTATACAGTAAGTCCTCGACATACGAACGAGATGCGTTCCGAGAACTTGTTCGTAAGTTGAAAAACGTTAGCCAGGCATCGAAAATTGTAGTTACCGTATTTACTGGCCCATAAGACGCACTTTTTTCTCCAAAATGTGCTCTTAAATTGTTCGTTCGTCCTCTAAGACGCAAGCTGATTCGCCGGGAAATACTATTTAGGGATGGTCAGATCGGATCTAAAGATCCACGGGTATTACGTTTCTCCGGATACTGAAATCGGATCCTAATTCATTTTAAAAAATCTGATCTGGATCAGATAAAAAAATTCACACTGGGGAGTGGATACCATTAAAATCGCCCTAAATAACGGTCATCCTGTGTTGCGGCCGATGTTGGAACTAGTTGGAACCATGGAAGTTGGCTGCTGATGCTCTCGAAAGGATGTCAATAGGATGCCCTCGAAAGGATATCCCAACTAGTGGAAACCACCTGAGAAGTTAGGGCGGGTATGCGATGAGTGAAATGCGATACGTTTGGTTCGCGGTCATAGCTGATAAGGGACTCCCAACGGGCGACGCCCTCCCCCCCACCCAACCTTTGGAAGCCACTTGTGAAGTTAGGGCGTGGGAAAGCGATGAGTGAAATGTGATACTTTGATGAAATGTGATGCGGACTCGAGAAAAAATATCACTTTACTCCGACTCCTTAACTATGAGCGCCGAGCCGAGGGTGGGAGGAGAGAGAGAGAGAGAGGTGGCGGGGGGAGGAATAGGCAGGCCAAGGACGCGTAGCCGCTCGCTGCGGAAGTGCCAGCGCTCGGCGTGAAGGCCTGTGGAAAAAAGTGCTGGACATCTTCGTGGCTTCACACGACTACAGTAATTGTATTAAACTTGCGTACCAACTTGAGGAGTATCCGCATTGAAAGATAAACGATGCAGCTAGAACTTATATCAAATCTCATTTTCGTATCACTTCTCATAGCCGAGTATCATTTCCACGAAATGATCGATTTTAGGCAAGTGAACTAATTTTTTCTCCGATGTGGTTGATATCAAGTACGCACAAGTATGTATCAAGTCCTATGAAATAAGTTCTAGCAGCATCCTTCCTGCGCCAAACGGTGAAAACATAATTTCTTTATCTATTACCATGGCGATGTAAAAGTCAACGGTCTGAAAATGGATTTCCTGGCATGGTATCCACTTCCATAAGTGAATGATGCTTCCTATAAAAGGAAGTGAAAACAGATTAGAGTTCCGATTCTCTCTTCGCATGCGCCGATGCACTGCGTTATTTATCTCATTGATGTGACGATGCGTTTCAAAGCTCTCTCGGTCGCTACGCAACATAATTTCAGGTTGTAGAAAAATCATGGAGTGCGAAGTCAACCTCACAGCTACCACCGGGGTAAGGTTACAATCTGAATCGACCGAAATAATGGCTCCCTCTTTCGATCATCGGCCGTATCAACCTAGTGTTGGCTGCCGAGGCCGCTGAAAGGAGGCCCAACCCCTCCCCCACTAGTGAAAGCCACCTGGGTAAAAGCGAAACTGGGTGAGGGTAGATAATACCAGATAAGGTGAAGGAGAGATCCTCTCGGGTTACCCCCTTCTCTTTCTCGCTGAATGAGTCCTTCGGAGATGAATGTCGTCACGCCCAGGAATAAGGAACAAAGAACTTTTTTCTTGAAGGGTCTTCTGGAAAAAACCAGTATAGACGCGCCAATTGTTCAGATCCGACTGAGGTATCATCCTAAAATCTGACAACTTTAATGTTTCTGGCTGAGTGATTGAGAGGGATAGCTGGATGGAAGGACTGCTCGTCAGGTAATTTCCAAATGCCCTGGAAAGGATATTTTACCATTCATCACGATAACCCGAATCGAGCCTCTTATTGCCGGTAACAATAATTTTTCATCACAAAACGAATGAGTGAATGGAATAATGCCTCTATTTAATGCGAAGGTAGCTTAACAAACGGAAGTCGATTTCCATTGAAATGTCATGAGTAGCAATATCTCCAAATATACGACGGCAAACTTAAAAGTAAGGTCTCCAATTTTATTTTTTATAGAAAATGACAATTATTCACATTGTTGGATACATCGTTGGAAAGGTCATGGCTTCAGCTATTTTTCGATGTAGTCAGCCTGGCGCTCGATGACTTACCTCATCCGCACGATGAACTTTTGTATCCCGTCGTCATACCAGCTTCCGTCCACGTTGCGACGATAGGTGTTGACCTCCTCTTGCAGCTCGTCGTCCGTCGCGATCTTCATCCCTCCTAGGTGTTTCTTCAGGGCGAGGAACATGTGAAAATCAATGGGTACGACGTCGGGGCTGTACGGAGGGTGCCCGGTCACTTTCCACCCAAACTTCGAGATCAGCTCCTGCGTCTGATTAGCCGTATGCGGGCGCGTGTTGTCGTGATGAAATGAGACCCCCTTCGTCAGCATTCCTGGACCACAAGAGGCAACGTGTGGAATGTGCGGAAGAAGTTGTGCGCCGTTTTTTGAACCTTATCGTAACGGGTGATTAAACATGGGTTCACCACTATACCCCCGAGACGAAGCAACAGTCTAAACAATGGCGCCACCCGGCGTCTCCAAAACCGAAAAAGGTCAAACAAACTCTGTCAGCCGGGAAGGTCATGGAAACAGTGTTTTGGGACCGAAAGGGAGTATTTTTGGTGGATTTCATGCCCCATGGAACCACTATCAATAAGGAAAGATACTGCCACACACTACAAAAGATTCGGCGCGCCATCAAGAACCTACGTTCAGGAATGCTGACGAAGGGGGTCTCATTTCATCACGACAACGCGCGCCCGCATACGGCTAATCAGACGCAGGAGCTGATCTCGAAGTTTGGGTGGAAAGTGACCGGGCACCCTCCGTTGAGCCCCGACGTCGTACCCATTGATTTTCACATGTTCCTCGCCCTGAAGAAACACCTAGGAGGGATGAAGATCGCGACGGACGACGAGCTGCAAGAGGAGGTCAACGCCTATCTTCGCAACGTGGACGGAAGCTGGTATGACGACGGGATACAAAAGTTCATCGTGAGGATGAGGTAAGTCATCAAGCGCCAGGCTGACTACATCGAAAAATAGCTGAAGCCATGACCTTTCCAACGATGTATCCAACAATGTGAATAATTATCATTTTCTATGAAAAAAATATTGGAGACCTTACTTTTAAGTTTGCCCTCGTATCACTACTTGCAGGGCATCTTTCGGCTTTCGTCTTACTTCCCAATCATCCGTAAAAATTTACGATGCAAGTAAACAATAAACATTGCAAATTGATATATCGAGATAATATTGTTAAAATTCGTCACGGCAAAGAGGGGTAGTACCAATCCGCGAGTTGCTTCACGCCGCACCGCCAGCTGCAACGGCCAAATAACTTATCCGGTGGCGCCAAATTTGAAATTCTTTCACACGTTTGAATTTTTCGATTGGATTTGTATGTTCGTATCTTTGAAAGTTCGTAAGTAGGATGTTCGTAAGTCGAGGACTTACTGTATTTCACTATTTACATGCAGAGAGGGAAAATGGCGTACACAGTACGGGGTTAAATACGACTACATTAAAAATAAAAAAAAAAGTAAAAAAAAAACAAACTAACAGTTGGTAACTAAGTTGGATGAATGAAATAATTTTTATTTTTGTTCCCAAAAGAAAAAATAGATAGCAAAGAACACACTGTCGTGAGAAATAGCTCACACTCCAACCCTCGAAGTTTCCACTGCACATTGGAATCTTGCTTTCGGCGCCCATCTTTCTTCCGTTTCCACAAAGTTTCGGAACCATACCGTCCCCAACTTCAATCATACTAACTTCTTAATACGTGTGACTCCAAACTCAAACATCACTCCTTGGCCGAAAAAAACAAAATTGTTTTCGTAGCCTTTCGGAAGAGACCCGAGGTATGTGAAGGCTTTCAAACAATGAAGTCTTGCTACAGATGCATCGAAAATTCTGACTAGAATTATGTACTGGAAGATTAAAAAGATTTTTGTGTGTTGCATATTTTTCATTTTTGACCGATATTCAGTTTTCAACCTCTCGAGTTATTCTATGAGGTAAAATAATAAACTCCGCTAGATAAGTAAAAATTTAGAGGTCGCTTCAGAAGCATGAATTCTGACGACGTTGATAATATTTTACGAAATCCGACATACTACGGTAGATCAGATCATGAGAATAAAATTAGGGAACTAGACTGCAGAACGGACAGATTTAAAATGTCATTTTTCCCACGAACTATAAAGGACCATAACAGCGGCCAATGAGACTTTTATCTAGGTTTGTCGATAGGTAGTGTAGCTCTTAGTAGTAGTAGCACTCCCTAATACTTGAATCCTTATCTGTTACCTAGTACTAGCAGCACGCCGTGCATGTTTTCTACATAAGTCTTAAGTCTCTGTCCATTTGTGTAGTTGCAAAATACATATATATATATTAACGGTCCCTCTCCATTGTGATAATATCTGTAGTGTAGTGCATGGTTGTAAGGCTTCGTCTCGTGACGGGCATTAGCGATTTATGCTAATACATAATTAGTCGTAGTTGCACTAACTTTAGGGTATAGTGTAATGCATGTTGGTGAATACTCACCCCCTGCTACATAACCTTGAGGTGGCTTGCAGGGTATTTTGTAGAATTAGATGTAGATGAATTCAATTCAATTTCAATTTTCCATAATAATGAGGAAACTAACCCTGCTCTTAGGATTTACGCTCATAATTACAGCTCTGGAGCCAAAAATAATTTCTTTTTACGTACGGGCAAGAGCTCGCCATGAGTGAGATATTTTAGCGCTGGTCACTGCCGCGTGAATCACGCCACGCCTGGGGCAGCAGGGCCGGGCAGCGGATCTCTTCTGCCACATCCAACCCTTCATCTGCCCCGTTCCTTACCGCGCCCGAAGGCGGGCGAACTTCATCTTGAATGACACTCACAGACTCTTAGCGACACGCATCATGTTAAAAATCTTTTGAGGTAGTTTGAGCGTAATATCGCTACACCTAGCATTTGATGAATTTGGCCTAATTTTTAGGAAAAAACTCCCGTCGTTCCAATGATATCAAAATATCAACCTCTTGCCGAAATACTGTTCGAGCGATTTGTCTAAAAACATAAGCTGTTTTATATGGGATAGATTATGGCTGTGCGCTCCAGAGGGAGATTATATATTTAAATGAATTCGACAGTCTCTGGCGTTATATGGTGGAACAGCATTTTAGTACTAAAATGAAACTGCAGTATTTGTACTGTCCACTTAATTTTTTAAATGTAAAATATTACACTACACGTGTTTTGACGTTTCTTAGGGCGTCATCATCAGGTCTACACAAGTTGTAACGTGTGTAATCTTGTAATAATAAACTTGTTGTAATAACTTGTGTAGATCTGTTGATAACGCCCTAAGAAACGTCGAAACACGTGTAGTGTAATATTTTACATTAAAATTTAAGTGGACAGCAAAACTACTGCAGTTTTATTTAAGTACTATATATTTAAAAATTCGGAACTTCTAGCACCTACATTTCGTCAAAAAAACTAACGGTGTTTAGTTTGCATGTTTTCTCAACTATTTATAAAAATTAATCTAATACTCACCGAAGTAATTTTTACAGAATTACAAAAACAACCGGCTGTTTTGAAGGCTCTTTAGCCGTACGGCGTGAAAAAATGTGTCAAGTTAGAGACTTATGTAGCTTTATTTATTAAATTACTGAACATTTTGGTCATATATAACTATATCGTTGCGCCATTAATACTACAATATTTATTTCCTACTTCTTACAGACGCTGAAATAAAAAAATAAAATTTGAATATGGTTTCCATTATGAATAGGGAACTATCTCGCTCAAACTACCTAAGGACCGACGAGCTTTTAGGGTCCAACGAAGAGAAGAAGTTTAATGTAAATGCTTAAAGATGAAGCAGAAAACTTATGGAACACATTCTGCGACGCAGCATCTTCTTCAGAACAGTACTGGAAATAAAAATGAGCGGAAAAAATATGGAGGAGGACCTAGGGTGAAATGCATAGAGTCGATACACCGGCCTCCGTGGCGGTGGGGTGATGACCTCGCCTGATAGTCCAAAGGTACCCTTATGGAAACCTCCCTATAAGAATTCCCTAGAACATAGGGAAAAGCAAGCGAAAAATTGAAAATTCCATAGAAAAAATTTCTTGCCTGAGGAAATGCCATCAAGTTCTAGGGAAAGTTTTTCCTAGAACTTTTATCCTTAGAAATGACAGACTTCAGTCAGTAATTTCCCAAGAAAAAATGCTACTTGAGGGAAAACCGCCAGGCAGAGGAAAAATTACACCAGGAATTGGGTATTTTCAAAAATTTTAAATTTAAGTAAACGGATCTTTATATGTTACTCTGACTCGAACAAGCTTGCAGAGCGAAAATAGTTTGAAAATTGATTCAATATTAATTGAGATATTTAAGATTAAAATAGTCGAAATTTCAAATTTTTTTTCGCGGCTGCGAAACGAAATCTGATTGGCTTGACGTCATTTTTGCTGAGCGATAGACAGCTGTGAGGGAGAAAGTACAGAACTGTAGAAGATACCGTATGTACATAAAGAGTTTTCGTTGAAAACAAAGACTATGGCATGCAATGGTTTTATTAAAACCACATCAGATAATTTACCCAAAGTATATATGTTTATGGTAGGCGTTTTTATGAAGGACGAGCGATATACTGCTTCCGAAATTCGTGGAAGTTAAAAAAATGTAAGGATAAAGTTAGCTTGTAAAATCGTCATTACTGTTGTTTATCATTTTAATGCATATAATTATGTATTCGGTGTATGAACTTTATTAATTGTTTTTCCAATACACTCATAATCATTATGATACTTCTTCTTTCTTTCTCAAAGTCCATACCAGTCCATGCAACAGTAAACAATCAGTACCTTAGTAACATATCAATATAACACAGTACTTGCCAAATGTTGATGCTGCCGATACTTAACACATTTAATACGTTAATTTATGATTTGTTAATTAGTGATTGTTTGCAGAGGTTTCTGTAAGTAGATTTTAATCCACTTATAGAATTAATTACCTCCACTTAGATATTAATTATCTGCTATAGAAATGCCTAAAAATAGATTTTTATCTCCTAAATGTCTATTCAAAGTTTAATTTAAGTGTTGATTTATTATAAAGCTTCTCGTGAGAGTTATTGTGATAATGCTATAGGATACGTCCAAGTGGAGAGAGATGGACCATTGTGAACAGTCATTGCAAGAATATGTCCAGAACACGAAGTGCGAAGTAAAGCATACATTGTGCAGGTGGACATTGAGGAATCCGAGGAAGAAATTTCAAACATTCAATGTCGTGATTGGGTGAATGTATTACTTATTTGGTGTTTTCACCAATGTATTTGTACATTGTGGCACAAAACACCATCTATATATGCCATTTTAAGGCGCATCAAGAAACAGAAAAACGTCCAAAACTAATTTCGCCGCACTTGTTTCCACCGTAAGCATAAGGAAACGCCTGGGTCTAAATGTAAACAGCGAAAATGACGTCACAGGTCATTCGGTTGTTTACGGAGTGTGCTTGGCAGCATTCGTAACCTTCAACTTTCTTTAGATTTTAAAACCGAAATTCATACAATTTGATTAGAAAACTTTTAGCCAATGCAATAAGTTCAAGTAACAGAATCAGAATATCGGTAGTTTGAAATACGTGGAAAATACCCAATTGCATAGAGTGCATTGTGCAGTACATAGAGTGAATGACTGAAGAGGAAAAAATACATATATTCATAAAAACAAAAAATAAATATTCTGCATAGTTTAATTTATACAACCATAGAGTTATCACAATTAATTACAATGAAATTGACGAAATATTTCTCAATAATAAAAGATGTGCAACCATTATAAAAAAATCATCTCTCACATTCAACTACATTTGGCGTAAAATAAATATGATCTAATCCACTGCAACCCACTTTCAAAAGCATTTCCCAGGGAAAATGGATTCGAGGGAAATTTTTTCCTAGAGATATATTTTCTAGGGAAAACGGGGTTCATTTTTCTAGAGACATTTTCGATAGGGTCGCGGGTTCGAGTCCCACCTAGATTGGTTTCTCCCTACCCACGTCATGGGTGTTTCTGTCAAATTATGGTGTTTTGGCCCGTGACAAACCTTACGAAATGTCAAAGATTGCACATTCTGTTCTCCAGAATTGTCTGGGAAAGCAAGAGAATGATAATGGACATGGGTATGTAGAATGGATAACGGAGATGAATGAAGACTTCATAAAGTAGGGATAAAGCGATCATCCGGGTGGAAAGAAATGTGGGAAGCTGCAGTAAACAAATCTTCTGATTGATGTTTGCTAACGATTATGTGCCTTTCGTTAATTTTATGTCAATATTCTTGTCGAAAAAATTACATTTCATCGCGTGCAAAAGTAAACTCATTGTCCTATAGTCGTCGAATACTTTGGCTCTGCTCTTATTCAGTGTAAGAACTAGCGATATATTCACTAAGTCTTCGTTTATGTTCTTCTATTTCCTTCTTCTCTCTTACACGTACCGTAGCGTAGACTCTTGGGAGTCACTTTTTATAATGTTTGCACGACTACCGTTTCTTTTTACCGCCGTCTCAAACTGAATTCCCCAATCATTCCTCGCTCATCTCACTCCAAGACCCTCACCCAAGATTTTTGTCATTTCTCCTGATGATTCATCTCCATCGCCCCATTTAACGCTACTGTGTTCTATTTTTGTACCCCACTACCCATTCTTATCTCTTTAAAATTTAACGAAGCATTTCATTGCTACTAGTTGGTGGTCTGAGTCAGCATCATCTCCAAGGAAACCGTGCGAGTAGAGAAAAATATTCTTGAATCCATGTGCAACTATAATAAAATCTAACTGGGATCTATTTGTAGATCTGGTTTATTGCTGGTCTGGTTCGCAAGCCCGAGAGCAATTCACCTGGTTCTGACTTATTTGTGCACTGGGATCTTTCGCCCTTTGATTTTTTAACCACGTATTTGTGATCAGTTGGGTATATACCCTAAAATTCTTTCTCGTTACTTTGTAAGGCTTTCTCGCCGCGGTCATTTTTCCTTCCGAACCCATAATCCCTCACCTCTTACCCATCTCGCCCCTCACCCACCACCGCGTTTTAATCCCACATTACGACCAAGTTTTTACTTCCAGGGAAGCTACATATCATTTCTTTTAATTTCTACATTTACGAAGTACCGTGAAAGCCACCTCTAGGGTGTGTGGCATGGGATGATTCCACACCAGGCATGCAGCACTCGTCCCAGTTCAAATCGGGACCTCGCATTTTCCCCCGGCCGGTAGGCGAGAACCAAAAAGCGTTCAGGATAACAGTGCACAGTCCAGAAACCAGAAACTGGGAGAGTTCTACGTAAATGAACACACAAATATGCAGTACAATGCTAAAGAGACATCTTGTGGTGAATATTACTAATACTAATAATTTATGATTAATCTATCTCATACGCTATTTACGTCTTCCTCCCCGTGATTATAGGTAGGAATGTACACTTAGATTTCGACCTAATTCGTTGGATCTACCTTAAAATAGACTAGAATTTTTCCATGTGATCTTCTGCCGAGTTAGCTCTCGATTGCTAAAGTAAATGCGCATTGGCTGTCATTCCCTGATTAGAAATTTAGAACAATATCTTCCGTAGATCTTTACACCTTATTTCTTGCAAATTTATGATTTGACATGATTTCTGAAATTTATGAAAAAACATGTTGAAGGTTGTTCGGGCTTCTCACCGTGTCAAAATTTCCATCTCTGCCGGCATTTCGATATACGTGTCGTCCATCTTCATCAGGGCATGATGACGATGATGGACACGTATATTGAAACGTCGGCAGAGATTGAGATTTTGACCCTTGTGGGAAGCCGGCCGAATAACCTTCAACATCACCATACGCCGGGAAATCCTTTGTTCGTTCTTCAGAAAAAGCAGTATCTGCATTATTTATCCCTTGCATTATACTTTCTAACTTCCTCCACCCTTAGCATAGCCTTTAGATTATTACAGGTGCCTTTACTAACGGTTTTGATCCTGTTCTATGCCTTCATTTTCGTGCAAAGATTACGCGTAGTGACGACCACAGTGGCATAGTCCAATCGTTGTCGAGCCCTTGAGTCCCGTGGTTCCCAGAGTTCATTTCCATGTAATAAGGGTTAGGTAATCGAGGTAGATTTTCCTTGTCGTACTCATTAATGCGTAACTGAACAATACATCAACACATTGGGATCAGTTCGTTGTTCTCAGGAAACAAAGGTAAGCAAGGGAAACTACTTTAGCCATGAGATTTAAAATGAGAAAGATTCTAAAAAAAACTATCCCGCATGCATTAGCCTCATCAACCTGTTGGACAATGTGGATCGGAACCCAATGCTCAGTCTATTGAAGAGCTTAGTAGTGTAAAAAGAATAGCATGGGAACAGGATGGGTGCATGAAAGATTAAGAAGGATTCAACTGAGTCTGCAACTTATCTAGTCCAATAACGCATGCCTCAAATTATCATTCCTTGGCGCGAAATAGCAAGGAAACTAAAAGTCACAAACTTCTGAAAATTCTCGGGTCCTGACCTAAGTCCTTTCAGCGTTTATAAAATACTGGTGTCTAAAATTTAATCATATATTGAGATAATACATACCTACTAAATCACTACGATATTGTAGAGGACAGGAGAGAGGCTGATATTATATCCATATATAATAGCGGTTATAAATGAGAGCCCAGTAGCTACCGACCAATCTCTCTGGCATCGATCTCGAGTAAGATATTTAAAGGTATAATTGCATGATCGATCATGGGATATTTATATTGGAAGGAATTATTGATTATCAACCACCATGGAATTGCGAGGCCTAACTGGCCCTGATATAAATAGTCTCAGGGGAAAATACGTTCAAGTAAACTTGATTTTTCCTGGTTAAAAAAAATAATTTGCCAAGTTCCCTATCTTATGGTAAATTTCTCGTGAATTTATGGATCTATCGGAGCCATAGGTCTCCTTATATTTCTGCTAATCATTAATTACATCAGTGCCGTGGTTAATAGTAAGCATGGACTTTTCCTGACGTCACAGCTGTAAAGCAGTTTCAAAACAGGAAGATTTTCATTCAAGTATTCTACCAGTTAATTGGTAGAATCCCCAGTTAATTGGACAGTCCCCATTCTGCATCCCAACCTCATAGACATTGTCTCGCTTTCCCTCCTAAGGATGGACCGTTATTGGGTCCCTCTTTAATTCTTCATATCTTCTACCTCCTCTTATTTCGTCCAGAATTCCTATCCTCTTCCTTCCTCTTCCACGCTTCCCCAGTTTTCTCCCCTCTATCACTCTCTTCAACATGCCCTCACCTCTCAAAACCTCCTCCATCCATCTCTTCTGCCTTCTCCGAACCTCTGCCACAAGCTTCCTCTCCTCTCCGATCATATCCAATACCTCCTCGTTCGTCTTTCTCGCCATCCAGCTAACCTTCTGCATCCTTCTCCAAACCCACATCTGTAACGCCTCAAGTCTACGCACATCCTCCCTTCGCAATGACCAAGTTTCCGACCCATATAGCGCCACGCTCCATATTAGAGTCTTCACCAGCCTCTTCTTTACGTCTCTTCTCAGACCCCCCCTCATCAATTCCCTTCTCTTCGAAAATGCTTCTTTAGCTAGCGCAATTCTGCATCTGATGTCCTACCACTAAACCCATTCTCCTCCAAAATACTACCCAGATACGTAAACTGCTCGGCCTGCTCTATCTTATATCCTCCCACCCTTATAATCATCCCGGACTTCTTACTTCTAGAAAATCTCATTACTTTCGTTTCCTTGTGATTGATCTTCATCCCATACTTTTCGCACTGCACCTCTAATGCATTCACCATTGACTGTAACCCCTTGGTAGACTGACTAATCAATGCTTGATCATCTGCAAATCTCACTGATTTTATCAGCTCCCCTCCTACCTTTATTCCTACCTCCTCCTCCCCCCATGCCTCCCTTACCATTTCTTCTGAATACACGTAATAAAGCAACGGCAATAGTGGGCACCCCTGTCGTGTCCTATCGTGGCCCCTCCCGATTCTCCATTGGCTACCCTGACCTGCGCCGTCTGGTTCATGTACACATTCCGAATCAGACGCCTGTCCCTCCAATCGACGCCTAATTTCTCCAACACTCCCATTAATTTCGTTCATTCCACCCGATCAAACGTCTTCTCGAAATCTACGAAGCATGCAAAAACATCCAGCCCATACTCTAGGTTTCTTTCTACTAGCGTCCTCATCACCGCTATAGCGTCTCGCGTTCCCGTCCCTCTCTTAAACCCGCACTAGTCGTCACCCAGGTATTCATTTGCCTTCTTCTCTAGCCTTCTGTTTATAATTCTCAGAACTACATTGGCCGCGTGGGATATTAAGCTTATTGTCCTATAGTCTTCGCAAGTTTTTGCCTTACTCTTACTTGTATAGGTACTCTTCCTTGGTATAGGAATTAGTACAGTCTTCGCGAAGTCTTTCGGACACACTCCATCCTCATAAATCCTACGAATAAGCGCAAAAAGTTTTCCTCTTCCGTTCTGCCCCATGCTCTTTAAAAACTCTGCAGGTATGTCATCTATTCCCACCGCCTTATTCCTTTTCATGTCTCGTAGAGCTCTTTCGATTTCGCTATCTAGAATACCTGGTCCGATGCCATTTCTGTCGATATCGTCTTCCCTTTCTATATCTAACCTATTGGGGCTTATTTCTTTACCATACAGCTCTTCAACATACTCCTTCCACCTCTCCTGGATCTCTTTCGGTTATACGATCACCTTTCCTGTCTAGTCTGTTATCGTTGTAATTCCCCTTCCCTAATTACCACCCGTCAGTTACTTTGATTTCCTGTGTAATGCATCTGCTCTTCCCTCTTTTTGCTATTTCTCTAACGAGTCGATTTGTTCTCTCCACCACGCCTCTCTTGCTTTCTTTGTTTCTCTTCTAAGCCTGTTATTTAACTCTCGGTATTTTCTCTTACCTAGCTCTGAGTTTACGCTCTTCCATTTCCTTCTCTCCTTCATCTCCCTTATCATCTCCTTCGTGGTCCACGGTTTTCTAATTTTAGTTACACTGACTACGCCTACCGTTGCTTTTGCCGCTTCTACAATTCCATTTTCAAACTTCCCCATTCATCTTCCACTGATCTAACTCCATATTCCTCACCCATTATCTAATCCACCTTTTCTCGAGAAGATAGGGTATGATTATGAAATTATCTAGTAGAATAGCAAGGGGTTAATATTTTGATATAATTGGAAAGATTGGAGTTTTTTTTCTTTAAAATGAGGTAAAAGTCATCAATTACTAGGTGAAGTGATAATTCGCTCAAACTACTTTAAGATCATTTCATTGATTGTGAGACTAACCCTAAAAGGAACGCCGTAATTAATATTTTTTTATTATTCTATATCAGTCTGAAAACAGGCTCAGGGGCTTTTACATCATACAATGTAACTAACAACAATGGACAATCACACCCGACCATGCCCTGGGAGGTGAAGATATTCTCCCCAGGTGGAAACCCAAAAGTAAGGTACAAAACATGCAGATTATTCCACGAATGTATTTTAAATGAGCACTTTTTTCCAGCCATAGTAGCCGACTGCAGCGCCATTTGCTACGAATTGCCGCATTTTGACTTCAATTACGGCATTAATTCTTCAATAACTAGGAAAATAAGGTGGTAAGATGCCTGTATTTTATTTTTATTCAATTTATCTGGATTACTTCCCTCTTAGAAACAGTTTTTCACGAAAATGGCATTTGTATTTTATGGAAAAATACTATTTCTCCTCCTGTTTCTCTCATTTCCCCATTGAACACAATGTAATTTCAAGTTCAATTATAGAATAAAATAGCGTGTAAAGGTATTATTTTGTTGTTCATATCAGATATAGGACAGCTTTTTCTACAAGTAGACAAAATATGAATAAAATGACATTTAAGTCATTTATGGCGGAACCAGCTTAAGACGCTTTCATTAGTGCAGCAATAGAGTCGGCCGTCGTGAGAACCACACGGCGTGCATCCGAGGAAGACAACATGCCGAAGGTGGAGTGCCAACGTCTGACATGAGTTCCCGTGGTCGGTTGGTTGTGCGGGGCTTCTCCATTTTGCTACCCACGAGGATTACGACTTTGCTTCCTCTTCTGCTCGCCGTGGAATAGACGGAGGCGGCGCTTCGGAGAGCGTCGGTGGCAGAGGGCGTGGGGGTGGATGATGTGGGGGGGTGGAGTAAGGGGTGGCAGGAAGGGGAAGGAGTCTGTCGTGGGACTTTTTCATATTTCTCTGTCGTCGCTCTCCGCCGTCGTGTTCCTTTGGACGGGAAAGTGGAGCGTTCCTTCTTCCTCCGAGTGGTGGTCGACAAGGGTGTGGGAAGAGGGAAGGGGTATTGGGGGTATAGGGGTAATAGGGAGATGGGGAAAGGACGCAGTGACAGGAAAATGTTTCCAAAAGGCTGCTCTGGTCCTGATAATAATGCACAATAAAAAAAATAATTCGACCCGTGACTCATTTTCGAAGCCGCCGACCTCGGAGAAGAGGAAATAAAATAAAATTATCGGCCGAGCAGATCGGGTTAATGGCGGCAGAGCGAATCGAGATTGGAAGTGCCTGCGGCCCTGATGCGCGGGGAACTTTGGGGGGGAGGGGTGTGGGGGGGACCCCTGGGGGTTGAGGGTGAAGGGGATAGGTCGGAAAAGGGGGTCGCGTGTGCCCCGCACTCGTCGGTCGTATTCCTTGAAGGAAAAAAAACTTTCCTTTCCTTCTAAAAACCTCCTAAGTTGTTTTTTTTCTTTTATCCACCGATATTTGATTTCATCCTCTGAAATTTTGCTAAGGAGCTGGAAAATGAGCTCCTAACAATTCGTTACTTAGCATTTCGAGGTCGTTCAAGGGGCTTTAGTGCAGTGACGTTCAACAGATTTGAGGAAAGTAACGGCTTTCCCAGAGGTAACAGGCATAGTCGTTGTTCGTCATATCGATCTACATTTACTTATACAGGGATGTATATCGAGTTTAGGTCAAAAAATAAACTATATCTGCTATTCCTTGCCAACGTTTCGGAAAGTTATTTATTCCATCTTCAGGGCTAAATAAAAATTAATTTAATTAAAAAATGAATTTAAAAAATATTTTAAATGTACTTCTGTTGTATCCTCTGTGATTTTATCTTTCTATTTTCGAAGATAATGGTGATGTTCCATTGTTAATCAGCGCAGTAGTGGTATTATGTAACTCATAATCGTGTATGCAGAGGGCTCTATAACTCGGCAATGACTATAAAGACCTGATGGCATTGCACAACTAATGGTGCTAACAAGTATGAGTTTTAATTTATATTTTCCAGACAAATGCCGAAACTGTGATATAAATTTGTGATGCTGTATGACTCAATTATGTCCCACTTATGCAGCTTCAGAGGGAAGTATTGAGGTACATCTTAGGACATCATGCTGCCAAAGAAACAGGGTCACGGTCCTATGATCGGACATGGCTATTCATGGACGATAGGTATACGTCGGGTGAGGTGTTTCAAAATATAATTGATGTGAGGCATGAGGTAAGAAAACCGTAAATTTTTGCAAAACACGCTAGAGTGCACTTCATCCTGATCGCTTCGAATCTTATCATAGCTAAAACGTTTTTGGTGTTGGAAAAATAAAGCATATAAAATATTTTTTTATATTAAACTATTGAGTATTTTGCAAAAGAAAATAAAAAAAACTCATTTATATGAAATATTTTGACCAATCATTTTTTTGTTTTAAAACCATTCTTGTTCCTACCCATCTATCACAATTCGTAATTTGTAGCATAGTGCTCGTATAGGGGTGTTCCGTGGCATTGTATGCACGGTACCTGCGAGAACAACTCCATCCTGAAACCCTCCATGAAATTCACTTTGGAGGAGGATGCCTGGGTAGCTTAACTGGATTGATCACTCGAGGCGAAATCGAGGGGTCTGGGTTCGAATCCCAGTCCAGGGGGGTTGTGTTTGAATCGCTCGTAATTATTCCGAGCACGTAATTAAGGAGTCACGTGGCACAATAACAAATGGTTCGACATTTTGGCGTGTTTAAACCACTCGGATGGATATCTTAAGCGAGTGATATGTTGTTTATCGTGTCTATAATCAGGTTATTATATTCCATCAACAGAATTTCGGTTAAAAATATACGATTGGGAAGACTGCGTGATATTTTTACGAGCGGTACAAATGCATCAAAATCTCGAACCCTTCGTGATTATACCACGTGACTCCTTGGTTACGTGCTCGGAATAATTACGAGCGATTCAAACACAACCCCCCAGGCGAATGTTTTTTTCACTGTGAATTTCACACAATTGTGTGATCATCAGTAGGTTACTCCATTGAAGTCATTTCACGGCCACTTCCACAGTTCATTGAAAGTGACCCGGTTACTGCGCATTGGCAACTTTAGTTGTCAGCAAAAAAAAACGTTGTTCTACTTACATTAGGTACTTTTTTACTATATTTCTTGGAATAAAAGAAAGGTACCATGTGAGAGAAACAAACATTTGTATTTAATATTCAAAGATTTTTTCTCAGGACATTTACCTCCCTTGCTAGATAGAATGCCGTAAGGTACTTGTGTTTAATGGCTTATCATTATGGGTTAATTTACCTCCCTTGCTAGATAGAATGCCGTAAGGTACTTGTGTTTAATGGCTTATCATTATAACTTTCTTCTCACCCAGAATGATATTGCATTTTTTTTATGTATGATGTGGTCACTTTCTGCATGAATATGTTAATCTGTTTCTTCATGAATCATGTTATCAATGGATTAGTAGAATTAATAATCGTGTCACCCATTTAACCCCCATTTAACAGTTAAACCCGTATATGGGATATTAACTTGTTCGTCAATGTAACACTCTCCTAGTTAAAGGTTTAGCAGTTCATTTTTCTACTGTCTGATAATTAGTCTACATAGCCTGAAGTACATGTGAATTGATCCCAAATTCAAACTGAAACTATAAACAGTCAAAACCACACAAATATATTCAGGTTATTCTGGTTCAGTCGACAGGGTGGCAAAACTCAATTGCTCCGGTTAAGTGTTTTGCTAATAACCAGAGTGAAAACATTTTATTATTTTCGCTCGTAGGAAAAGTAAAATGGTATAATTGCGTCTTTTCAAGCATGTAATTGAAGATATGTGATGCCTTGTAGAAAATTCAGTCTATGTTCTTCCGTTTTCTCAAGTAATTCTGGAATTGCTTGGTCGCGTCATTTGGTGAAATTGATCCTGGAGTCAACTTCAGGATATGTCCGTCATGCTAGAGCCCTTGGCACAGTGGGAGATATGAAAAGAAATGGCGCATCTAAGATACTGACTGAGATAGTGCCAAATGTCACCTCTTATAGTTAACAAAATGGTCTGCGTATGTATTTTACCCTGCAACCCACCTCATGGGTGTGTAGCAAGAGGTGACTCCACAACAGATATGTGGCAGATAACTGAGGATGAGTAGAAAAATGTTTTCTGAATAGCGTCTCTGTTAGCTAATTCCAACAATAAAACTTCATTTCTAAAATACTCAATCATGACAGCTAACATTTCTATTGATATTATATTTTTGTACGTGACTATTCAGGAATACAATGGTTATCAATTGAATATAAATGTTAGCAACTACTCGAATTTATATTACGAGCTAAACAAATTGCCTACATAACAAGCTAGTGATGTTAACAATACATAAGATATAGTTTTTTTAGTATATTAAATATTCTAGAAGTCTGTAAAATGTTAATTAAGGCAGTCTGAGTGAAATATTTCACTAGTCATAATGAAGACCATATTCAAATTTTATTTTTTAATTTCAGCGCCTGTAAAAGTATGAAGTAAATATTGTAATATTAATGGTGCAAAAATTTAGTTACATTTGACAGTATTTTTCAGTGATTACATAAATATATCTACATAAGTCTCTAACTTGACTAATTTCTTCACGCCGTACGGCAAAATAGCCTTCAAAACAGCAGGTTTTTTCTGCGATTCCGTGAAAAATACTGCGGTGAGTAATACATTAGTTTTCATAAATAGTTGAGAAAGCACACAAACTACACACCGTTAGTTTTCTGTCGAAATCTAGGTAAAATTAGAAATTAGGTTAGAAATTCCTAATGTTTTCAACATTCTCCCTCGGGAGCGCACAGCCGTAATCCATCCAATGTAAAACAGCTTGTATTTTCAGGCAAGTTGCTCGAAAAGTAGTTCGGCAATGGGTTAATATTTTGATATCAATGGAAAGATGAGTTTTTTTTAATGACATCAAATTCATCAAATTCTAGGTGAAGTGTTATTCTGCTCGAGCTACCTTGAAGCCTCCATGAGATACACATTGGATGAGATTCACAGTGGAATTCACAGTTAGAGCACTCGGTGCTATATCGTGGGGTCTGGGTTCCAATCCCAATCAAGGCGAATGATTTTTTACTGCAAAATTCACACAAGTATAGAGGATACGATTATCGAAGTTTTTTTTCCTTCTTAATCTCTCTACAGCGCGTATCAACAATACTCCCGATCTCTTTTGTGAAGTTCGCTGCCGAATGGTTCGAAGGTTCTGAAACGTATGGAAAGCAACTGGGCTGTTGATTTGCGAAGTGAGCTCTGCCCCAAAGCGAATGAATAGCTCCCGGTGGTTTTATGTGGGGAGAGATAAGAGTGCGACAGGCTTTGTGTGAAATACTGTTTTCGCATATTTTGTCTCCGTGCTTCAGTTGTTTCCTTTAATGTTAACGTTCTCTCTCTTTTGTCTTCCTTTTGCAGGTGAGTACTCTCTCCGAACAACAGTGTCTCCTATGTTGTCCCGCAAGATGGCAGCCCCAGAGAGGAGGTGAGCCCAAAGTCCATAAAGGACAGGTCATAACCCGCACTTGTCTAATGTAATCTCCTCCTTGAGTCTCCGTCGTGGCTGGAATTCAAATTTAGCGTGCAAATAAACGGAGAACATAGGTACAAAGAACCACGATTTTCTATCTTATTTAGTAATGCAGAGCTATGAAATTATAAGTATACGTTGAAAATACAATGGAAATTGATGTAATGTTTGAATTTTAAGTCTACAATCCTCCGTTCGACTCCGGAAAAATTGTCAATCCAGCTATGGATAAAACGTTCGTACTAGAGCGCGCAACATGTATAGGCTCAAAGAACCACGATTTAACTTCTTATTTAGCAATGCAGAACTTAGCAATTTTAGGTATTTATACACAATACAATATTAATTGATATATTTGTTGGACTTTTAAGTCTATGTCCCTCGGTTTGAATCCTGAAAAATTGTCAATCCAGCTATGGCTTAAAACTTCGTACTCGAGCGCGCCGCATGCATATGTTCAAAGAACCATGATTTCCTTTCTTATTTAGTAAGGCAGAGCTGTGAAATTTTTGTTATGAATAGGCAATAAAACAGCCATACCTCTTTTCTTTTACATCCTTTACGGACCTTAGGTGAGCCGTTACCCGTCCTTTCGCTGGGCACCAATTGGGTGACTGGGTGCGATGATGTCTCACCCAATCGCATCCCCACCATGGCCCTGTCGTCAGTAGAAGGAATCAAATTGTTCGTCGCAATGTTTTTATTCGGTCTTAAAAATTATCACAACGAATCACCGGATGACGGAATACTAGATTTGGGACGGCATTATTATACTGGATATCCACAGTGAGGTTCCGGGGTCATCTTCCATTTCGAGCAAAAATATGTCATTTAAACCTTGCTAATGATCATTTGAAGATTCTATTACCGTGGTTAATGATATTCTTCAGCACGGTTTCTATGTACAATTTAAAAATAAGACCGGTTTGAGTAATAAAGAGGAGTTTTAAGTCAAGGGCGAGATCATCAGCATAGCCGAGATTTTCCTAATTTAATAGTTAGCATATGTGTGGTATTTAAGGAAACAATGTTCTATATCTTTTAGTAACGAACATCTGGACACAACCTTAGCATAGTTAACTGTGATTTGAATTAGTGATCACTGGGCAGTAAATATATTACTGGCATAAATCATGTCACATTAGTACTGGCAAAAAGACAACCACAAAAAGATACGTATAGTTATTCCTTTAGGGGGATTTAGAAGGCTTAATACTGGAATTATTGATTCATTCACAAAATGCAAAGATGTTAGCCAAAACCGTATAAATGAAGATACATGGAATACTTTTCTTCACATCACTCGCCTAGTTGTAAATAGTAAAATGCTTATTACATTGAAAAAACTCGGTACTGGAACTAGGTGGTATAATGCCAACACTCGGATGTCTTTAACGCGACTGAGTTCGTCACGCAAAAATGAAGAACGCACGTCAGCATCTCCCCAAACGAAAGAAATTCTTTTGGAAATGTGATGAAGCTAAAACAGCAACAAAAGCGGTCTTTCGGAAAGTTATTGCGAATTCAAAAGTAAAATATTGTCGAAATATTCCGAGGGTTGGCAAAGACGGCAATTTTTTTTAACGTGAGGAAGGTTCTGGGTAATAACTCAACGGTAACCTCATTGGAAAACGATCGAGGAGAAAGAGCAAAACACGACTTAGATAAAACAAATATTCTGTGTTTCTTTTTGAAAGCGTCTTTACAAAATGCTTCCAGAACATAAATGCCACCGTACCAAGGCCGTTCCAACAACCTATGCAGGCTTTAAATATTTATCGCTGTGCTATACAAAGTCACCTTTAAGCCATTAACCTCAAGAAATCGCCCGGTCCTGATAAAACTCCCACCTGAGATTATAAAGATCTAACATCAGAAATAGCACCTTACCAGAAGATAATCTGTGAAAAATATCAAACAGCCCAGTTTCCCAAATAATTGTAAAACGAGTAGCGATAAATATGATCCTACTCTAAAATGTTTTTCCCCCAAATTTGCTGAAATTCAGCATGTTGTCTTTAACTGAAGTTATACCAACTTACGATATAAACGAATCTGGTAAGCTCAAAATTTTAAGCAGGGAAAACTTACTGAAATTCAGCATATTTCCCTAAACATTGGCTGAAAATATTGGCTGAAAATTATTATCCTAAATTTCAAATCGGGCTTTGCTTACAGTAAAAAGGCTACAATATTACTTCCAACTTGGGTGATAATCTTTCTCAAATTAATGAGAGTTCACTATATAAAATTAATGCACAGCTTTTGTCATAAATGTTCACTATTAAATATGGGGGTGAATGTTTTACATAAATTTATACTTGCTGAGGTTCAGGCAGGAGTGTTGCTTCCAAAATTGAATTGCTGCAGCCTATTCCCAACAAGTTTTATGAGTTTCAGGCCAAAGGGGTCCTCAGTGAAAATATGCAATTATATAAAACAGTTACCCTGCAACTCTATTTGGAAAGCTCATTTTTGTGGAAATTAAATGAATTTCATCCAGAGATTTAAAGACAAATAATGTATAGGTTTACAGATGTTTAATACTAACTTCAATTCAGGCATTTTGCTGAATTTAAGAAAGTTTTTTTTTGATGAATCAGTCTGGGAATTATAATCCTTAGAACTTGTTGAGCTTAAGACATTTTTCTGAATTTCAGAAAGTTTTGTATGAACTGAAAATTTCTAGGTTTTGCTGTGTACTAATAGTAGAATAACTACTGATATACTAACGCCACATATCGTGCAAGATCTTGAAACATGTAATAATCAATTTGATCATGGGTTATCTCGGTTGCCAAGACTTGTTGATAAGAAATAAGGTAGATCTTGTGAATAAGGTAGATGAATTATGAAAAGGTAGATCTTGTGACTCCCAGCCCTCTTTGTTCACGATACCCTTGCCTCTAGAGAAAGTCACGTTCAAGTTTAAGCGTTCTTTCAAGATTTTAAATAGAATTCGATCAAATTCCGCATTCAAAGTTACTCTTGACGTCGAAAAAATATAAGATACACCACTACCTATTATGATGGATCAAAAGGTTCTTTGGCCACCGTGCTCAGGAGATCGTTTTAGTTGGCGTAAGCTCTAATGCAGTTGAAGTCATACTGGACGTACATACTTCAGGAAAGTGTCATCGTACCTTGTTAATTCTTATAAATATTAATGACAGCCATTGATAATGGCTGTTTTTTTGAGGATTTGGTCAAGATCAAATGGACACCGTTGCCAACGTTTCGATTTATTTATAAATCTTCATCAGGGCTGTATTAAATGAAACATACCAGCATTATTGGTACCAAAACATAAAAAACAGCCATTTCAATGGATTGTACTGTGGTCGAAAACTGAGATGAAATTAATAACAGCAATACCTCAGTTAGGGGCAACAATCTCTTTCAAAAAGACGGCGCAGTCTTACGAATCGACATCAGCATTCCTGCTAGCCAACGCAGTAGTTTGTGGCAGGGGGTGTTAGGATTTGATTAAATTTGATTTGATTTATTTAAACATTCAAAAACAGCCGATGTCGGCCTTTACATTGAACATTTACAACTTAGAATCTGCAGCATTAACAAAATAAAATATGAAAAAAACGTGTTGGTAAATAGTATCAAATAAAAACAAATAGACAATAACATAATCAATACTCTACAACAACGTGGAAAGTTAGGGAATCAGGGGGAAAGCGCTTTTCTAAGCGGGCGCTTGAATGATCCGAAGGGAGCAGAGAGATCGAGGGAAGGGCAAGCAGATGAAATGGTGTTGTACAATGCAGGAAGTCTGTAAAAAAGGGATCGCTGGGAGAGAGAAAGACGGAATTTAGGTTGGTGTATAAGGTGATTGTTGCGCAAGGCACGGCCGGGGATGTGAAGTGAAAAGTATGGGAGTATTTCAGTGGATCAGTTTCAGGATATCAGTCATGAAAATGGAAGGGAATAGGATAAAGGAATAGTATGAAGGAAATGACGAAAGTGAACTGCATGTCGACGGAGTGTCTTACCATTTTGTGTCTCGCTCGGTTATTCCTATAGTCACCTATGGTGCCAGGAAATAAGTAATTCTTGTACCTATCGGTTTGGCTGTATATATCTCATATTTTGTCCCTTATATCAGTTCTAGAGATGTTGTGCGAAGTCAAAATTACATCCTTCGTCTCACCACTCACCTCGGGTTATCTGATATATTGAAGCAGCCGTGGCATTTCATGTAGCCTCCGGGTATCTGAAGACTTCCAAATATGTCCTTCTATCAGCTGTCTTACTCTCTTCATTCGCTGGTAACAGCGTATAATGTACTGGAATATTTACTTTAATTTCGTCAGGAATTTGTTCACAAATCCCAGAAACTGTGAATGAACAGCGCGGTACTTAATCTGATAAAATTCAAGTAGATGCGTTGCTACGTGGTTTTGGAGTAGCAATGACTCTTTCGGTGAACGTCATGCTATAAACAGACTATGTGGAGTCTCTACTCATGCCAAATAGCTGAGAAAGAGAGAGTTGAATCGAGTATTTGCACAAATTTTTGGAACCACGAAAAATGTAACTTTGGTACAAAAAACCCTATAACCAAAATTTTACAGTTGTACATTCCTTTACTTTTTAAATAATAAACGATAAAAAATAATAATTCGAGCCATGCGCACAGATGGACAGCGGCCATATCGCGTCTGCTGTGACGTCATACCCACTATACTCCGCAATCGCATCAGGTTTATTTAACTTCGTTCTCGGTTTTAATTTTCTGATTTTCACGGCGAATATTCACTGCAATAGACTAAATGGTCTTGCTCCGCTCGTGACAAACCATTTCCGGTAGTCGACGAAACGGGCTGTCCAGTCTTAGTCTCATATATTCTGTAATCCCTATAGTTTTTTAACACGAGGTCCTCGAAAGTACACAAATATTGGTCACGGAAAAACCTTACATGACATCGAGAACGAACCATAAGATGTTTATTCGCATTCACATCAAATAACGTGTGTGAATGAAAGGGTTTAGCCGAATAAGGTAGTCAAAAACGCCCCCAGCGCTTTTGAGCCGAGGGCAAATATTTGCGGTTCAAAAATGTTATGTTTCCCAAATTTCCCACACTACCTCTACGGTGGAGACTCTAACGGAGGAAGTGCTGCCCGCTATATTCCATCTCGTTTCTCCTATTTACCCTACGCCCGTGGCGTCACCCCTGCCGATTTCATCCCCGCCTTAACCACCCCCGTTCTCCCTCCGGCGAGCGGGCGGCGCCGCTCGTCTGTTTGTTTTCCTGTGTGCGCAGCGCCACCGAAACGAGAATTTTACAATCAAGGAGGTTAAAATGAAATGGAGGATAGATGGCTGTGATCGCTCATGGATGAAGGTGAGGCAGGAACAGGGGTGCATGGGAAGGATTTTGTGTCGAGTGGGCGTGGCAGATCGATAGCACTAATAATGGTGGCACAAAAAGAACACAACAGTTTCAAACCGAACAACAGGCGATAGATCGGCGTTCTAAGAAAATGGCTCGTAGTTATAATGCATACGTAATAATAAATCTTTCACTCAAAGTAACAATTTCATTTGGACTCATGAAAGATACTTAACAGTTCTAGTTCTATTTGCAACAATGTGTGCACATGTGTTGGCTGAATGAACCAGCAACCGCCTGCAACAGGTTCAAATCCTACAAATTATAGCTTATAACCGCTGTGCAGCCACATGTGCAGTGCAACTGGAACAGAATAGAAGACGAAACAGTCAGCTATCAATTGCCGCTGCACAGCACGGAGAGCAACTGCAAGGAGGGCTGCTTGCAACAGCAAGGAGGGCTGCGGCACTATCACGAAACTAATATGTTGTTTGCAACAGTTATTTGAAACAGCTGTCTAACCGAAACAGTTGCTTCTGCAGCCGTTTCGCTCTGAAAACACCTTACTGCACCACTAATCACTAAACATCGCATAAATTGTGGACTTAAAATTAGGTTTTGACGAAAATGAAATGCGACCACCAGAAACGTAAGCATGAGTAAGGCTGACTGCCTTGTGCCGACTGCAATGGAGGAATTTTGACTTCAAGAATCAAGCTTAAAGTCGCCTTCTTTTTTTCCAACTTCCTTGGATTCAATAGGTGGAAATTGAACGATATAATACGCACTTTTGTTACTCTCAGAGGAGATTAGGGACTCTGGAGTTAGGTTGGGCACTCAAATCATAATTATGGATGTAACTCAATCATTACCTACACTAATCTTCATGATATCAGATGACTGAAAACTAGCAAGTGATAATAGCTAACGTTGAAATGCTGATTTCACAACTGTTCTTAGTTTACTTCAATCACGTACAGTTATATCAGAATGGACCCAATTTAACTTCTAAGATTTATTGATAAGTGCATTTATATGTGCCACTGGGTAATTATTGTGCGAGGAATATTTCTCAATACAAGCCCAGGCTAACGAGTCTTAGGTTGGTACAACTGCTGCTATTGTTGTGCGATCTTGGAAGTGTTATTTATCCTTCATTCATTTTTGTTACATAAATTGTAATTGCGTGAGGTAATGTTAATATAACTATGCTTACAGTAGTTAAATCTTGAAACCATAATTTTTATTTTGTGTAAAAACCTGGCGTGATAGAGAAACATTGAAGTCAATTTTAGAATCAGCAAAAAAATTGATTCAAGAACACCTTTTTTTAATAAATCATCTGACAAAAAGTTTCAAAATGCAGACTGGTGTTATTGGAGGAGATTGTCGATACGATAATGCAACGTTATTGGAGAAAAATTATCGTTACCGTAATGTGGTAAATCTAAGGCTTGCCAGCGATAAAAGTTTTGATTTAAAAATGGAAACTTTTTTATTCATCTTTGATTACTTTTCTCCCTTATAAATTTTCTCCTCTGGAATGTCAATGCTGCCTTGACCAGTATAGATCTTTTTGCCTGTTGATCATATTACCGTAATTACTCATAGATATTCATCCAATATATTCCCGAGGTGTATATGAAGTATCCAACTGTTTCTAGTCAATACCCGCCCTTCTGATACGTTAAGCCGTTCTCATGTTTGTAATTATATGTATAATAAATAAATATAATTATTATATAATATTATTATATAATTAATTATATTTATAATTATATGCAATTCTCTTGTCCAGTGCTGAAAGATTTTTCTCAAGGTTAAAATTTCGTATCGAATCAAACATGGAAACAAATTCATCATTTCACTCGAAAATCTGGAAACGTTTGACACAATAGCCATTAATTGTTAATTAAATGAGAAGTATCAATGCCGGCTCATGCCAAATGCATATGGCTCATCTCTACAGTGGAGTACTCATAATTTATGCTAAATTTGCAGGATGTAGTGTGCTGCATGTTTGTGAATTCTCCCCTTTCCACACACCCTTGAGGTGACTTGCCAGGGTACTGTCCTAATCAGGAGGTACCCTGAGCGGACGGAGGGGGTCTTGCGTTACAGCGGTGATTACGGATTAAGGTAGTTTGAGCGAAAAATCACTTATCCTAGAATTTGATGAATTTAGCTTCCTTTAAATGAAAAAACTCTCATCTTTCCAATGATATCAAAATATTAACCCCTTGTCAAACTACTTTTAGAGCAATTTGCCTAAAAATAAGCTGTTTTACATGGGATAGGTTACTGCTGTGAGCTCCAGAGAGAGAATATTAAACAAATTAGGAACTTATAGCACCTACATTTCGTCTAAAAACTAACGGTGGTTAGTTTGCATGTTTTGTCAACTATTTATAAAAAATAATCTATTACTCCCCACAGTAATTTTGACAGAATTGCAAATAAACCTGCTGTTTTGAAGGGTTTTCGACCGTACGGCGGAAAAAAATGAGTCATGTTAGAGACTTATGTAGCTTTTTTAAATTTAATTACTGAGAATTTGGGTCATATATAACTATGTCGTTGCGCCATTAATATTTCAATATTTATTTCGTACTTCTTACAGGCGCTGAAATTTAAAATTAAAATTCGAATATGGTCTCCATTATGACGGGCAACGGCCTGCCACGATGGAAACACCGGTTCCCGATCAGTCACCCAAGTTAAGCATCATTGGACTCGGCTCGAGTTTGGAAGGGGGATCCTCCGATTCGTCCAAGTGCTGTTACCCCTGTCTGCACGTGGCAGACAGTAAGTGCGAAATGACCTTAGCCGTCGAAGCACGTTAAACAAAAATACTACTACTACTCCATTATGACTACCCAGTGGGGAGAGACCATGCAGAAGACATTCATGAACTAATTCAAATGTTGTCCACCACTGAATTATCCTGAGCATACAACCATAGAACGTTCATTGAATATTCATGTGTGAACTATTCATTTGAGACTGTTCATAGATCGTTCATTGAATGTTCAATGGTGAACTATTCATCTTAGACTGTTCATAGGTCGTTCATTTCCAGTCCACGAAGAATTATTCAAAAATGCTTCTTGGTTGAACATTTAAAGAACATCTTTAAACCTTTCAAACAAACCTTGTCAAGTTCAAAATCTCGTTTATTTACAGTAATATTCCATTTATATTCGTACTATGTGGCATTATAGGTTTCAATTAATTAATGCCAGATAACTGTTATCGAGATGAGATGGTATTTGCTCAAACTATCGAGGAATTGCCATTTAATAATTATAGTTCTCGAAGTTACATTTATCCAAGGAAATTACTAGGTATGTATGGCTTTCAGTTCGTTGGTACTTCATTATCGGTGGCTAGAAAATGCGCGTAGAGTTGTAGGGTGCCTAATAACGCGACATGAGTACAATGACGTTAGGAAGATACAAGATAGGATGTTATAACGTACTAAAATTACGTACCGTAATTGCACATTCGTAGTGATTAATTACAAATTATCATTTTTGTATTTGAGAGAGCAGGGAAGTCAGTGGAGAGGTAATATGATATGAATCGAGAATCCTTTCACGAGAACCATTTTACTAAACATTCCTTCATGGTTCATATGTTATTAATTAAAAAACAGTTCAGCCGAAATTCATCTACGTTGAACATTCTATGAAATATTCCAATGAATGTTCTTTGCACTATCTGTGAGTGCCAATTGAACGTTCATTGAATGTCCTTCTTGAATGATCTTTGAACGTTCAAATAGTCTTCACTGAACGTTCTTTGAACATCTTTTGGACGATTAATTCCCCACTGGGTAGGGGACTATCGCGCTCATACCACCTTAAGCCGAACCGAAACCACCGAAAACATGCCATGTAGTACGTGCCCGACCAAAACCATGTCGCCAACCACGGTCTTGAAATACTATTGGAATTGCAATGAAAATCATTTCATTCTTCTCCTCTCTAGAATTTTGGTTCTTAGCTGGTTTCAACTTCACTTTAATCGTCCGACTTTTGGTTTTCCGATACTAGTCTTACCTGATGGCTTGTAATACATTGATTTCATTTTAATACTTCCTCTAGGCATCTGAATTACTTCTTTTCACTTATATTTGTATTTTCCCGTTTTTTATGTTACAGATAGTACATCCATCTACTCTTCTCTACTGAATTTATTTCTTGAATCATCCATTTTGTTACAGGCTTGATACTGTTTGGAGATATGTCAGATGTATCTGTTTGGTAGGGGGTCACTTTTTCTAAAAAAGTTTTTCTAATGATAAGTTTTCTAAAATTTTATTTTTCTAAAAAAATTTTTTTCTAATAACAGTTTTTATAAGATAATATATTTCTAAAACAATTTTATTCTAATAAATTTAACATTGTTATATAATGAGATAGATTACGAAGATAGGTCGAAATATCATTGTTTTCGACAAATTCTTCATATCGAGAGACTACATTAAAAATTCTATCTTCTGCTTGTTTCATTTTTTGATTCGTTGGTGGTTTGACCCGTTGACCCAAATCAAGCTGCTCCAACATCGTGGTTGTATCGCTTTGCTCTTTTTGCAACTCAACTAGAAAAGAGTATAAACTTGGGTGCTTTTTTCCCATAATTATCTGCAAACGGTTATGCCAACCTTCTGATATGTTGTTGGTTCTTGCAGTACGATCCAATACTGCTTGATGTTGAGACCATAGCTCCGGCCTATAACGGGGGGCTGCAGCTCTTCTTCTTCCACGAGCAGGACGGACTCGAATGTAATTTATTTCTAAACAATCGGCTATAGGTAGCACCTCCTCGGGTAAATCTTCTAGCAATGTCTCAAAATGTAAAATACTTGAAATTTTTAAATTATAGTTAGTCTTAAAAGTATCTACGTTGTTGTTATTGCCGAATTTAACCTATTTCATTGTTATTTGTTCGTTGCTATATAGAAGAGTATATGTATATTTATATATTTATAGAAATACATAATCTTTCGAAGAATGGATTTTTAGAAAAATAGTATTTAGAACATGATTACTTTTAGAAAAAAATTTTTTAGAAAAATTGTTTTTATAAAAACCGTTTTAGAAAAACTGTACCCCAACCATCTGTTTACCTTCAGATATTTTGCCTCGTTGTCCAGCAGTCTGATCCATACAGTAGTTCGGACTACTGAATTGAGTACTTTATTACGAAGTAAATTTTTATTTGAGTTTCTTTCCTTTTTTCCGCTCAAGGATCTTTTTATCGTCAAATATATCGTATGAAAAAAATAATTACCTTTTATGTATTTTTTTCTTTTTCGTATTTTTGTCACACCCAAAATTTGGAAATGGGATACCTGTTCTATTATGTGATCCTTGATGACAATTTTTGTACTTGTCGGGTGGTTTACTAAGAATAACGTCGTTTTTGTATTTGCTATTGAGATTTTCAGATTATTTGTATTTCTCAGCTGTTGTAGTTTTTACAACGACATTTGCTATTTATCTTCTCTAACTCGTATTACATGCATAATTATGCAGGATAGAGGAGATAAATAGTAAATGTCGTTATAAAAACTACAACAGCTGGGAAACACAAATAACCAGAAAATGTATAAGAAAACCTGGTCACCGACGAATAGTATTTGAATTTTATGCCTGGAGTTATGGTGTATTTCTTCCATTCTCTCTCAAGGTCATCTATATAGAGATTAAAAAATGTTGGTGGCATACCGCATCCTTATCTTACACCTAGGTTTATAAAAAGTTCCGAGGGTATTCGTTTTCCTGTTCAATTATAAACATGGTATTTTATGTATACTCTGACTTAAAACAGAAGTTCAGGTTATCTTATTTTCATTAATGACCAATAAAGAGCTTTTTCATAGTCTACGAAAGCCAGGTGCGTTCCTAGGTTGAATTATTTTGCGATTCTTCAATATGATTCAACGCGAAAACATTACCCATACATGATCTGCCTTTCCGGAAGCTATCTCGCATTTCAAATTATAAATTATTTGATGTGGTTTGAAGTCCTTCATAAAATATATTGCTGTGTATGTGTGTCCAGGAGACTAATCCCGATATAGTTTCCCTGTATTTCTTCGTTTTTCTTTTTCAAAGAAAGATATAACCTTTGCTGTTCTCCAATCCTCTGGAATCCCTATCTAGTTAAATTAATGTACGATTCTCTTTTATAATGTTTTATCCCAGTACTTAATCAATTCAAAATTATTTCCATCAACGCCTGCGAACTTCCTGTTATATGTTTTATTTCGAGCAGGTCTAAGATACGTCATCTTCATGGAGTTTATTTTATTTGTTCCCTCAGTATTGCCAACGTTGTTGAGCGATTCTTTCGTCACTGGATCACGCTTAGTCCCTTATAATGTTCTAATCATTCCTCCTTTGGTAGAGCATATATTTAGGCTGTATCTTTTACTGTTTAACTAAGACGATTCATTCGTTTTTGTGCTATTTATTCTCTACCTTATAAATCATATTCAATTTCATTTATAAACCTAGTCCTCTATGGGAAATGTGCCTATCGTGTTATTATTTACAAACTTTGATGTTATTCTATTATTATTTTGATTCCTCCGATTTGTTCTCTAATTGAATTACCTGTTTATTTTGTGTTTTTATTTTCATTGTTCAATTTCCATTTCATTTTCAATGTTCATTGTTTCAATTTAAAAAATTTCAATTGCTTGCTTTGTTTCTTCGTTCAAATAATTAAAACCTAATCTCCTTTTTCTAATTCTCTAGAATCTTACTCATAATTTACTATCTGGTTTAAAGCTCTTTATATGTTTACCCATTCTTTACTAGTCATTATCGTCTAATTTCGTCTGTTCGGAAA
The DNA here is from genome assembly GCA_963573305.1 of Pyrrhosoma nymphula. Lineage (NCBI taxonomy): Eukaryota > Metazoa > Arthropoda > Insecta > Odonata > Coenagrionidae > Pyrrhosoma > Pyrrhosoma nymphula. The sequence continues at coordinate 109,134,695 of OY754334.1, read as the reverse complement.
GTTTTTTTAAATTGTGCCGATTCAATGTTCGAAAGCTTTCTTTCTTCGACATATATTTTATTTAGACGTTGCTTTGTTCTCTCTTTTCAAAACTTTGTTTATTCCATTTCGTTCATAATTGTACTTTTGATTTAACATGAAAATGATCTGTATAAATATTTCTTCCTCTGTAAAAATTTACGTCTATCGAATGTATATCCACATAGTATGTGGTTTGTTTCTGATGTACAGTTGAATGATCAATTAGAGGTCCGTAACAATGTGAAGACTGAGTAAACTCGTTGATATATTTTTATTAAAGAATGTGTGTGGAACTTTTAATTGTTTTAAAGCTATACATTCTCTTAGTTTTATTCCATCCCGGTTCAAATATTATTCTCCAGGAATGCCATATAAATTATGGGATGGCTGTATCTCAATTCCAGCATTCAAGTCCTCAGCTAATAAAATGTGACCTCGGTTGTTTATTTTCGAAACATGGTTCTGTGATTACAAAGCAATTACTTTAGTTTTCTCCTATTTTCCATCTTTTGGTGAATATGTTCCGCTTAATGTCAAATATCCGCTGTCGAATTTTATTCATGAAGCCATTTTTCTCTTTTTACGAAAGTGTATTCTTTAATTATGGTCCACCTTTTTATTTAATAGATTAGGCCCTTAACAAAATGCTTGGTTTTCATCTGACTAACGCCGCATTATATCACCACAGCCTTCTAAGCCTTGGTAGTCAAAGTGGACATCGTGGTCGTGTTAATATTTCTTCGAGTCTTGCCTTTTTGGCTGATATACTACTGTTTATTTTAAATCTTGGATTAAATTTGTTGTTGTTATTAAAGCTATGAGGCTCACCTTGCGTGTTCTCAATATTAGTTGGTGATCTCAAGTTTACTCACGAGCTATTACGCGCGTTTTCTTAAATTCATTTTGGTAATTGGTATTCAAATTGGACATCGTAGCCGTGTTTATATTTCTTCGAGTTTTGCCTTTTTGGCTGATAAACCATCGTTTATTTACCTATTTGATCACCTTAGGATTATTATTAGGCTCATCTTGCGTACTCTCAATATTTTTTGGTTATCTCAAGTTTACTCATGGGCTATTGCGTGCGTTTTCTAAAATTTATTTTCGGGGCATAATTTACGCAAGTGTTAGTTTGCAATCGGGTGATGTTTTAGCTAGCCATATTTGTTTACATCACGCTGATTTCGAGTCTTTTTTTTTCCTCAGAGAAGATTTCCAAAATCCCGCTCCCTCCCGCGAACCCGAGGAAAGTTCCCGGTGAACTTACCGGCGCAGGCAGCATCTCCGGCATTTCGCCCCTTCGTGATAGCGCCGCCGCCGCTTCGTTTCGTACGAAACTAAACCACCGGAGCGCACACACAAGAAGATGAAGACGGCGTTCTGTGTGGGCCCGCCCACGGAGTGACGGGGGAGGAAGGGGTTTACCCCCCGCACCCTACCCGCCTCCCCGCCCCCCCTGAACCTCCATTCTTGCCATTCTTCCGCATATCGCCCGTCCCCCTACCCCCCTGTGGGTCGGGCGGCCAGCTGGCAGCTGCTCGAAGAGGCGATTCTAGCGATTTATCGACCGAGCCCCGCCCCGCGAACCCCCTTCTCACCCCCTCCATCAATTCCCCATTTGCGGAGGGGGGTGGGAAGGAAAGGGAAAGGGGGGGGGGTGAGCGGGTGGGAGAGCCGTGAGCAGTGACGTCGTCGATTGCAGCGTGAGTAGCGCCCCCCCCCCCTTCACTCCCCTCGTAAATGTTTTGGCGTGAAATAGTCGATTATCCGCCTCGACTCCGGCTAAGCGCCAAAAACACATTTTGACATAAACTCACTTCAGTCTCGGCTGAACTGTAATAAATGCGAACTCATTTGAGAAATAAACGGAATCAAAGATTGCTTTCGATATCCTTAGACCCGGTTTTTGCTATCTAGCTATGATAATGTAAATGTGAATCTTGTGTACCTAATCATGAAGCGCAATGAAGGTGATTCCACCGGAAAATGACGTAAATGTCATTTTATTTTTATTTTGGCAACTTATAGAAAAACGTGTTTACTATCTGATATGAACAGAAAAATGATAACTTCCAAACTAACTTTTTGCAAATCGAACTTTAAATTACGTGTGTGTTGAATGGGAGATTGGGAGAAACACGGAGAAAAGAGTATTTTTCAAATGTAATAAAAAATGCCATTTTCGTGAAATGCTGTGTTTAACTTAAGAAGGGAAAACTCCCAATAAATCGAATAAAAATGAAATATAGAAACCTGACCACCTTATTTTTTCAGTTATTAGCGAATAAGTGCCGTAATTGAAGTCAAAATGCGGTAATTCGTTAGAAATGAAACTGCAGTCGCCTCCTATGGCTGAAAAAAGTGTTCATTTAAAAGATATTTGAGGAATTATCTTCATATTTTGCACTTAAACTTTATTTTTCAATAGACAATGTACGTCATCACTGAATGCAGACATTTTGTAACCAAAGAAACAACAATTTTGAATTTAGTAGGTATTTGTTTTGACTCACGCAGTCGCGGTGGAACCTTCTTAAAGAAGGAGAAAGTTCAAATAGTGTTTATCCACACTCTTTTATTGACACGACCGATTCAGGTTTCAACGGATAATATTGAGTTATATTATTTTAACTTATTAACTCACCTCACATACACAGATTAATATAAAAAGAGATTTAATTTATAATCACTAACAAATCTTGTCGGTTCTGTCTGTGAGAATTCCAAGTGTTGTGTAAATAAACTTTCCCTCCATGACAACTCAATTGTTTTTCTTTTCTTAATTTGAATTAGAAGCTTGGTAATTAATTTAATACTTCAACAGATAACCGTCATTTGGTTATCCGTTGAAATCTGGGTCGGTCTTTTCAATAAAACAGTGTGGATAAATACTATCTGATATTTTTTCCATCTTTAATTATGAAATATTTCCACAAGGTCAAGCCTGAAACTATTTAGGTATTTAATTCATGAAGAGTAATCCTATTTTCAGTAATAACGCAAGATGAGTGCTACTTGTGTAAAATATAAACAATTAATGCTGAACTGATGCTAATATTTTAAAATTAAAAGTATTTCGTGTATTTATGAAGGTTTTACTAACTGAATTCGCTGGGAACCCATCCAACTCACATTCGAAACAATTCATGCTCTATTATGGGGATAGTAACAATAAATTATAAATAATTAAAATGCCTAAATATATGTGTACAATTTGGACTTAAATTCAACCAATTAAAATTACAATGGGAGAATATAAATCGCACAAGCTAACAAAACTAGAAAAAAAAACTTTGATAAGAACAGGAAAGAAAGGAGAAATTACTGTTAATGTTCCCAAATTTGACTACTTATGCAAGTGCCCATCGGCAACTAAAGATGCCACTTTAGCAAACTGCTAAAAATTTACAGTACAATGAGCACTTTGATATATGTTGCTAAGAACCACCAAAGGATCATTTTTGTTTAAAAAATTGGTTCTGATATTCCGGCCAGGGAATTATGAGCATAAATGAGTTAATTTTTTTTTCGTTATGTAGACATATTCCAGAACGTTCTCTCATCGATAAAGCTCGCCTAACCGAGTCTGATATAATTTCAACAAAACCCAAAATCATCAAGTTAACATCAAGATAGCGTCGAGGCTATGTTGTCATCTAGCGGTTAACGTTAACCAGACCTCTGTGAACCGGGCCTTAATAACTCAGGCAAAATATAATATTTTTGTTGTGACGGTAGAAGTCATACTTATACATTTTGATGAATGACGTTAAGCTTTCCCGGCTCTTGAGTTACGTTAACCCTCCACGATGTCAAACCCGTCATCGCTGCCGAACTTTCGATAAACGACTAATTCATCGTCCGTTTAGTCCATTTTAAGCCGGAGAAGAGTCTTGAGGTGACTCATTTTTCGATATTATTGTATGTTAAGGTGGTTTTGAGCGAAATAGTTCCCTAGTCATAATGGAGACCATATTCAAAATTTCTTTTTATTTCAGCGTCTGTAAGAAGTATGAAATAAATATTGTAATATTAATGGCGCAAAGATATAGTTATGCATGACCAAAATTCTCAGTAATTACATAAATAAAGCTACATAAGTCTCTAACTTGACTCATTTTTCCCCGCCGTACGGCTGAAAACCCTTCAAAACAGCAGGTTTATGTGCAATTTCGTCAAAATTACAGGGGTGAGTAATAGATTATTTTTTATAAATAGTTGAGAAAAAATGCAATCTACACACCGTTAGTTTTTAGACGAAATCTAGGTGCTAAGAGTTCCTAATTTTTTTAAAAAATATTCTCCCTCTGGAGCGCTTAGCCCTAATCTAGCCCATGTAAAACATCCTATATTTTTTAGGCAAATAGCTCGAAAAGTAGTTCGGCAAGTGGTAGATATTTTGATATAATTGGAGAGATGAGAGTTTTTTCATTGAAATGAGGCCAAATTCATCAAATTCTAGGAGAAGTGATTTTTCGCTCAAACTACCTTAAGCGATAAAAACTTAATTTTTCCTTTTGAACGAATAAGAGGAAATAGTTACGGAGACATTCATTCTACGAGGGAGCGATAATATCTTCGCCATCCCTTGTCGACGCCATCGGGAATTTGAATATTTGCTTAGATATGTTGATACCAATTCGTTGTCAAATTAACTTAGAGAAAAACATCTCCAAAGAGGTATAATAAGATACTTATTTTGCCAGTTACCGATCTTTACTTTTATAGATAAATGTCCCCCATTTGCGTGTACAGTATCGGAGTTGTTGATACATCGTTAAAGCGAAATGAAAAAGTGCGTTAGAAGTCCCACTTCGGCCATTTCGTATTTAAACAGTGTTTTGTGTCCTTGGTGACGTCTTGGTCTCTCTGCTCTTATCTTTCATTTCTCTCCGCTGAGCAAGCTGAATGCGTTTCCCACGAGGTCTGCAACGTTGCCTTTCGACGGCCGGGTCTAGGACCCTTTTTGAACGTGATATTCCCGGCGGTAACTACCCTTTTGAGTAGTTATCTTGATGTCCTGGAGGTACGTGTGACGTCTTCGCTTCGCCCTTTCGAGGCGCTCGACGACAGGGGAGACATCATGCGGACATTATCTCGTTTAGCATAAGAGAATCAACATCCACAATCATAACTTTGATATATAATCAATAATAAGTCAATTATTTCTAAAGAATACTTCGCATTCTTCTACGATAACTCAGGAGGCCATATCGTCCGAAAAAACATTTCCTGTGACATATTAAATAATATTTTATGGCAAATAAATGATAATGGAAGCTTTGCATTCGTCACAGCGCTGTGTACCCTTCAGACCTAGCGCACTAGGAACTGCGCGCTTCAAGACAAATAGAATAGAACATAGAATAGAATACAAATTTATTGTTCTAGGACAAAATGTCCTGTGGAACATGCAGTGGATACAGGAAAAGAAGCTCTGTGGTATGGAAAAAATTTTATGTCATCTTCCTTTCACGACATGAAATTAAAAACTATTCCAGATATTATTTCAATCAAAAATTATCTGAAAACAAATACAAAGGCAATTTTATAAAGAAAATTATCAAATCAAGTTACTGTAATAAGTACGAAAATACAAGAGCAATTTTAATTAAATTTGAATTACATTCTTTGAAAGAACAATGTGGTCTGGAGTATCATCTAAACCGTTGAATCAATTAATTGTTGACAACCAATATACTAATAGATATTACAAGATAATATTCATACTTACGTAAAAAGAGAGTGCGAGAGTATTTATCATTAGGTATGATACTTCAATGATTATTTTCTAGCGGTTCAGCTCAACATAATATGGAGTAATGCGGTCATACCTATTTACATAATGTATGTATCCCGCATCGAAGTAAAACATAATTTATAATGTTTTAGGAAATTAACCTGTTAAGTCATAAGGTACTGACAATCAGATAAATATCAACCAATGTTAGGATAATTGAGGTAAATAATCAATCACCATAACATTTATCAACCAGATTTGCAAACATTTTTAATTTGAATTGGTTTAAATTTTTAGCATTCAATATATAGTTAGGAATATCATTCCATACCCATATATCTACATGAATTAAGAGTGGATAAATAATTGATACGCAGTTGTTCTACATTTAGAAACTTTGAATCGTTTTCTGACTCGAACAGGTCTATTTGATATATCACTAAGGTTTACGATTACATTTTTATAGAGATAATCCGGTACTTTACAAGGTAACATTTTGAATATGAAGACAGATAGTTGGTATATTCTTCTGTGTTTTAATTTTAACCAGTTTAACATAACATAATATGGAGTCACGTGGTCATAAATATTAACATTGTTCTTAACATCTTATACCTGAATTTAACATAGTTTGTAATTTACTTTGTAATTTACCAGTTAAGTGCGAAAATACAAGTGAGCAGTAATCAATGTGCGGAACTAATAAAGAATTGACAAGCTTCATTCGTAACTCCAGTGGAATTAAAGATTTGAATTGTTTCATCTGCGCTAGTGTTTTGTATATCTTGTTTGAAACAAGTGATACATGTTTATTCCAAGTAAGTGTGTTATTATATTTGGATGGGATGAGATGAAGGACGCTAAAAAACAAAAGAACTTCGACAATCGCATCCTCGATTGTGGTTTTTGCGTTGCATATTTGTAAAGGCGTCAAATATGGATAATGTCAAGTTTTTAATTGCTCTGTCGTGAAAACCTTACGTTTATAAATAGGTGCTTTGAACGACTTCGATAACTATGCACAGAATATAAAAACTGATATGGGCCAGTAGATTTCCATTATGAGTAGGTCGTGATTACAGCGAATCTAATGAGGTGCTACCTACCGGCAGGTTAAAAAACATTTCGCCTGCACACATTTCTCCATTCAACGTCGTTAGAGTACGATTAAGTGCGCTGATGTGTTCCGATCTGCGCTAACTTCAGCGATGGGAAGCTCCCTGTTTTTCGATTGTAAGGAATAAAAATAGACGGTCAGAATACTTTACTACGATATGGAATTTATCACCACCATTAGGCAGAAACGTAAACTTATAAATAAAATATTATTATATTGTGAAAAGTAGCTCTAGAATTCTAAAACACTGCCAACGAATATTACTTGCACGGTAATAATATAATGGAATTGAAAATAAAAGAGATTCGCACTAGGTAATGAATATCCTTTGTAGTGAATCTGGTAAAACTTATTCCATGTTCATCGGTATTTATAGACCTAATATTCGTTATTGGCAAGTGGAGTTGCTGTTGAATCTATGCCTTGCTATTATTTAAGATACTCATATGCTTAGCTACCTATGAGTACCTTTCATAATTGCAACAACTTGCTTTCCATGAATAAATATATTGATTCACCCCTGATCGAGAATATATTCCACGCCGTGCAACTATTCCAATTACAGTGCACTAATGAAACAATAACTTGTAGAGCATGCGCCATTACATTTGAAAACGCTTCAAGTTTAACCATATTCAGAATTTATTCTATAAAAATGATCACCAATCAAGCAAATATATCCAGTGACGGCAATTTAACTTTCAAAATTTCTCCACTTCTAGTTGCTTTACATGTCACGATTATCACATCATAACTTTCCAAATTTACATACATTGATCTTAAGAAGACTCCTTTTTTATTCACTCGGTCTGGTCTCTCTCTTTAAGGTAGAACCTCTACTACAAGGACCTTCGATAACATGCCCTGATATATTCATATATTGCAGAGAAATTATGCCTTAGTCGATCTGTGAAAAATTAATTGGAGGTAATCGGCCATTTAGCGCTGATAACAGGATTTGAAAATCGTCATTTTCAGCCTCAAATTACATTGCTCTTATGGCGGAATTGTGTCGTCCCTCACTTCAACATTTTATTTCTCGAGATTCTCCCAAACAAGTTTACCTCAAAAACGACCATATGATGATTAAATAATCAACGGATACAATGAATTTTTTTCAGGTTATCTTCTCGGCCATTTAATGCAGATACTTATGATTGAAAAGCGATGAAGAGACTTACTTTCGTTCCGTAGCCGCCATATTGAAGCAGACTTGACGACTATATTCGAGGAGTAAACAAAAACACTGGAGTGAAACTATGCAAACAAACAAAGGTGCCGTACCGGAGTGAAACTATGAATTGTTGACAGCTATACAGTGTTGTCGAGTTCATCGTCAGCAATTATATATAATACATTTGTTTCAATTACGATTACCTACATTAAAAGAGCAAAAGCACTCCTTATGTTGTTTTAATTCATCCCTAATTTTTTAGTTATGCAACTTTACTGCAGTTCCAGAGAAAGTTATTAAATTCCTCTGATTCATGGCGTCAAAAAGCCATTCTTCATATGACAGGATTACTTCATTTTGAAGAAAACTCATGCACTATGCACCCATATTGATTGATTGAAAATTATTTTCAATATTATTAATAACATTTTGAGCCATTTTATCTTGTTGCTGTCGAGTTTATCTATGTAATGAAAGCAGTACTACGAAGCGCAGGTTCTACCTTAAGTGCGTACTTTCGCAAGTACCGAATATACGCACCACTGGCGTAAGTTATGACGCGATTTTTGACGTCATCTCCGCTCGACTTACACATCTAAGATAATGCTTTTTGAAAAGTTCAATAACGGTGTAAGGAGAGGCATCATTTAATTTTTTCTCCAACCTAGGCCCTCTAATACTGAAACGGAAACCTGTTTCGCTGTCGATAGGAGAGAAACAGCACAGTCTGATTATCTGATAAATACCGCTAGTTTAACGTTTGAGGCTTCACTTTGTGGAACAACGATATTGGAAATAAAATGTCGCTTTGTACATTCCACACACAAACTTTATTGACTGGCCCCACAAACTTTATATCACATAGATATAAAATGTGTGGGGGCAGTCAATAAAGTTTGTGTGTTGAATGTATGTACGAAGCGACGTTTTATTTTCAAATACTGATAGAGTGACAGTAACTCTAAATGCTCAACTAGCGAAGGATTGTGTTGTCGATGCTTTGGGTCGGTCTCGCCTCTGTCTCGTTTTCCGAGCTCAAGTTTTGTATCATGGGGCAGTAATCTTGTGAGGCACTCTAGTCTCGTTTCGTTATCCAATTTACATAAAAAAACACATTTTATAGAAGCAGAATTATTTATTGTATAAGAAAAAGCATTTTGAAGAAGAATATTCGTTATCCCGAGCTGTTACTTGCAGTTAAAATTTAAGAATTTTGATAGTTAGCAAGATATTTTATCACCAATAAAACCATCAATATTTTATTTGAAAAACTAAGAATCGTTATCATAATCATCAGTATTATTCTGTCCTCAGACAGGTTTCAACAGTAGTGATTCCTCCACAAGAGTCTGCCCTGGCCATATCTCTTCCTTCCTTTTAATATCCGTCAGCAGTCTGAACCTTCTTCTTCCTCTCTTGCCATCCATTTCCCCTTCTATCATTAACTTCAGCATACTACCGTTCTTCCTTAAAAGGTGTTCAATCCAATTTGCCTTCATCTTTCTCATGTCTCTCAGAATTCCTTTTTCTTCTTTCCTAATTCTCCTGAACACTTCCTCATTTCTAATTTTATCCCTCCATCCAATCTTCCCAGTACCCACTTCTCTTCTTTCTTCAAAGTCTGAGTTTCGCATCCGTGCAAACATTGCTTCACGTGAAGAATTTTGCAAATATTTTCCTGATCTCCATTTATATATTCCTTGCTCATGTCAGTTCTTTGATCTTCCTAAAGGCTTCCTCTCCTTTCCCTGTTCTGCTTTTAGTTTCTTCCGTATAATTGCCGTTCTGTGCTATTACACTACCGAGATATTTGAAAACCCACTTGTTGTCGTTGTCTTTATCCTTCCAGCCATAGGTACAATGAAAGATACCGCTGTCTTCAATATCTTTGTTTTATTTCTATTTATTCCCATTCGAAACTCTTCACTCTTATTCCAGATTCTTTCCATTATCTTCCTTAAGTTTTTCTTGACTCTCTGCTGTTACCACCTTGTCATCAACGTACTTACTGGATTTTAATCTTTCACCTCCCTCCTTTATTCCACCGCCATCTTCAAGGGCTTCCTCCATCCATCAGTTTTTTTTTCAAATAAGGAAGTAAATTATGAAAATATTTTATAGAAAGCATATAATGGTTATAGAAATCAATGAGTATAACTAAAAAATAATTATTAAATGAAATACTTCCGGGGCTATTAAAAGCAATCAAGCGAGAGTTTTAATTTTTGGACCAAATTGCTTCTCCTTACATCCTTCCGAGTATCTTACAACCCTGCGAGTTATCTCAATGGTGTGTGACAGGGGATGAGTTACCACCAACGTGTACTACACTGTACCCCAATAAAATTAATGAAGCTTCAACTATTGGTGCATTAGAAAAATCGTGCAAATATTTGCCAGGAGGTGATATTTCACCTACATGCATTGCACTATAGGCATGTCAACAATGCTAGAGTTACTATTTGTATAAATGTATTTTGCTACTAAATAAAATGGACAGAGATACAACAGACAGTTATACCGGAAACATGCACGGCATGCTGTTTGCACTAGATAGCAGATAAGGTTAAAAGTATTAGGGAGTAAATCAACTAACTATAGCGACACTACCTATCGAAAAACCTAAAAAAAGTCTTATAGTCAGCTGTTATGGCTTGCTATCGTTCGCGGGAAAAATGTAATTTTAACCTGTCCGTTCTGCGATCTAGTTAAATTTTATTCTCATGATATAATCCACTGTAGCATGACAAATTCCGTAAAATGTTATAAACTTTGTTAGAAATTTATTTAGTTTGGAACTTACAAAAAAGGTTAAGTCTGAATGTTTAATCGAAGGTCTTAAAGGGATTCCCATCTAAGTTGCTGTAAAAGGTCAGTTACACTTACGAAATTATCTTATAAACGGCCTTTAACGTATCTTGCCGATCCTCGCTGCACGCGTTGTAACTCAGTTTTTAAGCTTACCTCATAAGGATCCCAAATACTGGGAACATATTCTAAGTGGAGACTAACAAGGGAGAAGCAGCTGATTTCCCCAACTTTATCGTCGCACTTGCCGTATAATCTTTGAACAAATCCCAATTAACGATTAGCTTGGCCGATAATTTCCTGTACGTGTTTACCCCACAAGATATGATTAATCAGAGTGACTCCGAGATATTTAATAAATTCCACATGCTCTAATTGGCTATGCTGTATGCAATAGCTGTGCTGAGGACAGTTTTTCCATATCCATAAATTCATTGGAACACATTTTTTCAAGTTTAACTGTAGCTTCCACGTAATGCACCACTTTTGGAATGCCTCGAGGTCCTTCGTAAGTGCGTTTTACGAGTTCAGGTGAAGAAAGCTTCTTGCATGTTCGTCGTTTAATCAATGTTAATGCTGCCCTTTAAAACTGTTTATGGCAGACTTTGCCATGAAATATAGCTAACACATAACATCACTGTGGTTAAAAAGTATCATGCCTTTTTTGTCCACTGTAAGGTATTCTATTAGAATTTCATTGCCATGGAATTTGTATTAAGGATTGAGGCAGTTTAGTGTAGTAAAACTTTTAAAACTATTGTATTTTAATAGTATAACTATATAATTAGTATGCAGTGACATGTCCGCGGTTTGGAAGAACGATGAAATTACAGACATAAAATGTTAGTCTAGGTGCTACTTTAGTTAAATACCACAGTTGTTCCTTTGTGAAAACATTCTGAATACTTTCTAACAGAATAAAATATGCGAATAATCAACTACCGTCCGTCAATGTGATGAGGATGAGTAGGCAGCGCAGAGAGCAAATTTTATGTTGGACTAAATCTGACTTCATGGCTTTTATGAAATCGACGTGGCATACGACGAGGGACAAAAAAGGGACGAGGGACAAAAAAGGGACGAGGGACTTGGGAAACTATTCCAAAAAGTCCGTTTTCGGAAGAGGAAATGAAACGGTGCAAAAAGGGAAAACCACGAAATTAAGAGATCCTGAATTGATTGGAAATCTCACCGAGGACGTACTCATAAAGTAAGAGCAGAGACTTCTTGCACTCACTTGAAACTTTGCCTTCCCCTCACCAAGCCATGTCAAAGATATACAATGCCAGAGTTGAAGAAATAGAGTGAAAAAGGAAGAAGCTCAACGAGAACAACAACAGCAGCAAAGAGAACAACAGCAGCAGCGGCTGTGGCTCCCTTCTGCTCTAACCTCTCGCTTATTCAGATCTTGCTAACATCTGTCTTTGGCATTTGCATAAATGCGTATCTGAACTGGAGTGGTAGAGGCCCAGAAGTCACCCTGCTGACGGTGGAAAACCTGAAAAAACCACAATCAAGCCACCAAATATATAAATAAATAGATAAAGGGAAAATAAATATGGCGTGGGTAAATATATATTTTTATTAAATAAAATTTGGTACATGAAATTCCACTGCATTTGGATATAATAACTGGGAAACACAAATCACGCAAGTATCTCAGAAGATAGTTATAACAAAAGAGCGATTTTGAACAAAGTGTAGTGGATATAAATAATAAGTGAATAGCATTTGGTTATAGTCCCAAGTCTTCGGATATTATCACTGGGAACACCCGAGTCAAAATGAAGTGTATCAGATCAGTATCAAACGGTATCCGATACTAAGTATCTCCGTGATCTCACTGTAGTCTCGCCGAAAGTATCCTGGCAGTATCCTTGAGTATCGTGGAGTTCTAGAGCCGAGACTCGTTCTGGGGGGTTATCCGGGAATGTCGATAACGGTGACATTACGTCATCACTTCCCTCATTTTTAGAAATACGTCATCAACTCCCTCAAAGATGGCGCCCACGGCTCATTTGGCAGTTCTTCGTTCACGGACCGACTCAAAACCGTGTCGACCGTAATTTTTCGGTGGACGGCGCTAGCGACGCGACGGAAATCATCATCGCGACGGAGAGCATCATGGGAAATCCCCCCGCCCCGCCTCCGCAGCCGAACTTTTCAAGCGCTTTCCGTTAGTGTTTTGTTTATTGTTTTGGCGGTATTTGAGAGTCAAGTAAGTAATGCTTATTTACTTCTAACATATTTTCACAATTCGAGGTTGATTAATGACAATCCCGGCGTTTATACTTATAGAAATCCTCGTATTTAATCTATTTCATGCTTTCATAGTTGTATACCTAGTGGAAAATCAGTCTTCTTCGTAGAAATAATTATTATTGCCATGCTAATGGGTATGATCTACGCAATCAGAATCTCACTCATCCAACAGTGATTTCATTTGTAAATACTATTTGGATGCCTTGGGTTTGAGTTACTGAAAAGGAATTCCTTTCCCTGTTGAGTTTCAAAGATATCTCAGCATGCCGTTGACGCTCATGTGATTGGAAGTTATTTTCGACTTGCACACATGTTGGACGCATATATTAAAAGTTTCGTACGAATCATTTTTCATGGATAACCTTCCATCCATTAATATTTTAGAGACATGGGTGACTGGGCTTTAGAAGCGGGAATAGCAAGGCGGCGCGCCGTCTACGCCGCGCCATAGGAATCTACATCTACATACTACCCCGCAAGCCGCCTCAATAGGCGTGTGGCGGGGGGTGTTAGGACACCAGCCGTTTACATATAAAAAGGAAACGCTCTAATGAAATTACGCCTAGCATCTTATTGTTCGGGGGAAAAACGAATTCCCATACCTATCCGTTCGCCAAAATATCTCTCTTAATTTATCGTTTCTGTCGGACCTGTAAATGTATTGGGGTTCTATTATGATGTTCTCCGTGTCGCTCTTAAAGATATCTATTCTCAATTTTTCAAGCTATCTAAGCCATAGCGCGCAGCCTCCGAGTCTCGAGGAATGAGGAGGAAGAAAGACTGAGAGAAAATGCCATGAGGAGAAATAAGTTGAGACAATTAAGAGATGGTGCAGATGGTGTCCTCTTTTTGGCGTCACACCGCCAGTCCCGCCATGACTGAAAAACCAGTTGTGTATAAATTACCTGTACTTGTCAAACAAATACATAGGAAGTCTGCCTTTACAAATGAGAAAGATCCGTACGTATGTCTCATAATTGGAAAAATCGATTTGCAGACATAGAAGTGGCAATGTTTTGATAGTTAAGGAGTTGACAATTAATGATCACGAATATTTTGACACTTCATAGCAATTGTTATTTCAACTTACTCTCTCCCACTTGTCCGCCGTCTTCACTGCGCCCCCTTCGACAGCATTAAGGGACGCAGAGAGGCGCTCCCACATCTGTCTTTTCGTGGTAGCCCCTTCCGGTTGTCGTAATGTCACGTAACGGTTGCCTATGATTAATTAGAACTAAATGTGTCTGCCTCAAACTAGTAATAAATATACTAAATAAAATAAATAAATATTACTACGGAAGACGTGCAAAGATAAATATTACTACGGAACTGGATAATGATGATAACGTTATTAACAACCTCAACCGCCGTTAATTAGTTAAATCCATGTATTCATGACATAAAATATTGTTTAACTCTTCTATGTAACGCACAAACATAAATGCTAACTTACACATAATTCATAATCCTAGGTTAAAAACTCACAGCCTTTTGGGGGCTCCATTTTCGTTCATTTAATATGCCGCCAAATTGCAATAAAACAAATGCGAAACTCGTAGCGGTGCGCTAAAAACGGAACACAAAACTGAGCCAACGGCTCTGACATCAGCTCATAGATTCGTTCAAAATGTCGTTCGATTGGGTCTTTTTGCCGGTCATTGAATGCCTCAATGAATGAGTAACAACATTATGACCAACGACATTCCTGAATAACCCCCCTGATACTCCTCGAGACTGCAGTATCGGACGGGATACAGGGCATCTGTTGTCGGTACTACGTGGATACTGACCCGTCGATACTCGATGGACGGAAGGTGATGGACTCAAATCCCCCCCAATGGCGGAATTCTAAAGCTGCGTGCCTGTTATTTAGTCTACTTACATGCGAAAACGTGCAGGACGCCTACCTTTCCGGGAGGGCCTAAAAATTCCGGGTGTTGTTTAACTTCAGGAATGGAACAGCTGGTTGCTTTCTCTCAATCTCGTTGGGTCCGCACCTGGGGTATGTGCCCAATCACCGATGCCTCTTGTTTTATATTATTTTTACTTAACGTGGATGGATTTATCTTGAATAATTCAGCAATTACATATTTATTGAGTGTGAGATATTACACTCTTTAATTCAGCTCGTGACAATAATACAATTAATAGAATCAATAAACTTAAAACATATTAACAAACAGCATGTGACACTGAGGGAGACTCGATTGAGACTGTTCAAAAACCAGACTGCCTCCGCGATACTATGTGATACTGAGGGAGACTCGATTGAGACTGTTGAAGTATCAGACTACCGGCTGCCGATAGTGGAGGGTACTGGTTTGATATAAGTCTGATACTTTATGATACTAAGCGATACCGCAGCGAGATCACAGGGATACTATTCGCTTTACCCCAGCCATTATTCATTCCCTCACTTATGCAGTCATCTGGTCAAGGGGAAATACAGCACCACGGTCTCTCAGAGCACGGAACAGGGGCACGGAACATATACTGCGCCGGCGCAGTCGGAAGTCCGTTCCTGATGCGCCGATCACAAACTTCCACCACACCCGTGACATAATACTGTACCCATCCCCCTAATCCTACCCCTCCAAGGCCCACCAATCCTATTATATCCTTAACTCACCCTCTCCACCTCGACCTTGCCGAAAAAAAATCCCTCCTCCAGCTAGTCCAGGGGCCGGTGATTCATTCCTGAGCGAGGCTTCGAGCAACGTGCACCGTTCCATCATTTACAGTACTAGTGACACATGGTGGTAGTTGCGCAAAAGACCTTTTCCAGTGGAAGAATCCATTGCCTGCAAAATAGCTCCGCACGGGGGAGTAAGGCAGTCTCCTCGTTTGACCACCAGGTTTCACTAAGTCGAAAATCTTTATAGACAACTTCAACTGGCTCGGTCACAGTGGTAGTGACACATGGTGGCAGTTGCGCAAAAGAACATTTCCTGTAGAAGAGTTCATTGCCTGCAAAATAGCTCCGTACGGGGGTGTAAGCCAATCTCCACGTTTGACCACCAGGTTTCTCTAAGTCTCAAACCTTTATTAGCCAACTGCAACAGGATCGATCTGTTATTCACACGACCTTTCTCACTGATTATGACTCTGAATCCAACTGTTTAGATGGGCTTCTCTGATGAGTATTGACTACTATCGAATATGTATTTCGATGCATAATCGTTTGGACCGTACACATTGTTGTGAAACGTGCTGATGACACTTTTCCGCCCTCTTTAAGTTTTGTGAGGTTACGTTGACAGAGCTGTCTGCCATGTGCAATTCTCTCTCCTCTGCTACTTTGCCGACCCTTTTCACGTGGGCCTTCCCCTCCTTGACGTCACGCAACGCGCAAGCAAGTGCCACCAAGTTTAGCAACAGCTTTAGGCGATTTTCTCTTTACGATCGGGACATTTGGTACTTCTAAAACTTTACGATACCTCCGATTTGGAATCAATGACAAACGGTTGATTTACCTTGAACAGGTTGTTTTTAGTTATTTATATTGTTTTTGAAATATACTTGTTCATTTTTTAATTATGATTGAGGACATTTTTTCATGCTGCACCATTTATTATCGTGTGTGCTTGGAAGAGTTTTAGATCTCAGAAAGGCGTTGGCGGCGGGGAAATCAAGTTCTTTCCCTCGTAACGTTGCGCTTCTCAGACCTTTCTTGCTTTTCGACTAATCATATTTCTCATTATTTTATACGGCTTCCGTCCCTCTTTTGTGTTCAAAATTTTGTATTTTATTCTTTCTTGTATTAGGTCCAGTGCTTCCTATGTAATCCATGGCTTCCGCTGCTTCAATTTTATTTTTCCTACCTCCTCTTCTGCTACTTTAGGAAGTCAGCTTTTGATGACTTGCGGTCTATATTTCATTGATACTGTATCGTCTTCAGTTTGTTCTCAAGTTAGTTTATTGGTCCGAGTATGTGTTCCGTATCTTCAATTCCTCATCATACCTGCGATTTTTAATCGGTCCTTGAAGTTACTTGAACTTAAGTTGGCAACTTTTGAAAGTACTTCTGCCGTGCGCCTTTATTTAAAAACTGTTAAAATAGAGTTATAATTTTAAAACATGTGTGTTTAAAACCAGGCTTTCCTGCAGTTATTTTTTCGAGGAATCGCCATAATGTAGACTTGGATGTCAGAAAGCGGAAGATAATGGTTCACGAACATAACGTGATTGAGTAACACTATCTAATAATCGAAGGAGTATCACGCTAGTTGTCACTTTTTCAACTCTTGAAGCTATAAATAAAAGTGCTCACTTGTTAAGTTTGTCTGAAATCTTCTTTGAAAGCACATTTGGCGAATTGATTTTCATAAATTCATCCCAGAGTGACTTTGGAATATCATTACATACACACCAATAATGACGTTTCACCTTCTTGTTTGGTTCGCTAAAAAAAGCTCAATGATTGGTATTAGACACTTTGTCTATGGTTAATAATTTCTTTCATATTGCCTCCTTCTAGCAAATGAGGTTGGAATATACGATAAGAGTAATTTTATGTTTCCAGATTAACTATTACCCTGCATCTCCAGTGATATTTAATACAATTATAGTCAAAAGAAATAGAACGTTAACAAAAGTAGTCAAGTGATTTTTATAAAATAATTATTCACAAAGATACCACAAGTCAATTAGCTAATTCTGACGAAATGCTTATTAATCTAAAGAGAACTACTTGGCCGTTAAGGAGGTTCCGCCGCGACCCTGTGAATAAAAACAAATACTAAATTCAACATTTTTGATATTTTGTCCAAAAAATCCTGCTTTCACTGATGACATGCGTTACCTACAGAAAACCAAAAGTAAACTAAAAAAATGCAGATTATTCCACGAATGCATTCCACGAATGCATCAACTTTTTTCCAGCCATTGGAGCCGACTGCGGCGCCATTTCCTACGAATTACCGCATTTTGACTTCAATAACGGCAGTCATTCCGTAATGACTAAAAAAATAATGTGGTTAGTAGCCTATATTTTATTTTTATTCAATTTCTCTGGATTATTTCCGTAATATAAATAGTTTTCCGCGAATATGGCATTTATATTTTATGTAAAAATACTACTTTTCCTCTTGTTTCTCTCATTCCCCCATTTAACACAATGTAATTTCAAGTTCAATTATAGAATAAAACAGCGTGAAAAGGTATTATTTTGTTGTTCATATCAGATAGAGCACAAGTTTTTTTTACTAGTAGACAGAGAATGAATAAAATGACATTTAAGTCATTTTACGGTGGAACCACCTTAATAGTTAAACAGCAAACATCACAAAAATACAGAGTACATGGTATCACGAGCCAGGCAATCAGTTGGCGCAGAGAGACTAACAATAAGTCCAGAAATGGACAAACCAAGATGGCGGAATCTTGACCATAGTGAAAACTCGTAGACAGCGCCTCCTGTATATGTATTCCAACCTCCTTGCTTTTAGCATACCCACTGTGTTTTCATCTCATTCGTGCATTGCATCGTACACGCTCGCTTGTTCTTTAGACTTTCATACGGTATTTATTCTCGACCCCTTTTAATATACGGTGCAAATATCACGAGTTTAGGTCAATTTATATATATATATATATATATATATATATATATATATATATATATATATATATAATTCATACATTCATAGGAAAATGGAAATGGATAGGTACACATAAAAGGACGTCAAATTCAGCAGTTAATTGAGTAGCCTTGGTGGTGTAACTGGGAGCACACCTGACCGGCAATTGGGAGATCCGGGTTCGAATCCCGGCTAAGGTGAACATTTTTTCTGTCTGGATTTGACTCATTTTCATCTTCCCCACCAAACCCTGTGTTCGTCCTTTTATGTGTACCTATCCATTTCCATTTTCCTATGAATGTATGAATTTATTCGCGCCTTTGAGCGTCATTTTCGTATGATTGAGTATATATATATATATACTCAATTTCACATTAAACATATATATATATATATATATACTCAATATATATATATATATATACTCAATATATATATATATATTGTATTGTATATACTCATGCAGCAAAATATATCTCTATATAAATATACTCAATATATATATATATATTGAGTATATTTATATTTTCGTATGATTGAGTATATATATCAATTTAGGTCAATTTATATTTTCGTATGATTGAGTATATATATATATATATATATATATATATATATATATATATATATATATATATATATATATATATATATATATATACTCAATCATACGAAAATATAAATTGACCTAAATTGATACTCAATCTTCGCTAGCTCCCTCCCCTAAGCAGTGGACACCGGTGTCGTCATTGATCATCTGCCTGTGAGTGTCCACTGATTTACTTTCCTATCCTTCCCCAACCTCAACGCCTTGTTGCTAGCATATACTTTTATATTTATTTCCTTTCCTTTTATATATATATATATATATATATACGAGTTCGTGGAAAATCACACACGCGATAATTTAAATAAACTTTGCCACAAGTAGGGCGGAATTAAACATTGACACAAAAGAAGGAACACTCACACAATAATATCTGATATTTCGGTTACCATAGTAACCTTTCTCAAACACAACGAGAATAAATAGCGTATGAAAGTCTAAAGAATTATATATATATATATATATATATATATATATATATATATATATATATATATATATATATATATATATATATATATATAATTGACCTAAACTCGTGATATTTGCACCGTTCTTTAGACTGCGAATATTCCTTCTCTTAAAGAGTATCTTTTACCACGTTCACCCTTGGCTTTATCGGCCTATCTCGTCCTCTCACACAGTTCACTACTATCATATATGTGTTTCATTATTCGACTCACGTCCATTCCCTTGACGTGGCCGAACCAGAGAAGCTCCCTGCTTTCATCTCCAATACCGGAGAATTCCTTCCAAATTCTTCCTCGACCCACTTCTTCCAAATCATATCCCACTTAATTCTACTGGTAACATTTCTCAGATAACCAATACCCGCAGCATTTAGCCCATTCCTTGGGTATTCAGTGGCTGTATTGGCTTTCTTACATTCGAATACCGTTATTACATATACGTAGATACTATTCATCAGTGATTGTAACCTCTAAATATTCTAGATCTGAGTTGTATTATTTTTTATTACTATTTTATCATGCATATGAAAACATGAAATTTGATCAAACATTCTCTCAAGACTGTCCATACAGTTTTAAACTATTTTTGTCTTACGAATTGAAGGCCATTTTTGGTATTATAATTGCGCTTCGCAGTGCCTAGGTAAATAAACTGTACCGTTTACCAACATTAAAACGTATTTTCACTAATGAATAATCCTGGGTGAGTACTTTGATTTTTTCAGAAACGTGTCCACATGTTGCAAGCTTCTTCAGTAAAACTACATGGTTCTCTTTAGTACTTAAATAAAACTGCAGTAGTTGTACTGTCCACTTAAATGTTAATGTAATATGTTACACAACACGTGTTTCGACGCTTAGGGCGTCATCATCAGGTCTACACAAGTGATTTCTCCATTCCCATTGGAGACATAACTTGTGTAGACCTGATTATGACGCCCTAAGCCTCGAAACACGTGTTGTGTAACATTTAAGATTAAAATTTAAGTGGACAGTACAACTACTGCAGTTCTATTTAAGTACTAAAATGCTGCTCCACCATGTAACGCCAGAGACTGTAGAATTTATGGTTCTCTTTGCTTAAGTCCCTAGCATGAAATAGAATCTAAGACATTTCCCCATAAAATATACAATATTTCATTACATTATAGAAAAATCAATAACATAATGATAATAAAGTGTTAATTTTTATTTGTAGTTCAACTGTTTTCACCGAGCATGTCATCTGTTAGTTCAAAGTGTTCAATGTTTTACATAGATGTTTTGCATGATCTCTGCATTTCACATCGGCATCAATAAAAAAATGTGTGTATTGCGTTCAATCTCAAATTCTTACCATTTTGTTGGGGTGGAGTACTACGCAGTTTTGTTGGTTTCGGAAATTTATAAACCTAATTTTATTCTTTAAATAATCCAAGCCCATTGATAGAAAGTGGCATAACTAAATTATCATAATTATATTGGTGGCGTTCAATGCAGTTTTTTCATCTATTACCTTAACAAGCACTGTGGTGTCTTCAAAATATTTCCCTATAACCACAATAGATCAATAATGTTTAAAATAAACGAAACTGCATCGAATATTTGAACCCAAGGTACTATTCTGTAATTACTTCCCCAATCGCGTATAGTACCATATTTTTACCATATACTGACCTTCTTTGCATCTGACTATGAAAGAATCTATTGAACCAATAGACACTTCCATAGTCTATTCCATAGTCTTCATACTATTCCCTGCCATGAAATTATAATTTAATTTTTCCCATAATATAACAAAGTAAGTACATTCGAGTTCTCGGGAGAGGTGGCAAGCTTTTCCTATAATGGCTCTGGATGGTAGGCTTGAGCACTATTAATATTTAATATTTACAATCTGGAATAAGGGATCTGAGAACATTTGAAACTTTAGAAATTGTTTTAAACGGAAATAACGCCCATCTTTCCACATCCATCCAAATTACTCTTCAACCTTCTTCATTATGAACGCCTTATTTATAATTATATAATTTCCTTTATTGCAAATCAACAAAAGTACAAATACAAATGCAGAAAAACAATAGTACAAATACAGTTCCTATAATGCCTCTGGGTGGTAGGGTTGAGCACTATTAATATTTAATATTTACAATCTGGAATAAGGCATCTGAGAATATTTGAAACTTTAGAAATTGTTTTAAACCGAAATAACGCCCAACTTTCCTCATCCATCCAAATTACTCTTCAACCTTCTTCATTTTGAACGCCTTATTTATAATTATATAATTACCTTTATTGCAAATTTCTCAAAAGTACAAATACAAATACAGAAAAACAATATTACAAATAGAGAAAACAATGTACAAATACAGAAAAAGAATTGTGGGCCTTAGAGTCAAAGTAATGGTCAATTGAGGGCCTGAGAGTCAAAGTAAGTTTTGAGGCTTCGTCTCGTGACAAGCATTAGCGATTTATGCTAATGCATAATTAGTCGTAGTTACACTAACTTTAAGGTATAGTGTAATGCATGTTGGTGAATACTTGTAAACCCCTGCCAAACACCCCTGAGGTAGCTTGCAGGGTATTTTGTAGATGTAGATGTAATACAATTGACAAACATCGTCCAGTGTCACCTGTATTCAGGCCCAGCCTGGGAACCTGTTGGAGGCGATGGACGAGTTGAATGGATAAGGGTGCCGCGGGGGTTTGGGGGGTATGGAATTTTCAAGAAATTTGTAGAAAAAT
The DNA here is from genome assembly GCA_963573305.1 of Pyrrhosoma nymphula. NCBI lineage: Eukaryota > Metazoa > Arthropoda > Insecta > Odonata > Coenagrionidae > Pyrrhosoma > Pyrrhosoma nymphula. Next base: position 109,112,193 of record OY754334.1, on the reverse strand, counting down.
CGGTGCAAATTTGTGAGTTTTGAGGCTTTATTAAGCCTAAATATATGAAATAAAAATATAAATATATGCATAGTTTTATGCAAATCTTCACTATTAACATCATATCTATTTGCAAAACGATAAATAGAAATGACTAAGAAAATCAATACTTTGTTTAATTATAGCTACGAAAGTCCTAACCGTGACAGCTTGGTTACCACTTGGTCCCGGTAAAGTAAGCGAGGAATCAAAGGCAAGTGGATTTCGCCGACTCATCCGGGTGTTGAATAGTTGACTCAAAGTACCTTGCCTATGGAAATGGTAGTCGTAACCATTTATGACTAATTACAATTATGACTATAGCGTCATGTCCATGTTTTTAACAAAACTAGTATCGTTTTTCTATCTATCAACCAAGTGACAACTGAGCTGCCACAAAATTGTTATCAGGAAAAAATAAACAATTTTAGGTGAACAATATTCATTTTATTTCTTACACCAAGAATTTAGATTTTCTTGAGGTTGTATTATGATAAACTGATTTGTAGATATAAATTATGACTAGTTCTTCGTTATTTTTTAAAGTTTAAACTTCTAATAACCTTCTCATTTCTGTGGAGGTCTCACATAGTTTGGATATTACGTGTTTGATGTCAATGGTATTTAAAATATCCTTTTCGGCACTCATAAGTATGAGGGCATCAAGGTTTTCATCGGTAAGTGTTGACCTCAATATGGTTTTGATGATTTTTCGTTTTGAGAAGACCCGTTCACATGTAACATGGGTCATCGGTAATGTCAACAAATACTTATACACCTTGTACAGTTCTGTATACTGTAAAGAGTACATACTGTACTAAAAAATAAATTTACATACACATTTGATACAAGAAGCACACTTTCTTACATCAGAAAATTTTAAGAAGTCCTCTGAGTCTGCAGCAGCTTGTTTCTCAAAATGCTTCATCCAAACACCAATACTTTCACCATTATTTTCACTGGTGTACTCACGTTGAGAAATATTTTCTTTCAGTTGTGGCCAAACTTGAATGAATGAATCAAGCTCTTCTTTTAGTTTGTACTTGTCAATTTTAGGTATTATTTCACAAACTTTTGCTTAAGCTTGAGGAGGCAGAATACTTATATCCGTGAAGTTTCTTGGATCAAACAAGAAATATCAAGGTAAAGGTTTTAGTGTTTGCAAATCTTTTTTCCATTACTTCAGTGGCTGTGTCCAAACCTCGGTAAAATATGTCAACCTTGATCTCATCTTGTCGAGTTTGCATAGGGTTTTCATGTTGGCATTATTCACCACCTTGTCTCTTGATCATCCATTTTCGTTTTTCCTTGAAGTCTTCCTTGATTTCCAAAACTTCTAGCGTATTATCGATGTCGATTTTTGGTCTAGAATGTTAACTTGGGTTGATACAAATCTTTTTGCTGCAGACACCGTTTCTTCGAAATTTCCTCGCAGTTCTTTCAGTCTCTGAATAGCAGAGCAAACCAATCTCCAGGCTTGAGAAAAGTCTAAATTCTTGGGTTGTAGATAATCTGAGACTGGAGTAGTTATTTTGAATATTTGAAGACACATAATGGCTACAAAAACTGTTTCAAAGGCTGTGAAGTTCTTCAGAAGACCATCTGCCTCACTTATGACCTTTGCGTTGAAGTTGGGGGACTTAATGATTTTAAATAAGGCAATAACTAATTCAAAGAACGCACACTTTGATGGTTCTGGTTCTGCCCGCTTCTCAGAGGATGTCCACATGCCGATTCTTCCAAAGATCTTCACAGCAGCGTCGCTGTGACTTCTCCATCTTGTAGCTCCAATGGCTTCCAGCGTAAAATGAGGATTCTCTTCGAAAAAGGTTTGCTATCTTTTGAACGATTCTTTGAAGAAAACCTGTGCTTTTTGCAGAAGTCCAAAAAAGATATCGTTGCTGTTGTGCATTCGGCTGTATCACATATCACCAAATTCAAGACATGGGCGTAGCACCACGTATGTAGGTGGTTGGGAACAGCTTCAGATAACTTTGCTGTCACTCCATTGTACTGGCAACTCATATTGGCAGCGCCATCAAACGCATTCGCCACACAGTTTTCAATCGGGATTTCATTTTCGTTCAATATTGTTTTCAAACGTTCAAAAAGATGTTCACTGCTAGTGCTCGTCACGGGTTTTAGTGCTAACAGTCTTTCAAAAACTTCGCATCCTTTTACAAATCGCTCCACGAACGCGCATTGGTTAACAGTTGAGATGTCAATAGTAGTGTCCAGCATTATAGAAAAATTCCCTGTAGATTTCACATCGTTAGCTATCTGACACCATATTTCATCAGCTATGATGTTTGATTATTTTCAACGCAGTATTTTTCCCTAATAATGAAGAAAAACTGCCTCTACCCACACATCAGCTTGTACTTGAATCACTTTCGTATTCTTTGAGTGCTTTTCTTATTTCTGCACGTTCATGATTCAGTCAACTGTTTTCAACCACTTTCTCCAAATGTTTTTTAAGCGAAACATCGTTCTTTCCTTAAAATACTGATAATTTCCAAAAAGTTTCCGTGATTAACACTTTCATCCGTCAGAGTGAACGCAGACTCAATTGATCCTCTGAACGGCAAACCCTGCTTTCCTTTAAGTTTAAGAACATCAATAACAATTCCAATAACGTGTCTTCTCTCTTTCACTTGCTGTCTTCTTTTTTCAAGTTGGCTCATATAGAGTAAGTCGTGCGTCGTTTTTCTACGTTTTGTTGACATGAAAGTCTCAACAGATTCTCTGTGAGTTCCTCAACACGCTGATGAACGTGTCTCCAATCTTTGTATCCAGAACAAAACACAGAATGTCCTGTACTGAAGTCAACACATATGTAGCAAAATAACTCATTATTTTTTCTATCAAAAGTTAACCATTGGCGGTGGAATTCCTGATTGTCACTGCTCTTTGACTTTAATATACTTTTACTATCAATAAAAGGCAACTCTGTTGAGCTTGGCTGAATAGACAATAGATGAGACAAAAACATGGATAAATCGTTGTGCGCAGGCTTCTTGAAAACGTTGAAATTCAGTTGAAGTTGGCCATCAGCTACAGCTGTTTTAGAATCTCGGTGTTAGAAATGTCATACTCCATTGGAATATCTGTATTTGAGATTTCGGACTCAGAATCTCTGCAAGCATCTGTTACCATTGGCGTAAGGTTAAAAGTTGGATCCTGTGTAGATGATTCTTCAAATGATGCTTTGGTGCTGCTGATTATTGCACTTTCCTCTGTTTTCTACGGAATGGAATCAATGAAGAAAAACTTCGTGATTCTGGAACAATGCTGGGCTGTCTTAGAGCTGTTTATCCTATTGAATTGAATTGAACCGTAGGCAGAGGCAGGCGTAGGATGCTTTAATTGGACCAAATTCTCAATAAAACTCTGTTGCAGCTTTTTATAACAGGATGTCTTTTGGAGAGTTGGTCTTCAATAAATGATATCACATGAGTACTCTTGCCAACGTTTCGACAATTTATGTTTTCATCACCAGGGCTTGAGGTGGAAAAATTAGATTATGAATTCAGAATATGCAGACAGTTCTTGCGTATACTGACATTTAAAAAAATATTCTTAAGAATTGTCTGCATATCCTGAATTCATAATCAAATTTTTCCACCTCATGCCTTGATGACGAAAAGATAAATTTTCGAAACGTTGTCAGGAGTACTCATGTGATATATTTTATTGAATACCAACCCTCCAAAGAACATTCTTTCATAATTACGAGGTCAATAAACAACTCTCATAAAGTATTTTATTACGGAAAAAAATGCCCCGCCCACTCCCGAAGGGGTCAGCGGAACACACATTTACTTTCCTAATTTTTTCAAAGGTGTTTACACTTAATGTTTACCCCCGATTCATTACTTGATGAGAGTTGTTTATTGACCACTATTTCATATTATGATGTTTTCTGGAGAATTGGTCATGAAAAAATGTCACTTTTCTTCTCATGCCAACGTTTCGAAACTTTATTGTTTCATCTTCAGGGCTAACAACAGTAACATATAATATAAGTATTAACAATTGTTTTTTTTCACAAATTATTGATAAAATATTTATAACTATAGCAATACCATGAGGTGGAGCACTTCGATTTCCAATTCGGGAAGTTTTTATGTACCTATATTGACATTTGTTATGGTAACAGTAGTTTAAAAAATTGTTTGGTAACTAAAACATGGTGGTCAACAAAAAATACACGGAATCCTATTCATTATACAATTATCATATATAGTTTCCCAGTTATTGATTTTCAATATCTTTAAAGTTTGTTTAAATTTTTTTGTTAACGTTCAATCAAAGTCACAGTCTCAATCACAACGCAGTCCAAAGTTCAACCCATGAATATACATATGGATCTAAATCTTGGGCACTACTATGCAGGCAGGAGTGTTGCCTAGCTTTCCACAAAAGGTAGGTCGCGCAGCAATCGGCATAGTTCCGCTTCTGTGTGTCAAAAATGAGCAGTTTAATTGGGAGACCAATTCCGGTACCTTAATTTCCAATATCTCTATTAGAATCACGGCCTTTCCTTCGGCATGGTTCGCCTGTGTGTGTCAAAAATGGTCGGTTTTAATTGGGAGGCCAATTCCGGCACCTTTATTTTCAGTATTTTCATTTGAATCACGGCCTTTCCTTATTATAACCACCTTCTCTAGTGGCGGCGCTACAATCTCCTTGGTCCTGATTTTTCGGTGCATGTGGTATGTTTGGCAACACCTACTGGGAGCAAGTTTAGGATCCATACATGTATATTCATGGTTCAACCACTTTCCTTCCAAGTGAATGTGTGAGATGAAGCCACTTCCTGTGACACACCGCACCCTTGGGGTGACCCCACAGGGTTCCATACGCGTGGACGTGCTAGCTGGCCATGGGAATCTCGAGGGATTATTTGGACGCTGAGGTCACCTCCGGTTTCGTTCCTGGCTCAGCGCCGCCAAGCGGTGAACGGGGGAGCGAGCGGCCCATTTCCGCCGCACGCAACGCAACGACCCAAGGGGGAGGGGGAGTAAGAGGGGGGGGGGGCGGGCAGGGGTGGGGGTGTGGCGAGGTTGATAATGTGTACGCGATGATTGTGTGTGCCCCCGGTGGGGTGGGTTGGTTTGTTGATGGGGGCGGGGGGGGTATATGCGCGATTGTTTGATGCGATGGCAGCGCCCGCCTCCGGCTAAAGGAGGCCTTCCACGGGGGCGGTGTGGGTTGGCTTTCCATTTCAACCCCCACCACCACCCCCCATTTGTTTTCTTTTCGTCTTTTTTTCTTCTCGCGGCGAAGAAACTGAAAATAGAATGCAGGATATACATTCCGGAGGGAGGAGAGGGAATGCTGGGATGTTGGGTGTGGTTTCAGGGTGGAGGAAGGGGGTGGAGGAAGGGGGTGGAGGGGGCAGCGGGAGGGGGGCGGTGGGTAGGGGGGGCAGGGCGAGTCGTCGCCTCTGCGGTTCATTACTCGAGAGTACGGGGAGTGTGAGAGTATGAGGTGGGGGGGAGAGAATTTCATTCGAGAGCAGCGGCAAACAGGGGGTGGGGGGTTCCGCCCCCTAACCCCCCACCCCCCCTTGAACCCCCTCATCTTCCTCGTTCAGTGGAGAGAAGGGTTTGTGTGTGTGTGGTGTGCACGCGTCCCTCCGAACTTTATAAGAGAGAGAGACTCCCCTCGGAAATCCCATTCTCTGGATTTACACAGAGCAGCAGCACAACGGCGATGAATATTAAACCGAGGCCTTTCCCTCCGCTCTTGTGTTCTCCACTCAAGAGATCGTTCGGCCGAGGTCTCGCGTCGCGCAGGGAGTTACTTGCTAGACCACCGCCAACTCTCTGAAATCAATCCTCCACTCCCGAGATTCGGAGAGGACGCACTTCCCCAAACAAGGAATCCGATGCGCGAAACAATCACGAGCTCTGAGAGGCCTCATTCAGTAAAACCTTGACAAGGTCGAACCTCGAAAAGTCCGTGGATTTGACGTCACAGCCCCTGACAATTCTCTAACTATTTAATGGCTCTATTTGAAATTTTATAGGCTGTGACGTCCAAATTTCGTCACTCTCGAGGCTCGGAAATTCCGAGAGCATACAGAATTAGGAAGCGTATTCGGCCCCCTTTTGTTCATTGTATACATAAATGATCTATGCTCTCGAATTAGCAGTAAAATACGTTTATTTGCTGACGACGCCGTCATCTATCGCGAAATTAGTGATCACTCTGACTTTGAAACTCTATCATCGGATTTAAACAACGTTCATGTGTGGAGCCAAGAGTGGGGACTCGAACTTAATCTGAGCAAATGTACGGCGGTACATTTCTTGCGGAGGTCGTCCAACTATTCTCAAGTATATGCTGTGGATGGTGTTAACATAAAGGCGACAGATGAAGTGAAGTATCTAAGAGTTACGATAACTTCGAACCTATCGTGGGGAACACATATAAGAAATATTTGTGGCAGAGCTCTGGAGAAGCTAGGATTCGTCAAGCGTATTGTGGGAAGATTTTCGAATGAAAAAGTAAAAGAGAGGTGCTATTTCGCACTCGTCCGGCCACACCTTGAATATGCAGCGAGCATATGGGATCCGGTGCAGAAAGACTTAATCCGGGAACTTAATAAAATACAAAGGAAAGCTGCGCGATTCGTCAAAAACTGCTACGGGCGTTCGACAGAGTTACACAGATGTTAAACGAATTAGGCTGGGAGCCGCTAGAGACTCGGAGGCTGCGCGCTAGGCTTAGATTGCTTGAGCAATTGAGAATAGATATCTTTAAGAGCGACACTGAGAACATCATATTAGAACCCCACTATATTTCCAGGTCCGACAGAAACGATAAATTAAGAGAGATATTTTGCCGAACGGATAGGTATGGGAATTCGATTTTCCCCCGAACAATAAGGCACTTTAATAAATGCTATGCGTTATTTCATTAGAGCGTTTCCTTTTTATATGTAAACGGCTGGTGTCCTGACACCCCCCGCCACACGCATATTGAGGCGACTTGCGGGGTAGTATGTAGATGTAGAATAGCACCCCTGTGGGGCCTTATTCAGGAAAGACCTCGGAAAATCCGTGGATTTGACGTCACAGCCCCCGAAAAATCTCAAATATTGAATGGCTCTATTTGAAACTTTAGAGGCTGTGACGTCAAAATTTTGTTACTCTGCAGGCTCGAAGATCCCGAGAACATACGGAATAGCACCCCTGGAGCCTTATTCAGGAAGTACTCAACATAAAATTAGCTCTTAGGCTTCCGCGGATGTATGTACTGTTGGCTGTTTCTTTTTTCGGGATTCATTCCGCGATGTTAAAATTTCAAAAAACAATATTTCGCTAACCTTTAACCTGATGAAGCTGGCAGGAGGACTAGCGAAATATTGTTTTTTGCAATTTTAACATCGCGGAATGAATCCCGAAAAAAGAAACAGTCAATACTCAACATAGTTGAACCTCGGGAAATCCGTGGATTTGACGTCACAGCCCCCGACAAAACTCAAATATTGAATTGCTCTATTTAAAATTATAGAGGCCGTGACTTCAAAATTTCGTCACTTTCGAGGCTCGGAAAATCCGAGAACATACAGAATAGCCCCCATGAAGGATATCGCAATTCTCCCCTTGCGTCACGATGCGAGTGAAATATACGCAGATTTTTCCGTCGGGTCCTCGCCTATGATCTTCTCCTCTGCTAACATGCGAGAGGAAATCACCACGGGCGACGTCCCTCCAATAAAAACTCGAATGAGTGAGTGATTGTAAGCGTGAAAATTTTTTCTCTCGTCGTTTTATTTTTCGTTTTGATTTTGTTTGATTGGCGGTTCGCACCCGGAGGAGAAATCCTCACTAAAGCCCTTGGCGTGCGTAGGAGTGGGAATCCCATATGTGTCAGTGTTACCGAAAAACCCGGTTGATTGAGTGATACTGCTTTGCTTTGGTCTCCCTTGCCTTGCTTCAATCCGATTTTTTTTTGTTTAGTCCCTAAGACTTCAGGGTTTAGACCTCGGGGATTGTTCCTTCCTCCAACTCAGTGACATAAAGGATACCGCAACAGCTTTTAATACGTACTGCCAAGACCTGGGGGGAAATCTTTATGCTAAAACGTCTGAAAAAATGCTGATCAACTTTTTAAAAAGCTCACGGAAACTAAAACCAATTATTTTGCCCTAAACCCTGTTACTATGCATAAAACGGCTCAATTGATTTTATGAAAATATTTATCTCCTCAGGGTAAGAAGCCCCAGTTTATACCTTAGAGGTGATTGTAAAACACATTGCTTTTCCCCTTAAAAATTCGATGATACAATATTTCAAGGATGGCGTATTCCCTTACTGGGTAAAAATATGCATCTGTTAAACCTTTTTATGAAGAAGGTGATCGGGACGGCAATGTTTATTATCGGCCAGTATTAATTCTTACAACTTTCTCCGAAATATTTGAAAAAGCTCCCTAGTTTATTGAAATATCTCAATAATAATGGCACGACAACTCATACTGCACAATATGTTTACTCAGTATCGATTACATGTTTTCAATGGGTCTTGAACATTTAAAAGATCTATTGATAAAATTTTATTCGTTTACTAGAATGGAAGAATATTGCATTTCATTCAATGGTTCATATTAAACAGCGTGAACTAGCGTTCATAAAGGTAATGCTTTTTTTTTTTCAAGTGGACAGTGAACTAGAATCACCATGCAATAACTGATGGTTAAATAAATGCTTTCCTTAACATTAGTGAAATGCGAAATTATAATCTCTTGCCTTTCGTAAAGAGTAGGCTAAGCCGGCATCCGATTTCTTTCCACCCTTTCCGACAGTCCTCAAGAAATCCTTTTCTTACCGGCTTACCAACGTCTCCTTCATGGCGCCAGTGATCTCAGTTGTCAGTCGGTCTCAGATAAAATCAATCAATCAAAACGTTACAATTTACTTTAATGGCGACTTCGATTACAGCTGTCATTGTATCACACAACTCTAATTTGATGCATTAGATCTAACCTACCATAGTGGTCCGGAGGTTTTAATATGCTCTTAACGCTCTTAACGTCTTCGGAGAAGAAATTGCCTCAAAATTTACTTGGTAGTTTGAGCGATAAATCAATTCACCTAGAATTTGATGAATTTGGCCTCATTTTAAAGAATAGACTCTCCTCTCAATGATATCAAAGTATCAACCCTTTGCCAAACTACTTTTCGAGCTATTTGCCTAAAAATATAAGCTGTTTTACATTGGATAGATTGTGGCTGTGCGCTCCAGAGGGAGAATATTAAAACATTTAGGAACTTATAGCACCTAGATATCGTCAAAAAACTAATGGTGTGTAGATTATATATTTTCTCAAACATTTATAAAAAATAATTTATTACTCACCACAGTAATTTAAAAAAATCGCAAAAAACCTGTTGTATTGAAGGGTTTTCAATCGTACGGTGCGAAAAAAATGAGTCAAGTTAGAGAGTTATGTAGCTTTATTTATTTAATTACTGAGAATTTTGGACATATGTAACTATATCTTTGCGCCATTAATGTTACAATATTTATTTCATACTTATTACAGACGCTGAAATATAAAAATAAAATGTGAATATGGCCTCCATTATGACTAGGGAAATATCTCGCTCAAACCCCCTTAAGTCCATTCTTTAACCTGCTGCGTGATAGAAATTACCATCCCGATTCTTCTCATAGCCTTAATAAATGCTTGTCTTATCATAACAGATCTTTATTAAGGTGGCTGGAGCGGTAATCTTGAGTCGTTGAAGGCACATTCTAATAACTTTTCAAGTAAGCCGAAAAAAATATTCTTGGACCACATTTCACTGTTTATACATTGGTAATCACCATACATGCAGCAATGTATATGATGCGAGAGTTATATTTCAAATTTTTGCCTTAATTAAAACATTGTTTTGACTTGTATTTTCGGCGCGAAATTCGTCATTTACGTGAAAATCGTATCTAAACACGCTTTTATTACTCGACATTAACCCTTGATATCTGTTAGCAGCTATTATAATAATATGAAACTTATTATTTCGCATTAAGGATAAATCTGTACTTAAGTAATCGAATTGTTTCAAAATATATGCCGTGTGTCATAAGAGTACTTGCTAAAATATCATTGAATTGCTAGGAAACCAAATCGGTAGCATGCAGTTTTTTTCACTTTTATCGATAGATATTACTAATAAGGACACGTATGCAAAGTTTCACGAAAATCTGTAGATAAACAAAAATCACTCCAGCTTAATCTAGCTGAAATTCGCTGCACGTAATTTATTTCCGATATGAAGCCTGCTTAAGAATTTCCCTGGTAATCTTTCAAGTAAAATCTAGCTCTCTGTTAGCTTAACCGCATGTCTCCCGAATATATTAACTCTAAAGTAGGTCCTGAGTAATTGTTACGACTAAATATGCAATATGCATACATTTCTTATGGATATTGACATTTGTTATGGTAACGTAATTTAATATTTCTTAGTAACTAAAACATAGTAATCTTATAAAACTTCCACAGCCTGTAACATTAGAACAGATATTCAGAAATTTAGTACCATTACCATTTAATACCATTACTTGATAACATCCATTACAGAAAACTCAATAACTCGTACATAGCACATAATTGCTATTGCTCATTAGCAATGTTTTTTAATGGTTTAGATATGTTGACGATATCCTTTGTATGTGGACTGGCACTTCTCGCCAACTAGATTCATTTTTAGCTTTTCTGAATTTTTTCTGCATAAAAACATTAAATTTACGATGGAATTAGGAGGTGAAAGCATCAATTTTTTAGATTTGACAATTGGGATAGAAAATAATAGCCATTATTTTTCTATATTTCGTAAACCAACATTTACAGACGCAGTCATCCCGAGTGATTCCCAACACCACCATAGTCATAAACTTGCCGCATTTAGAGCAGTGATTCATAGATTAATGTTTGTACCTATTTCCGAGTCTAATTATAATAAAGAACTTGCTATGATCTACTTAATAGCAAAAAGGAATGGATTCGATACGAGGTGCATAGAGAAATTGGTTGATAAAGCAGATAGACAAAAATCCATTAACTTCCTTACATCTTTCCTCCGGGAAAGATAAAAAGAAAAAATGGTATGCCCTCCCATTTATACCAAACCTTTCAGACAAACTCAGAAAACTGTGTGATGAAACAGCCTGTGTGTCATTCAGAAACTCCCACTCTCTGTCGAAAATTATTTTTAATGTGAAGGACAGGTATTCAGATGCAGACAGAAGTGGGGTGTACAAACTTAAATGTGATGACTGTGACTTAGTGTATGTTGGTCAAACGGGGAGAAAATTTAAGGACAGAGTGAAAGAACATATGAATTGTTTTGTTAATGGTACTGGCAATTCAAATTTTGCGGAGCATTTATGTAATTTTAAACATTTTAGCGATTTTAACTTTGAAATTTTACATTTTAATGACAAAGGTGCCAAACTGGATTTTTTAGAACAATTTGAAATTGTTAATAGCCCGCATGTGTTATGTAATGATCAATTGTTCCCATCTCATTCCCCCCTCCTTAAAATAAACCTCCCCCAACCTTAAAACCGTTAACCGCCCCGGCCACCTTATCCGTCCTTCACAGTATGAACGGACGCTCCTTTCTTTTTTAAAAACACTGATTGACTCAACCTTCCCCCCCCCCTTTCAATGCTGCCCAACCAATTTGTTCCTAACTCCCCACCACCCCCACCTTCAACCATATATATATACCCGGCCACCTGTGAAATTTGTTACCTGATGATGGCACAAAATGTAAGTTGATGAAACCCGGGTCGTCTGAAATAAATTGTGTGGATTAAAACCAAGTTGTTCTATCATGGATGTTACCAACTTCCACAAAGTTAAGCCTGAAACGATTACTTATGTTCTCTAGTCTGTAGGAACTGCGTGATCTGCTGGCGGTTTAGTCTTTATTATTTCAAGAAATGGTGCAGTTTAAAATGCTAGTGTTTTATATACGCTGACAGTAATTCTATCGGGACTGGAGGATTTTATTTGGGCCAATGATTTTCAGCGGCCTTTCTATACCGTGACAAGAAGTGATAATTTCAAGCATACGTTTTCGGACATTTGGGACAAAATGCATGGATAAATCCTGCAAGCGTGTAGTAAACCGCTTTATAAGTAGGGTTTTAAAGAATTGGTATTTTTTTAACTTCAAAATGCTATATCTTCCTTTTTATATAGAATACAGAACTACCAGCGATGTTCTAGCAGTGCCGATCGATCGCCCGTTGTTTGGTGCTCCTCTAGCTGTTCTCCGCAACAGGGTGTTTCGCGGAACTGTTTCCTTTTGAAACTGTTTCGGTTTCGAAAGAGTTTCAATGAAACTGTTGTGTTCTTATAGTGCCACCACTACTCCACAGTAAACAAGAATATTTCGCAAGAACGAACAAGCTACGAATTACCACCGTCCTTTTTTTTTCATCCGTTGCAGCCGCTGCTATGGAAACGGGGTCCGTGTGTGACGCACTTTGCTGCGGCAAAAGGACGCAAGAACGAAAGCGTAGCTTCAGCGACGAATTGCTTTGGCCCTCGCGAGTTGGGGCCCTGGTTCGGTTGACTCGGCCCTTCTGGCATACACTTCCTGAGCTCTTCACGCTCGACATTTGAGTAGCGGAGAAATCAATGCGCCTCGAGCGCCCTTTTTTTTGTCACGCCGGCATTTCGAGTTTGATTTGTCGGGGAAATAATAAAGGTCTCGCCCCAGTTCCGGCAACGGAGTGCTGCGCTCCGTCCTCTCCGCTTTGACGGGAAACGAAAACCGCGAGCCACCGCCCGTTCCCACGGAGACGGGACTCCGCGCCGGAGCGTTGATGACATTGAAGAAGAAAAAAAAAGGATTCAGTGCGTAGAAAGCATTTAGAGTGGCTGAAAAACGTGGTAGCAGTTTCGGAGAAGGCCCTTATCAGTGGAAGGGTCGATTACCAGCAAACTGGGTTCGCACGGGGGAGTAAGGTCCCTTCCTGCATTCCCTGAATCGCAGATCTTGGTTGCAAGAATTCAAATTCTCAATCTATAATTCAAATCAATGCAAGTGTCCCTGCCCTAATCCCATTGTCTTAATCTCAGAGTAATGAAATGGTCTATGTCAGCTTCTTCATTGAGCTGAAATCACTGGTATTTATTCGTGGCTTTGTGTGGATCTTAAAAAAAATAGTAAAATGGGCTTCTGATAGTCCCGCTCTATGAGGTTAAGTGCCATAATGTTGGAAGCGTTACCTGTTATGTTCTTTCCTCTCCCCTCAGTTATTTTTACGATCCCTTCCACATGTGGCTTCCCTTCCAATATTCTTTTTGGAAGGCAGTATTATCTCAGGATTTGTCCCATCCAGTTCGTTTTCCTCTTTCTTACATTTCTCATAATATGTATTTTCTCATTTATTCTTTCTAGCACTTCCTCATTTCTCACATTATCACTCCATTTTTTCCTTTCCATTCTTCGCCATTGCAAAATTTCAAATCCCTCTAGATATCTCCCCACTCTCCTACTGACTTTCCATGTCTCTGATCCATAAAGCACTACGCTCCAAAGAAAACATTTTGCAATTTTTTTTCTTAAACCTAGGTATATCTATTGTTTTGGCTGTTAGTATTGCCTTAACTTTACTGAAGGCTGTCTTTCCCTGAGTGATCCTATTTCTTATTTCTTCCGTGCAAATTCCGTTACACGTGATGGTATGTTCAATGATCTTAACGATATTATCATGACATACCTTAGCTTGCTTCATTTTGCTTGCAATTAGTTTATTTTGAGTAAAATTAGCCATTGTGATAGCTTGTTTAATAATTTAAAGCTGATTATGAAAACTTATTCCAAAATATGTAATGTTCTTTTCAATTACGCTCTCGGCAATAATGATGATATATTGATACGCTTGAAAAACATAGAAACACGTAAAAAGGACACTGGCAAAAATACTTGGACGTGTCTACGGTCAAGCCGTCATCGTCGGCGGTAGAATAAATATTCAAATAAAAGATAAAAAATAAAAGAATATATTCTACTGCCAGCGATGGCGGCTTGACCGTCGAAACGTCGAAGTGTTTTGATGTGTCCTTTGTGGTTACGAGATTTTTCAAAGTAGTGTCGTGCTTACTTTAAGTGATTCAAAGTTCCAGTTTGAATGTCAATAATTTTAACTTTACCATGATGTGCGGTCTCAGGTTGTAGACGAGTATGACGCTATACGTACATTTCCAATACATTTCGTAGGGTTGATAATAATTTCCGAAAGTAAATGAGCAAAATTATTTATAAACCTCCGGTGGCGACGGAATTAAGTCCTCGCCTGCTAATTCTAGGGTCGTGGGTTCGAGTCCCGTCTGAGTGGAGTGCTTGTATTCGTCCGCTGTTACTTGTTGAAACACCCGTTTTAAAAATCCATAAGAGCGGTCTTCGGGATTTCATAAATAAATAACATGAAATAAAATTCTGCACGACACCCCAGCATACTAATGTTGAACTTTAGCCTCAGATCAGCAACACGATTGAAGAACTTCTGTGAGTATATTTGTTTACAATGAAAATATGTGAAAATCAATATTTCGTGTGACGCTAATACAAGCGCCGAGATTCAGTGCTGCCACGAAAAATTTCAGCGGCAACAACCGAGATTGGATGATTTTCAGTTCGATTCTGAGATACGATGATATTCGTGTCATGCGACCATTTGGCGGCAGCAAGGTTGTTCAGTTTCTCATTTGAATTCATTTGGTATGCGGTATAGGATAGAAAATTATAATTTAATGAATACGTAATAGTGTTATTCTTGCTAACATATGTGTAGTAATAATATGCACGAAGCTACGTCAGAACTCACTCACTATAGCACGCCTATACCTTTATACATTTGCGAACATCCAGCAGGTGTACGAACTTGGTGGAATTTTTTTTTGTCCTATGACCAGTAAGAAAGATTGAAAAATACAGAAAAGTGGACCAAGATAAGAGTTTATAAAAAAGATCTTATGTCCTTTTTCGAAATAGCCTTATCAGGAAATTCAAAGCAGGGCATTTTATTTTGCCGCACTGAAATATGAAATCACACGCCTAAAAACGAGACACTTAGATTGGATTATGGCTGGAAAACAACATTTTTATTTCATTTTGTCTTTTTTGATGTAATGTTTTGTAGCGCTATCGGGAGAAGGAGCAGATTTTCTCGCCGATAACACTCTTGAAAACACAAACTCTTTCCAAGCTCGGGTGAGAAAAATGAGGAAAACGAACGAAACACAAGTATTATCAATCATAAACTTAACTTATCAATATATTTTACAAATCACAAAATAGAACCAAACCAATTACAATAATTTACCCATAGGTCGAGTGCCAGGCGACCGTAATGAAAATTTCCAGTCGGAAAATAGTTTAAGTTTAACAAGTACGAGAGGTTGAACTTCTCTCTTAAGTACAAAAAAGTGACTTAGTCAGCAGGCTCAGACAACGGTGTTACCCGGTCGGCGTCTCGGAAGCAATAGAGGGCGAGCTTAGACATGAGTCAGCTGAGGAGGGGGTCTGTCGACAAGGACGAAGGTGGAATGGGTAAGGTCAGGAGGTTGGCGATTGGTAGCCTTGGAGGGGAGGAATTAATGGGATGGGGTATAGATAGGGTGGCAGTATTTAATTGGAGCGCCAGGAACTGTTTTCTGGCGTCGGCCGCAGAATACAGGATCACAGCCTTTGTGCCTTGGTCAGGATGACCGCATTTTTGGTATCCTTCCTCACTTTACTGGCTATAAAAACGGTGCAGGACCTGGTGAGGGAACGGCGCGGCTGAACGTCGAGGCAGAAGTCGCTGGCAGTAGTCGCTGCATTTTGTAGTCGTAGGCATTTTGGCCGTCGTTGGCGCACATCGGGCAAGTCCTTCGGCTAAGTCCGGAGGATAAACAGTCCGCAGAGGAGAAACTGTCCAAAGAGGAGAATTGCCCAAAAAAGAGGGGGGGGGGAAATGCCACAGTTTCTCTATTACAAAACTTTAGTTTTAATTCAAGGCTTTTGTGCTTGCCAAGGTTAAAATGATGGCAACGGCCATTATTGGATGATTTCTTTACAAACACAGATGGCGCATCCTTTATACGCTTCAAGGATGTATACAGTAGATGGTGCGTGGGCTAGGATTATTCTTGCAATGTTGTTAGTGGGGCTAGAGCAGGCTGGCACATGTGACGTCAGGCATAGCAACCGATAAATGTGTTTATACCAGACCCGCCAAGTTCAGTGCGATTTCATTGTTTTTTTGTTTCATTTTTTGAAGCCGTACGATAGGTGGCTTAGTGAGGACTCGGATGCATGCTTATTGCCCCTTTGTTTACAAATAGCGGCTTGTTTGGGAATTCCGATTGTTGGTATAGAAGAAGATTGATTGCTCCACTGAAAATGGGTAAAATATCTTGCTTTGTTCCTTGATGCTCCACAGGGCATTCCACACCCTTTAAAAAGAACAAAAATTTAGGTGTGAAGAATAAAAGCTTGTTTAATGCTAATGTAAGTGCTCTTTTTTATTCTTCACGTTACCGCATAGCAAGCAATGGTTGATGATGATGATTACCTATGTGCCCATTGCAGAACTTTTATTATTTTGTCAGAGTTTGTTTTTTTTCCTCAATGTGATTTTAATTTCTTTGATGTGATCATCGTATGTATTAGCGAATTCAAGTTTTCGTGAATCACGCTCGACACAGTTTCAGGCAATACTTTGTGGAAGTCAATCATACTGGGAGTAAAGGATTGAACACTGCAGCTTCCACTTAGATATTTATTAAACACGACCATGGTTTCGTAGCGGTGCTACATCAGTACCTGATGATGTAGCACCGCTACGAAACCATGGTCGTGTTTAATAAATATCTAAGTGGAAGCTGCAGTGTTCAATCCTTTACTCCCTGAATCACGCTCATTATCCATACAGACGCTAATGATTTTGTTTTGTAGCCGTTCCGTATATAGACATATTTCTCAACGCCCATCATTTTAAAATGATTTACTTTCATCTGTTGAACCCCAATGATGGAAAATTTGAAACGTAGATCTGATTGCGACATCATCACAGTCGCACGGCTGCCGTAAATCGTTGGTACTCTCGAATGATCCATCATAGGTTAATGAAGGGATTTTCTGCTATTCAATTCATATATCGTGTGTGGTTAACATTATTAATTGACGGAAAGAACCATTAGTTGCTTCTTAACTAGCCGAAATTTCCCACAGTACGAAATAAACAAAAGTAAATACCGCCTTTGTTTACATTGGGTTGATAGGGTTCATCTGATTCCATGCATCCAGTACGACAGTGGCGCCGCGGTTGGCAGCTTCAAAAAAGGTATCATGCCGAAGTTAGGAGTCGTTTTATCCTTCAGTATCTATGATACCGCCTAAAAATACAAGACACCGCTCATACGTTTGAAAATTAGTGTTTTAAAACATATTTTCATAATGGCGTTCAGCTGTTCTGCATTTAATTACCCAGAAAAATCGAAGAGAGGTGGTTTTTCATTTCACAAGTGTAGGTATAATTATCGTAAGAGGCGTGCTCGGGATATTTGAGCCATGCCTTCCGTTTTTTAAAACCATTTTTAATGCTGTATTTTGTAGTTTTAATTATTATTCGTATTAATAATTTACTAGAATCTTACTATCGCTTGAATTGCGTGCACTTTAAATTAGTCAAGTATCTCTTAATATGCACTTGAGGTTAGTACTATGATATCGTGTCTAAGTGACCAATTATTGTAGCAACGAATTAAAATTTCGTGAAATTGTTAAAATATATACATTAAAGTATATTTTATACGCGTAGATATGCGAGATACTGTTGACTGGTAGTGATATATTTTATGATATTAGGGATGTAAGTTTGAAAAAAGGGGGATGTTTTGTAAGTCTTCGCATGTTCCTAACGTTTCTGTATAAATCTAATCTGTGGTTTATGTCGCTCTATCTCTTGGGGCGAGAATATTCGAGGAGGTAACCAGAAATGACAGGATATTTTTTTTAATTTATGTATTTATTTTTTTACAAAAACTATTGTTTTCCTTCAAAGTTCTCCCCAATTACAGATGATGTACTTGTCCAATCTTTTATTCCACTGTTTTAGAAAGTTTTTTAAATTCTTCTTTATTGATGCCTTACAGCACCTCCCTCGTTGTTTTCCTCAACTCATTCACGTCGGCAAAAAGATATTCTTTCAAGTCTCACTTCATTCGCGGGAACAAAAAAAAGTTGCACGGAGATAAAACAGGTGAATAAGGGGGTGGTGAGGCAAGGGAGTTTTGCCGTTTTTTAGTTAAAAATTGGCTCACTGTAATAGCTGTGTGAGCAGGTGTCATGGTGGAAAAACCAGTTACCCGTCTTCCACAAATCGGGCCTTTTTTGCCAAAAAAAACTGTTGCGCGACCTTTTCAGGACCTCCAAGTAGAAACGTTGTTTAAAAGTATGACCTGGGAACTTATTCAATAAGGACTCGAAACGTAATCCGTGAGTGTGACGTCACTTATCCCGAAAAATCTCAACTATTGAATGGTTCTATTTAGCCTTTTGAGGCTGTGACGTCAGAATTTCGTCACTTTCGAGACTCGGAAATTCCGAGAACATACAGAATACCCCCCCTGGTGGAACGAATTCCGTATTCACCACCCCTCTCACGTCGAAAAAAGTGTGCAATAACTTGATTTTTGACTTCACTTGACGATCTTGACGAGGTCGATCATCAATCGTCGTTTCACCTGTTTTTAAACGCAAAAACTCCTCGTACACATGAATTTTCCCCCCTTGCAGTATCCTTGTAAGCTTTTTTCAACACCACGAGAGTTTTTGCGGCGTTTTTCCCGAGCAGGGAACAAAGCTTCGCGGCCGCGCGTTCTTCAGTAGTATTTTTAGTATATTTGTTTAACGTGCTTCGACCGCTAAGGTCATTTCGCACTTACTGTCTACCACGTGCAGACAGGGGCAACAGCACTCGGACGAATCGGAGGATCACCCATCCAAACTCGAGCCGAGCCCAACGATGCTTAACTTCGGTGACTGATCGGGAACCGGTGTTTCCATCGTGGCAGGCCGTTGCCCGTGCGTTCTTCATTCAAGTCCGCCATGACAAAAAAAAACGAGGAGTGGGTGAAACAGCATTAATTAAAAAAAATCACGGAAGACATGAACAATATTCCCTAGTTACGCTGTTTGGCACACTAAACCGGGGTTTTTACATGGCTCCGGAGCGGGTGCGGAACGCGTAAATGCATCAAGCCAATCACAAGAAAGGGGGTTGCGGAAAGACGTGTGATTGGCTGGATGCATTAACGCGTACCGTATTCCTCACCCATGCCGGATACATGCGAACTACGCTTAACACGGAAAGATTCACTTGACGATCTCCTTGCGGAAAACCTCGTACTAAGGAAACCCTGACTGACACAATGCGATTCCGGTTAATTTTGGGTGCCACGTTGTATGTATATATACATATACATGTAGCTTAACAGAGTGAAATTAAGTAGGTAAAATGAATTTTTTAAGTCAGTCGTTCTATGGCGACAATGATGGGTGTATTCTCCGCGACTGTGGCATATCTAGCACGACCACGTCTCCTGTTCTACAATGTAGAACTGGGGACGAGAACATCTTGTTCATTATATCCCCGCTGAAATTCCACTTGGATTAAGATGGCTTGGTGGTGTAACTGGCTAACACACCTGACCGGCAATTGGGAGATCCGGGTTCGAATCTCGGTCAAGTCGTTTGATTTTTTTCCTGACGAAATTCACCCTATATGGTGTACTTCCTGTTTTATATTTGTGTTCATCAAAGTGCCCTAAACTAACTGTTTTGTCGTCCTTTATTTTTGATCAAGTTAAATGATTTTGAAATGTAAACTTCTATAGGCGCACCGCGTACAGAAGATTCTGCAGGCGGTAAATCGGATTCTGGGCGTCACGCTTTTTTTCTCACGTCACGCTAAGCATGCCGAATGTAAACTCATGAGAACGATATCTCTTTAACAGAGTATGATGTCGTAGTGGTTAAATTCGTCATCCCACGTATCGAAGGTTGCAGGATCGATTCCTGGTGGTGGAGCTTTTATTTGTATGTATTATATTTATCAGAATATCGCCATAGAAGTTTACACTTCTCCCGTGTGGTCTTAAGCACACCAATTCTTTTTTTTTTCATGACGAATTTCGCCGACTTTTGTGTAGAGGGAAAAATGAAGTTGAGCTGTGTTTTGAAGGCATGCAAATAAAACTTTGTGAACGATACTCGGCCCCAACTCTCACTAGTCAGGAATGTCATGACTAAATAACGCTACATCGCTGCCCGCGCTCCAACAACGCCCCCTACTGTCACCCACCCACTGCGGACATTTCATCCCTTAAATATTACATCACAACATCGTCCACGCTGCAACAATGCTTCTCTTCAATCACCCGCACACTCCAGGGATTTCATTCCTCATAAAAAATACGGTGAAAATAGATATACTCAAGAGTAGCACATTGTCTTCGGTCAGTGTTCACTGTGAAAAACCACATTCCATTCCCATACTCATACTGAAATCCCCTAATCCATCTAAAACACTGCACCCTGAAAAGGGGATTCCTCATACCTATAGACTGCAGCAATAATCTACCTGTAATCTACCTTCACACCGCTTCCCCATGTTCATTTTTACCATTTAATGCGGCCTTTCACTTCCTATTTTCTCATTAAAATTGCATTTTCACCTTCCCCAACATTCACGAATCCCTATTTCCACTGAATCTTTTTTTCTAAAAATTGCATTTTGCGCTTTTTAATCTCTCATAAATTCCATTTTTACTACTGAAAACATACTTTTTTGAAAATTTAATTTTTACTTTTGCGGAGGGGGATTCGGGCATGGATTCGGACATATATTAGACGCGAAATTTGTGACTATTCCTCTACCGGCTCTTCGTAAAATTTCGAAACATGGCGGTGAAATCTTACGAAAATATCGAAAAATTGGTCATTTTCAAACGATATACCTGTATATTTTCTCTAAAACATCACACGGGTATGTTTCTTACATTTCCTAAATCAGTGCTCCTTGCGCTACCCTATGGTATCATTGTAATTTACGCCATATTCGGGGATTGTCCGCAAAAAATATTTCACTGATACGATCAGAGCTCATGTTTACCTTATTTTGAATTGTAGGTAGTACCACGTTTGTTTTTAAGTTTATTTTAATGTAATCTTTTAGATAACGCTAAGAACTGATAGGAACGTAAAAAGAATTATATTTAATTTGACTGGTGATCATACAATTTTTATGATAGACCCATCTTTCGACCCTATAAATCCATACTTGCATCATTTGCTTGCTAAATGAAAAGATTTTGTTCGAGTTCATAATGAATAAAAACACTTGGTAATCTTCCATAGATTTATTTCTTTGGCACGACGCGTTTCACCACACTGTGGCATAAGCATATGATTATGCGTCAGTGTGGTGAAACGCGTCGTGCCAAAGAAATAAATCTGTGGAAGATTACCAGTGTTTTTATTCATTATGAATATCGAGAACTTCCACCATGTCCAGCCTGAAACAGTTATATTTATCTCGTACGAGTATAATTACAAAACGAAATCGGAGTTAATGAATATAAGCTTTCATTAACACTTAAAACTTGAAGCTTCAGTTTTGTAATGTCTAGTTAACCTTCAAAATTCGATCTTATAGCCTTGACGCTAACGAAATGTTACCTACTAAGTATGAGTTGGTTAGTAATAGTTGGGCTTTTTGAATAACTCCAGGCTGTCGGTTCATTTACACGACCGATACCTACGGTAGAGCATGACATAACGGGTTATAATGTGGAGAAACATTTTAACGATACGTTGTGGTAACAGGGTTAAATGTTCATAAAGCTTGGAATCGTGTGATTTGCGTGTCCTGCTGCTGTTTTGAACACACTTCCCCATTTGCCAAAAATAACTTAATTCCAAAAATATTGGAAAAGTTCAATCTGTTGCCTGAGTGTCCATGCATGTAATTGTTGGTGGAGGAAGTCCTTCCATTCGGACTGCGTGTCCCAAAGTGACCACGCCCACCTCACACCCCCCTCCCCACCCCTAACCCCCCTGTCTTCCCTCCCCACTCGGCAGAACGCTGTAGGAAATCCACTCTCGATCTTAAACCCTCGTTATATTTTTATAACAAATCTTAAACGAAAGTTATTTATATTTTTCGATTAATGTCGCAGAATGTCATCGAAAGCGCTTCGACCGGTATGGATCGAATCAATTAATTTTTTTCTGTCAGATATTCAACAATATATATATATATATATATATATATATATATATATATATTGGTGTTTGGGATTCACTGCAAAGAAATAATTCACCTGGACCGGGATTGGACTCCAGGAGCCTTATTCAGCAAGGACTCGACACGGTCGAACCTCGGAAAATCAGTGGGGTGTGACGTCATAGCCCCCGAAAAATCTCATCTATTGAATGGCCCTATTTGAAATGTTAGAGGCTGTGATGTCAAAAGTTAGTCATTTTCGAGGCTCGGGAATTCCGAGAGCATAAAGAATAGCCCCCCAGATCCTCTGATTTCGCAACCGGGTGATTTGACCTAATTTAAATAAAACTTGCTGGGCGGTAACTTTGTGCTATCGCATGATTTTAATTTTTTTTTCAAACTTTTACTTAGCCACAGATTTTTTCTCACACCCACACGACCCGGAAAAGTGGCTCTTAAAAGAGCGAATCCCAACGTAAAACATGTCGTTTCCCATTAGCTGGACAAGATTTATCCAGCAATATCCGACCCGCCGTCCAGGGACTGTTTTGAAGTTTTTTAACAGGTCAAATAAAGATGTGGATCACTTGACCGTTTGACAACTATTGTAGATCAATAACTATGGTAAGTTTATCCGCATAGAAAAAGTATCCATTGTAAATGCCAATCAGGCACTTGATTAGGCACCGGCATTACTAATTCTTGCCCTTGTAATGGAATATCATGGTAAAAACTAGTAATGTGAATGGAGTTATACTTTTTGTGCATATAAAGGATGTGATAAATCTTCAATATCTTGCTGGTTGCTGTAAAAATGCCAATTTTTTCAACAAGATAGGCTGTTTTAGTTTACCTTTAAACTGCTAGCCAGGTGATTTTTCCCCAATATCAATTTATTTAAATCAATTCTCACAATTAAATTGGCTTTTGACCATCGGCTTATGTACACCCAACCCACAATTCTATAGTATGTATAGGTACAGTTGAAGCTCTATATAGCGAGAGCTCTCGGGATCTGAAAAACCGCTTGCTGAATGGAACTCTCGTTAATACCAAAGATGATTAAATAATCACTCCACAGCCAATTCCTACAACAGTAACGCTAATTTATCCATTATTGTGGGAATTTTTGGTGAGTGGTGAAAACATTCTATTGACATGGCTATTAAAAATCATATTTTCGAACACTTCAATTACTTATGATTTTATTCACTTTCAATGACATAAAATTCCATGTTAGATGTCATACACTGGAATATTAAATGTCAAATTTTGGCACTTCAGGAAACGTGTACTCTACTGCGCATTGCTGTATTGTTATTGCCCCGATGTTTTGGGTGCGCCAAATATGTCGCGGCTGCAAGTAATAGCAATGCAATGGACTATAAACAGAAAACACTTCGGAAACGAGAAAAACTTTCATGCCTCCTGCCTCACTAAAAAGTGTATAAAATCGGAAATATGGTTCGGAGAACGTTCTATTAATTGAAATTTGCAACAATGCTAGATAACTTGTTGATTGTTTGTCGGGGGGGCCTTCGACAGGAGCCCGGGCACTTAGACCTTTCTTGGTCCATTGTGCCAACCCCATGCCTGTCTACCACTTGCAGACAGGGGACAAGATCATCACTGTAGAGGTATTTTTATTTTTATTTTTTTTATTAAAAGGGAGAGAATTCGAACACCAATTTCCTCCCACTCCGTCTTCCCTTGAAAGGGTAGAGCGGAGTTCCTCTTTATTGTTTCAATTACAATAATATTTGGGGTGCCTATTATTTAACCCCCAATTTTCTACATTTTACTTTTTTTTTAACAATTGGTTCATTTTTTCTAGTGTACTTCAAATTTCAATGTTTTTCATTACCTACATTTAATTTTACAAAGTGTATTATTATTTTAGAAAAAATTATTTGTTTTTCTCTTTTGATTTCTTCATCGGGTGTCTTGCGATTTTCTTTGCTTGCTTTACAATTGTTATTTTCTTCTTAGTATTTCTATCACAAAGTTGTCTTCTTTCTTCTTCCTCCTTCTCAGCATTCTCACCATTCCTTCCACTTCTTTTTTCTTTTCTTCTCTTCTCTCCTCCTTTTCTTTTCCTGTCTTGATTTCTTCTACGTCCCTTCTCCTTCTCGCGGTCTTGTGAAGTTTGAAACTGCTTCGGCTGCTTTTTCATTCCCCATTCCTTTTCCAACCTCTTCCAGTGATGAAGGATTTCTCCCCAAACCTCCCCAGTACAGGTATAGAGGGTGTACTCCCACTAACCTTCCCGGTCTGGGTATATCTCCCTCCGGCCTCCCGGTGGTCTGGACGGAGTGTTGCCTCTCCATCCACGACTGGTCGAGGTATGGAGGAGGGTCACCCATCCAACCGCCGTCCGGGCCCAACGTTGCTTAACTACGGTGTGCTGACGGGATCCGGTATTTCAAATTGGCTAGGCCCTTGCCCATGCTAGATAACTTGAATTTAGGAGTCATAAATGCTACTAGGGTTATGTGACATGCAAAAAAAATGCTTAGGTCACAATCACATGTTTGAGGAAATGTAATATTACAAGAGTAGGTATGTATAATTAAAGGTATTTTTACATGCAAACAAATATTTGTTCACGCAAGAGAAAACTTACTATACATATGTAGTATTACAGTAGTAGTAGTACAGTAGTACAGTAGTACAGTAGTACAGTAGTACATTAGTAGTACATTGGTGGAGTGGTATGATTTCCAGTTAAGATGTATATATTCCTATCTGCAGGTTCCCTGAAAGCTAATTTTGTGTGCCTTATATGTTGACCAAAACACTGGGAGATTTGATGCTTGGTAGGTAATTGTTGTGAATGAGAGGAGATTAGAAATAATATACAAATATACTCTTATCAGTCAATCGACAGAGTCAAATTTTTGAAGTAGAATAGTTTGCTATTTATAAACTTTTTAAATAAAGTACTTTTCACCCTCTGAATCTGCATATTTTTTGCCATTGCAACATTCTTTCACCATATAAAGAAATTACATTCGTTAACAAAGAGGGGTTATCAGCTGATATCATGCATGTATGTAGAGGAGATATGGAAAGAGTTGGGGAAGTAGTTTTATCTTCAACATGGTCATGAGGAAAGGAGAGGTGGTTGGTAATTAGCAACAGAAAAACTGCTGAAACTGTGAACAAGAGTGGCAATTGTAAGTAATTTATGGTTTTAAGTGATTTTTATCTCTAGTGTTATAGGAATATAATTGAAGTGGTATTCTAAGTGGGCACTACTTGAATGTGGCCTTGAGGATGTCAGCTGTATGCAAAATATTGTTGTCTTAATTTAGAGTAAGCTACTGCCATTCATCAGGAAATATAACCTTTAAATTAGAAAATCAGGCTAAACTTAGTTCCTCGGTCATCTGTTCAATGGAAAGACTGACTGAGGCAAGACTCAGGCCAAGGCGGCTGTCACATTCCATGGGCTTCTGATTATTTCCATTGCCTATGTTTAATTCATCTAAGAATCATTGAAAATGAAAACACCATTATCTATGTAAGGATTCTCATTAACAAGGCGATTCTCTTACCCAAGTAAGAGCTGATTTCAATTAGTAGAATCAATTCAAAAAGTTCACAAAACAAAGAGTCTGGAACTAGAGGAAAGTCTGTGGTTCATATATATTGGTAGTATAGCTACAGTGGGAATCATCAGAAACTCAAGACACTTCAAGGTTATACAAATAATGGAGTTAATAGGTAGCCTCATAAAAGACACAAACATTGGTTTGTTTTAAGCATGAGTAGTAGAGTTTTTCAAGCTGTAGTAAAACAGTAAATGATAACTCAAGGCAATACAAGATGTAATTGAATGAACAACTTCCTAAATAACATTTACATAAACAACACATGGTGACTTAGTTCCAATGCAAAAATAGTTCTTCAGGGATCATTCACATATTATGTCAAGGCTCTATATCATTAAAATTGAGACTAAGGCTCATTTATGACCTCTACAAAACATTTGTAATACAACTTAACAAGCACATATATGGGAAATGAGTATACTATAGTTTGGAATGTGGCACACCATATTTTCAACAGTTTATGTACAGTGCTGTAAATGTTAACTGTCTTACAAATAAAATAGCATTAATTTAACTGCAGTATTTCCATTCTGTCTATCCAAAGCTGTAATAATAATTATCATATCAAACTACGGATTCCCATTTGGGGTTCATTACAAATTTATAAATGTTCTCCAACAGTGGATTTGTAGTGAAGAATTAATGGTTTATCCCTACATGTTAGGCATTCACTGAGACAAATGTTTACTCATGTTTGATTCACATGTTTACTTTGTTAATTTGCTGTTATATTTACTACCACACCACCTCACCAAAATAAATACGCCCTGTTTAAACGTGTATCACTAAACATGTTTAACTAACATATAGCAATTTAAACTATGTATACGATAGGAAAATTGTAAAAATGTACTAATTTACACATTTTTGAAAACCAAATCAGATGGATGACGCCCCTCATTGTCCATACACTGAGTAAGCCGATTTCTGGCGTTGTCTTGGCCCTTACCAGCATATCAGCGGATGTGTTGGCAATTTCTGCGCGGATATTGGTTTTCAGGTGTTGTAGGGTCCTTGGAAGGTTGACATAAACGCAAGATTTCCAGAAACCCCACAAGAAAAAATCACACAAGGGGCCAAATCGTGGGAGTGGGCTGGCCACTCCAAATCACCCCTTATTGAGATGAGGCGCTCTGGGAAGTGTTCCCTCAAAACAGCCATTGATGCCCTTGAAGTGTGAGCCGTTGCTCCGTCCTGTTGGAACCAAATTTCCCATAAGTCCAATTCATCAAGTTATGTTACCGCACCCTGTACCTTGTATATTGAATCTCCCATGTCATTAAGTGGCAATTTTAAGGGAATTCGATTTTAAGGAAGGAGAGTGATTTCCGTTGATAATTTCCATCGACTTTCATTGAATTTTGCTGAAGGGTTGTGATATATTATAAAGTTGAAGACTACACATGTGCATAAACAAAAGTTAACGTAATAACCACGCTTAAACCTATGACCTACGTTATCCTCTACGGAACCAAACGTTTGTAGTGCACAACATTAGCAACTATTACGATAGTTCACCCGGTTTTAGATGAAGATAGTGCATAAATGACACGGCTATATATTGTTATAAACGTTAAAACTTACGTACGTAACTAAACAATGAAATATATGTATTATATAGGAGTATTTCAACAAATATATTGGTGAAGTTCAAGCGATATGTGTACTTACTTTCTTGAAGCATACGACAACAAAAGACAACCGGAATTATCAATCAAACTAACTACTCACATTATTTTAATTAATGAAAATAACATTACAAAACAATGATAATACTTCTAATAATAGGAAATTAAATCTATGCTTCGCTTTTAAGCATTAAATTCGTAAAACATACGAGTATGTCGATTAGGAATGTACACAACACAACAACTGCAAAAATACAAGCCACGGACTAAATTTTGATATCATACATACTTGCAATGAGTAAAAATACCTCTGGAACTATTACAAAATAGTCAAATGATAAAATATAATTAATATTCGGTGCAAATATCACGAGTTTAGGTCAAATAAAAAAAAGAGAAATTAAAAGAGGTCGAGAATTAATACCATTTGAATGATTAATATTGGCAATGTAACAGTTGATGTGGGGTGACTTCCTGATTCTGTGAAACTATGTATATGTCTCCGAGACCATCCGAGACCCTACGACACCACGGACACTTTCGGAATGTATTCCGAGACAAACACGTCGTGAAAACCTTAGTGGATAGAACCTTCCGAAATTCTGACGTCGCGGTCGCTCGAGAAAAAAACCTCGAATTTCCGTGAAAGTTCGTTAGTGGTTAACCCCCCAGAACACCTGAGTGCTTAAAAGTGAGTGAGTAAAAAAAACAATGACGGTTAAACTATTTTTGCTAAAAAATTAATATGTAATAACTATGTGAGTACGTGTGACGAAAGGGAACTGGTCTCGTGAGAACAACTAGAAATTTTAAAACGTGTAAATGACCTTTTCCCTGCCTTCTCCCCTATCCTGACCTCCGTTTCGGGTAAACCCCTCTGTCCACCTTTTTTCTCATCATTTTCCCTTGACGTCGCATAGCTACCACATAAACAAGAGACCCAAGCACCAGGGGCCTAATTCTGTAACTCGAAGCTCCGGAGCTAACTGGCGAAAAGAGCTAAAATAAGCTCCTAGCTCCCATTCGTATTCTGTATTGGAAAGCTCCTGAGAAAAGGAGCTTCATTTGGCTCCAACTCCGCGAAGTCAGCATCTCAAGGTGCCGGAAGGAGCTAGAGAAGGCTTCGGAGCTTATTTAGCTGCACATAGTATTCTGTAACGGTCCCGAAGCTCCTTTCGGAGTCCCAGCGTGCCTCAGATCGGAGCTCCGGCCAGCGCCAGCCTCGAGACCGCGCTAGGAGTATTCTTCAGTGAAATCCGTGCGCATTCCCGCAGTGTTTTGTTGTTTTTCGTGAGGTGTGCATGTTGTTGTGAATCCGATGATATTATTTTCCCTTTCTTGGTAGTTTTTCTTGAGGTGATACTCTTATCTACCGCGGCGGAAGAATCAAGATACCCAAAGGATTTATTTTTAACCTATTTTAACCAATAAATCCCATCCCTGTTTACATCATGGAAAATTATTTCGATGTCAATATTGCTGCCTTACTTGTCTTTCGGAAATCAATTCGTGAACATTCATCGACATTATTCAACACAGTGGAATAGGACGCCTTGGTAGCATTTGGCTGAAGATCCCACGCCAACTCTTGGTTCGGAATCCCAGTCTAGTATATGTACAATTTGTATATGTACACGTAATATAAGCAATCTACTTAAGGTGGTTTGGGCGAGATAGTTCCCTAGTCATAATGGAGACCATATCCAAATTTTATTTTTTGATTTCAGCGTCTGTAAGAAGTATGCAATAAATATTGTAGTATTAATAGCGCAAGGATATATTTGACCGAAATACTCAGTAATTAAATAAAGAAAGCTACATAAGTTTCTAACTTGACTCATTTTTTCTCGCCGCACGGCTGAAAAACTTTCAAAACAGCAGGTTTTTTTGCGATTCTGTGAAAATTGCTGTGGTGAGTTATAGATTATTTTTTTATAAATAGTTGAGAAAACATGCAATCTACACATTGTTAGTTTTTTGACGAAATCTAGGTGCTGGAAATTCCTATTTTTTAAATTATTGTCCCTCCGGAGCGCATAGCCGTCATCTATCCCATGTAAAACAGCTTACCTTTTCAGGCAAATTGCTCGAAAAGTAGTTCGGCAAGAGGTTGATATTTTGATATCATTGGAAAGATGAGAGTTTTTTCTTTAAATTGAGGCCAAATTCATCAAATTCTAGGTGAAGTGATTTTTCGCTCAAACTACCTTAATGATTTTTTAACTGTGAATGCACACATTCCTCCATAGCGGGTAAAACAAAACGCTGAAGTTTCTTGCTTTCAAGTATTTTGAGGTAGACAGTCATGTGTAATAAAATGGGCTTTCAAATCGTAGAATGTGGCGCCATTCGCACAAATTAAGGTATGTACTTTAATTGGACGGCACCTCGTCTGGTCTAGGATGTTTCAATCGAGGACGTCTCCAATGGATGAATCCCTTATGTCCTTTGGCGAATCCCCTTATGATGCTTACCCTTCATAAGTGAACTCAGAGGAGTCCGGTACGTCACGACCCTTTCACCCCAAGGGATTGATTGAATGGCTAGTGTACATTAGACGTCCTTCTAAGGGCATCCGGAGACTGGGTAAGGGCATTGAGAGTAGGGGACTATACCCTGGAGTATCAAGGGTGCTCTTCAGGAGTTAACCTTCCCTATAGGGAATTATATTTTCAAATTGGATTTCACCCATTTTTCCATAGCCCCTTGAAGTTTCACTGCTTTCAAAAACATACTACTATTTCCTTAAGGGACGTAGCGAAGCATTCTTCTCCCGTTGAACGAAACGGATCCCTTCCGTATGGCACCATGACTTCGGTGACAAAACTAGGAAAAGCAGTGGAGAGAAGCACAGATATTCTCAGCAGAGCTCACAAAAACCCGGTCTTTTATTTACTTACATAAATAATGAAATTTATTCATCCATCGCATTATAAGGGTCGAGGGGTCACATTGGGGAAAGGATAAAATAAATCAAGAGGAAAACATTTTTTTCTTCGAACAGAATTTGCCTTTTATGGATTTTTTTGGCCAAATTATATTCATTCTTTTAGTGTCAGCATCTAAAATGTTGAACTCGATGTTCTCAGGGGTAACTGTGAAAATCAATATTGACAGAATCAATACAAACTTTGTAACATTCTCAATGAATTAGTATTTAATCAAATTCATTGTGGAGGTCACAAAGTTTGGATAGATTCTATCCAAAATGTCGGTTAAATATTTAAAATCATAACAAGTTATAAAAAATCTCCGATGCCCGTAATCAAATGGCACCACTCGGCAAAATTATACAACAATTGCTGTTTTGGTTTGGGGGAAAAAGGGGCAAATCCACGGCATTTACCAACCACAACCTGTCGACCAGAAAACCCTTCCGTGGTGGTTTACGGGAATTTTACTTCCTAGCCAGTGACAAACACAGACACACACACTCAACCCAATTAGGGATCCATAACTAGGACTGATGGGACCCCGCTAAGGATGTCTGAGTTATGAACACAAATACACTCACAAGCACTCAGGAAATCACTCACTCACACACTCAAACGGGCTCAACTTCTGGGAGAATCTAACTCAAAATGAGCGCAGTCATCAAAGTCACGAGTGGTGCCATTTTATTACGGTCATTAGAGATTTTTATAACTTGTTACATTTAGAGATCGTAGAGCTCAAGTTCCCTAGATTTTTGAATTTAAAATCTTGTTATGCGGCTGCGGTTATTGAACTCATTTTGTGCGTCATTTTCCACTTCTATTATAGGTTTTTTTACATTCACTCAACACAGCTGTCATACGGCAAGTAACTTGCGTGTTTTAGGAAAATTTATAAATTATGTAAATCAGGAAGAAAACTGGAAGACAACGAGTGACGCATTCATTTTCATTTTCGTGATTTTCGGTCATCAATTCCCTGATGACGTCCTGACTGAACTCAGTGGTAAAACGTGTATAACACTGGGGTCCGTGCAACGCTCAACGCATTGGTAAAACAGCAAGATAATTGCGTGATCTCTAAGAAGAACCAACATATAAAAAATATGTTAATCAGGAAGAAAAATGGAAGACAACGAGCAGCAGATAAATCATTCTTATTTTCGTGATTTTTGGTCAATTCCCTGATGACGTCCGCGCAACTCAGTGTAAAACACAGTGGTCCGCGCAACGCACAACACAGTTGTAAAACAGTATGTAACTTGCGTGTTTTAGGAAAATTTAAATATTATATAAATCAGGAAGAAAACTGGAAGGCAACATCCAGCGCATTCATTCTTATTTTCGTGGTTTTCGGTCATCAATCCTCTGATGACGTCCGCGCCCGCTCCCTCTCCCGCACTACCGCACCTCTCCCTCCCCTCCTCCTCTTCCTCTTCTCCCTCTCGACCGCCCCTGAAATGAATAGAGCGCCGCGCACTCGGCTGCGGGTGGCCCTTATCCCCTTTCCGTGCATTCGAAGAAGGGGAGAGGTTGGGGGGGGGGAAAGGAGTCCCTTTCCCTCACACCCTTTGCCTTCCGAATCCCTCGAGCGGGGGGGTTGTGGAAGGGGGCGATGCGTGTTTCCCGAGGCGAGGAAGGGAGTGGGGGTGCGGAGGGAGGGGTGTGGAAGGGGAGACCTCTCCTCTCCTTTATTCCCTTTCGGTCTGTCTCAGTCAGTCAGTGTCGAACCGCGTCGCGAGTCGGTCGGTGGCGTCTTACATCACGGCCGCCCGTACTAAAAAAAACATCACCGTCCGCACGCGGAACATGACTTCTCGGACGCCGATTCGGGCCACTTTCAGGGGGAATTGAAGGGTCCTACTCGCTGTTGCCCTTTCTACGGCCCTTCTTTTATCTCTCCCTGCGTGCTCAAGCGTGGACAAGGGCGCCTAGACACGCGAGCGGCGCCTCTTGCCTCTTTGGATTGGACACGCGAAGCCGTCAAAGTGACAAAGGCGGCGGGAGTCGAATCGGGCGACCCCGTGGATTAGCGGCGGAGAAAGGGGGGAACTCCCGTCCTTTGGGACGAGAGGTGCAATCCCATCCCATTTGACACCCCCTCCCCATTTGAACCTCACGCGCGCGCGCGCGCCTCAGAGGCGGCCGGCCGGCCAATCGATCCGCCTCGCCCAGTGCCACTCAACGCACGCCTTCACTCACGTCCGTGCGTGCGGTGACGGACCCGAGACATCCACTCGAGCGCGCCGATCGGCGACGAATGATCTTCGGGGTCCAGAAACCCCCCCCCCCCCCCCTCCACCCTCCCTTTGCTTCCCTCCCCCCCTCCGCACCCCCGGAGGTTCTATACTTGTGGCCGCTCCCTATTACGAAGTTGGAGCATCAAAGTGCAGTAATCGCCACTTCTCGCAACGTGCGCTCACCAATTGACACGAGGATGTAATCGGTGGATTACTGAGGATTATTATGGTGTCGTGATTAGTGATGTCTTCGGGAAAACAGGAAGCTTAAGTGATACCAACGAGTGAATGTACTTGAAACGAAAGCGGAGTGTTGTGTAACTGTGGCCCAAATATTTGTTTTGGATTCTCTTCGTGTTTAAACGTATTTTAATAACTGGGAGGGAAAAGATTGTAACAAGGATTCTCTAGATCCAATTTCAAACCGTCTGGACGCCCTCGTCTCGAGACGTGACGTCACACGGGGGATGCCGGATCGGGGGCACGCGTGTTGTCTGGCCGCCGCCTGTTGGACGTAGACACGCGCCGGCCGCCTCGGCAAAAAGAGAAGAAAGAACCCTTCCCATCAAGTGCGTCGATTTGAACGGACCCCCTCGCTCTCTGGCCTCGACGGGATGACCAAATTGCGATAGAAAGCGATAAAGCGGCGCCCTCGATAAAACTGTATCGACGTCTTGTGATTTGAGTGAGCAGCCACTTCCTTCCGTTGGCGGTGCGGATTGATTGGCGCGTGGTGAAGGAGGGACGCCCGTGGAGGAGAGGAGGAGGGCTTCCGGTCGGACTCGTCGGTCGCCGTCGACACTCTTCCGTCGTGCTAGTAGTCTGGGCCGCGGGATTCGATCCGCGGATCCTTCCCTTTCTTTCGCCGTCGAGGGGTTCTCCGCTTCCGCACACGAGAAGGAGGGATTCAGCCGAGAGCAGGAAGAGCCGCAGGAGGTCTTCGTCGAAATTCGGTCATCGGGCGACCGCGTGGGGCTTCACACTCCCCCCCCCTCCCCCTTCACTCACCCCCCCCCCCTTCCCATCTCTCGGCGCACGTGGGGGGCATCCGGCTCACGTGCGCCTCCCCGCGGTGGCAAAAGAAAGCAGTCGAGAAGATATTTCCTCCTCGAGACGAGCGGACACACGTCGCTCCAACCAGTAAGGGGACACCCCCCGGGACAAGTGCTTCCGCTCCAACCAATAAGGGGACACCCCACGGGACATGGTCGCCGGCGCAGTGTTCCCGCACGACTTCCAACCGTACCCGCCCGTCGCTCTTCTTTCCTGGCTCCATTTCTTGCAGTCGCCTCCATCTTACAGCAGTCCTTCCTCCCGTGAAGAGGCAAAATACTACGCGAGTCACAACAAACATACTTAGGAAGGTTCAGCGGGAGGACACTGAGACCTATAACCACCTTGGGTGTTGCCGTCTTCACATCCCATCATTCGGACGTTTTTCGGTGGCGAATCGAGTGTCGATAGGGCGGGGGAGACACTTAGGGGCGGGTGGGGTGGAATTGCAAAGGACGGAGGAGGGATTCGTCGATTTTGAGCGGGAAGGGTGGGTCGCTCGTCGATAAGGCGATCGTCAAGGAGATAGGAGGGGTCGCGAAGAGTCTCCTGAAGAGCGGGAGAAGGGTCTCTCCACGAAAGGGTCTCTTGTCGTCATATCCTCATCCCCCGAGGGGTCGTCGAGGGCGGAGGCGGCGTGCGCCACACTCAAGAGAACCCCCCCTTGCCTTTGTGAGCGCGGCAGACACACCCCTCATCCCCCCCCTCCTAAGCAGAGTGAATTGTGCGAGAGCCGAAATGGAGAGAGGGAATCGATCGAAGATCACGCGGCTTGTGTGGCGTGCTTGCGCGTGAGTTTGTTCGCGTGTGGCGGCTCTCATAGGAGAAGACACACCTGCTAGTCGTGGGCCCTAGCTCCGTTGTCCTTTCATTCGATCCTTTAGTGCTGCTCGGTCGCTTTCCATTCACTCGTCTCAACCCGAATTCGTCGTTTTGAATACGTTCTTCCGTGACTGTGGAGCACCCACTCAACGGAATGCCTAGCTATCGGTGGGTTACCGGACATAATCTAGCCATTAATCGTGCATCGTGTGCTCGGTGAAGTGTGTTACTCCAGTCTGTGCCGACGAGAACTACTCTTGAGCTCCCCTTGTGTGTGTGTGTGTGAGTGAGTGAGCAAGGATATTGTTGTGGTGGGGTGTGTGGGGTGAGGGTCGTGAAGGGGTCCCTCCTGTTGCATCGTAACCGTATGCGCTCGCAAAAGAGAGCGTGATCAAAACACGACCGCCCTCTCCTTCCCCCAGCCTCCCCGACGGATATTACGGATCCCCCCGCCCCCCTTCCCCCTCCCCCCCCTGAGTGAGCACAGGGGGGGCTGGCCAGCCGCTGACATCGTCTGACGTCGGCCGTGATCTTCTATCGCCCCTTCCCCTTCTTCGGGGTCGCCTCTCCGGAAGTCCGTCGCGGACCTACTCCGTCGTCAAGCATCGAGCGATGTCCACTGTTGTCACATTTGGCACCTCGACGACTTCCTCTCGACGAGCTCTCCATTGTTTACGGAGCAAATTCGGCAACGTTTGACGCGATAAATTTCGATTGCAGAAGTTCGGTAAATGTTATTCTAGTGAGGACGATCTGTGCCTTGGCCGCCTCTTGCCCCACACGCTAACTGGCGTCTGCACGTTGCGTCGAGAGTGGCGTATTTTTTTTTTTAAAGAGAACGCGTCACGTGATTAGTGAGTGAAAATTGAGAGTGGGAAAGAGCAAGGGGAAGGGGTGGGGGAAGGTTTGAGGGAGTCTAGTCACCCCTTTGATTCAAAGTGGCGTCGATAGCAAACGCGCACTGCCTGTGAACATCGACTTTGAGAGTTAAGCCCTCTCGACTCTGCCCGTCTATCCTTCTCTTTATCGCCACCTCGAGTGCTTGTTTATTTCTCTTTCGAAGAATCGTTCGGCAGGTGGTTGGTTGATGTTCCACAGGTGGCGCGAATTGGCTCCCATGAAACAGCTCTCCCGCTCCCGCCAGCTTTTCGTTCCCGAAATAACTTAGCATGGCATTCGAAGTCGTCGTAATCTCGCAGAAATCCGGCCGCTTGCCGCCGGACGTCTCTTGCCGCCCGGCACCGTGGCTAGGGGGCGACCCCTTCTCCTAGCGATGCGCGCGCCCCCCGTGCGATGAGTGGCGCGCGCGAGAAACTTGTGAGGGCCACCCCTGTCGCGTCACGAGTCAAATCAAAAAGGTCCTCGGCGTTGTCAGGTCACCGACGCGCCTCGGTACGCTTGGGTGAGGTCCTCCTCCACCCGCCGGAGTACTAAGGGAGACACATTCGTCGAGAGACGTCAGCCAGGGATTGGTAGTGCTACTGACGTCCCCCGTCGACGTTCAGATGTCTGGATATGGCGACACCCTTGGGTTGGAGGGCGGCCCGTCGGATTTGCCGTCGGGACCGCCGCTTGTCCATGTTGACCCTCGGCTCGCGAAATCATAAGTCTCGACTGACGGGTATTATTTTCGATATTTAACGTTCACGTTGCAATAAGAGGCGTGGGAATACTTCTTCTTGGTCTCTGGTCGTCGACTGTCGAATTCGTCGTCATCGGTGCTCTTATAATATATCTCCTCTTGTTGCCTTCTCTCTCTTCTATCTCTTGTTACTCGATTTACGGAAGCTGTTGACACTGTTATTCTCCGTTATTGCGAGCGCTATCGAGCGATGTTATATTTTTATAGTTTTTCGTCGTATTAGGTGTTAAGAGTCGGCGGTATATTTGTACACATACAAGGGTTGAAACTTTCGATAAAAATTAATTATAGTTTCTAAGGTGTCTTGGAGAAGGTAATTTTGCTATCACACTTTATTGATTCCTGTTGAAATCCTGCTCTCGTCGTCTTTCGGGTGGTGTGTCACTTTCCCATCGCTCTACTTTTTCGGAGTTTTTTTTTTCGATTGGGAATATAGACAAAAAAAGCCCATGCTTACGTTCATTCCCGCTTCATCTATTTCGTCTGTTTCCCCATTCATCAGCCTGCGACCTCTTCAAGCGCACAGTCATATAAAACAAAAATCCACGCAAGAATTCTAATGCGGGTGCGTCTTCTTCGGTGATAAAATTGTCGAAATCGGACTTTTTTATGTTTTGAGAGCGTGGACAAGAACTTTAAAAAAATCATTTCTCACCGGGGGAAGCCGTGGTGGCGATAGTGGCGCCTCTCGCATTGTGCGTACTGTTCGCGCACGGCGACCGCGTGTCCTGCCCCATTCCACGGCCTCCCTGCCGCCAAACCGCACGTCCGGGGAAGTGAGAGCGCGCACTTTCAACGCGTCGACGAGTCCGTAGCGCATCGCATGGATCCGCACCGCCCGTCGCCGCCGCCGCCAGCGCCCGGCGTCGTCCCCGCGTTTCCCGCCAAGAGGATCCGAGCGTTCCCGCGCCCCTTCTGCCCGAGGTGAGTCTTGGGCCCCGAAGGCGGCCGGCGTAGGTGCGTGCTCCGACCCGGGCCGTGGATGCCAGGTCCCCTTCCCGGGCCCTGGACGGCCCTGGGCATGTCGTTGGCGATGGCGGAGGAGGGCGAAGGTCCCAAGGGCCCAGCCGAGGACTTCATCGTGCTGAGCGTGCTCAATTCGCCCGTTCGCGGTGGGGGCGGGGATGCGGCCCCCGCCCGCGACGGGGGCGAGGAGGAGGCGGAGCGGCTCGTAGGGCGCGGGGTCCCCGCGCCGCCCCTGCGGGGTGGAGGACCGCCGCCCCTCCGACCAGAGTCCAGGGAGGAGGACAAGTTTGTCTTCTTCGGCCTGAGGAGACTGCAGCAGCGGCTCGCGGGCCAGGGGCGGCCGCGGAGGGCCCCGACGCCCATCAAGTGCCGGCGGGGCCCCTACTCTGCGGGGGGCCCAGAGTGGGATGCGGCGTCGAGCAGCAGCGACGAGGCCGTTAACCAGGGGGAGGAGGAGGACGAGGTGGAGGCCGCTGGTGTTGAGGAGGTAGAGGCGGGAGCGGAGGAGTCCAGCGGAGACGAAGACGAAGGAGAAGGCGCGGAGGGCGAGGACGAGGAAGGAGGTGGGGATGAGGTGGAGGGAGTGGGGGGGAAAACGAAGAAGAAAAAGAAGAAGGCGGGGGGTCCGGGGGTCCCCGACCCCTACTACCCCATCTACTTGCCCATGGACCAGGCCTTCAAGGCCAAGTACGTGTTCCACCACAAGAGAGCGGGTCGGACGCGGACCTTACAGGACAGGGCCTACCTGTTCCTGGAGCACCCCGTCGGCTGGCTGTGCTTCGTCTACCACTTCACCGTGTGAGTACACGAGCGGTCATGCCATTCGGTTTCTTAGCGAGGAGTTGGACGCCTTATGGTAACCTGCTAAGGAACCTGTTGGGCAACAGCTTGTCACGGTGGAAACACCGTTTCCTGAAAGTAGTCTTAGTAGTTTAGCATCGTTATGCAATGGCTTGAATTCAGAGGAGTGACTCTACTATTCGTTGCCCCTGTCTGCAAGTTGCGCGCAGGAATTTTTAAATGGCCTTAGATGTGGAATTAAACTAAACTTTATCTATTACCAATTTTGAGGATATCGGAACTAGCCACAGTATAACCTTTTACGGAGTCACCCGCATGTGCGACATTCCACAGCAGAGGAAAAATTATTCGCAACCATCATTATTAGGTCCTCAAAAATCCTCAGAGGAGAAGGACGCCTCGGTAGCTTAACAGGTTAAAGCACTTAGCGTGAAATCGAAAGATCCGGGTTCGAATATCGGTCAAGGGGAATGATTTTTCCTCTATGGAATATCGCATTCCTCTATTACGGTAACTGAAGGCTCGTTCGAATTTTTGCGTAATTTATATTAGTTCCCTTCAGTCAGCTGTCAGAGAAATACGACCACCAATAAACCCTCGCTGACCAAAGGTATCGGATTTGTACTCCGCATCCAACATTTCCTCTGTTTTAAATTGAACAGTAGGTGTGTTGCTGTCGTAGGCGTAGCCACCAGCAATAGGTGTGGCACTGAGGCAATATGTGTGGCATCATCAGTATGGTAATGGACGCAAACTTTCACGAAATGTTCACAGCGAGGTCAAAATTGAGACTAATTCGATAAAAGACAGGAAGAAAATCGGTTTCCGTATTTTCAGAAAAGAGGTGGAGGCTTTTGTACAATTTTGACCAATCATGATTAGGGTTTAACTTTGAAAAAATGAGAAAGAGGGGTTTTATTTTTGGAGTTAATTGACAAATTTTGTATACGCCCACTGCAGTTCTATGTTTTCAAAACTTCAAAAAAAGTTTACCCGATAATCGTTGTCTAGACAATAGACATGTCATGAAATTCTCACCTTTTTAAACCTGTCAATCCAAATTATTTAAGGGACTTTTAATGAACAATGTAAGTTTTGAAAAAATAAGTTTCCCCGATAATCTTTTGTCTTCACACTAGACACGTCGAGAGACTCACGTCTTCATAAACCTGAAAATTCGGGTTATTTAAAGGGCTATTGGGAAAAACGGAGACATCATTTTATTGCG
Organism: Pyrrhosoma nymphula; assembly: GCA_963573305.1. Classification (NCBI taxonomy): domain Eukaryota; kingdom Metazoa; phylum Arthropoda; class Insecta; order Odonata; family Coenagrionidae; genus Pyrrhosoma; species Pyrrhosoma nymphula. The sequence continues at coordinate 109,072,941 of OY754334.1, read as the reverse complement.
GGAGGGAAATTTTGAGAAAAAAAATTTTGGGTTTCAGGACAATAGGTTTGGCACGTGCCACAGGTGCCACCCCCTTTGGCTACGCCTATGGTTGCTGTTTGCTTGCTCTTTTGACACCCGTGTCACTCATTGCTGTGCCAAGTGGCGCCTCACCGTCTTCCATCTGAAAGGTGGCTTCATCACGTTGTTGGGAGGGGTACCTGCATCTTTGGAGAGGGCATCACTCCTTTATAGTCATTTTGAAAGCTGCTTGCACTATCCTGTGATTATTTAATTTATTCTCACTTCCAAGTGTGTCATTTTATCTCATGTACCTCCTAGTGGTGGGTCGCGGAAGACGGTATGCTCACTGTCAAGGCAGTCTTCTCAGAAGGGAGGATCGTAGCTCTGGTAGAATAGTGAAACATTGCCAAGGTTAAACATTAATAGACTGTGGTTTCTCTTGTGGCGTGCAGGCGGAAATGAGCGAAAACTGATTGATAGACAGCCGTAATCATTAGCAAAAATTGACCGATTCACCCGACGAGTTTTCCTTCCCTTTAACTCATTATCCACAGGAGAGTAGGGTGGAGTTCTCTTTTAATCTAGGATATAGAATCTTGGGGTTCCTTTGACAAACCCACAAATATTCAAGCACTAGGTACTTCTTTCATTGTTCCGGTTTCCGCGATTTTTTATAACTTTTTTTTCATTATTCTCGGTATCCATCTCGTTTGGTTGCTTATTTTACTTGGTACTTACAATCACGTTTTCAATTTAAGGTTTTTTTATTTAACTACATTCTTCACCTGACGACGCCTCCAGGAAGATAAGCAAAACATTGTAAAATGAGCAACCAAACGCGATGGATACCGAAAATAATCAAAAGAAAACTACTACTTTTACTTTTAGTGATTTCAGCTCTTTTTGTTGGTATGCATTAAAAATATGTATTTCAAACTTAAAACAAGAAATATAATGATACTTTTTAAATTGAGTATGACGGACATATTTCGATGACATAATAAATCAAAAGTTTTATGAAACAACAACAAAATAAACGCTAAATATATTTTTATTTCCTTTTTTTGTCCTCCCCTTCACTTAATTTGCAAAGTAAATTCTTGCGTCGTCTTTTATTATCTTAGTTCTTGCATTACATTCCGACTTCTTCTTTTTACTTGGGTTTCTTCCTTTTTACTACTGCTACCTTCATCCTTCCGGTAAAGCTTGAATACCCTACTTTATGAAGTTTACGATAAGCTGCACGTTCTTTGGGATCGGCATTCATTGGTATTCTTCAATTACATCAAATTCGCAGTGAAATTTGGACGTGGCGTGGGTACTTCGAAGACTGGTAACCTTGCATACTCAATGTTAACTTACTGTAGGTATATTGTGAAAGAGAAGTCGCATACAGCCAAATCTATTCGCGGCGGAAGCTGTAAAAAGCTGGCGCAAAAAGAAACGGGAATGGTTACACGAACTGGGGAAACTGGTGTGTGAATGGATAAGAGCTTGGGTTTAACAATGAAATGGAAATGAGGTAGGTGGACCTTTGCTTCTAGGTACAAATGTAATAATAAGCGAAAAGGGCGGTATGTTTTCGCAACTAATGGCGATGGTGTCAGAAGTTAAGATAACATTGCATCCATGTTGAGAAAAAACCAACTTTGTAATCTCCACAAACTTTATTTCGCTGGCACGACACGCGTTTCACAACACTGTGGCATAGTCATATGCCATATGCACATGACCATGCCACAGTGTGGTGAAACGCGCGTCGTACCAGCGAAATAAAGTTAGTGGAAATTACAAAGTTGATTTTTCTCAACAAGGATATCCATCATTTCCACTATGTCAGGCCTGATATCATCAGTTTGATAAGGTTGCATGGCAGTCATTCCGTAGGTTTGATTTGAAATTAGGGAGTTAAGATTCTAATTGGTAAACACGTGCTAGGATACCCTGGATTCCAAAGGGTTGGTAGATAACTGAAGAGTTCTATTCATGGCATGTTATACACTAGTGGATGTATAGAGTGAGAATATGAAATATATGTTTTGGGGAAATTAGAGAAAGTTATTGATCGATTGTGACCTTGATGAGAGAATAATGGTATTGGATCACTACAAGAAGGAATGCCTAGGAGAAATATTTTCTTCCATTTGGTCGTACTAAATATAATTGGTGTGCTTGGACAAAGGATTGTTTGTCACAAATGCATGGTATAAACACTCACTAGAGAATTCGCTTGTATGCATGAAAAAGAGGTGATTGTGAGAGCATGCTTGATATCACAGAGTCATCATCATTGGTGCTACTGTCCGCAGACAGGTTTCAACGGTAGCGTTGTCTCCACAGCATTCTATCCTGGGCCTCTCTCTTCAGCTCTGCATAACTCCTTCCTTCTTTTATATCCCTCAGCATTCCGTGCCTCCTCCTTCCTCTTTCTCTCTTCCCTTCTATTTTCCCTTTTATTATCAATTACTGTAGGATGTTATTCCTTAAAATATGTCCAATCCAATCCGCCTTTCTCTTTTTAATTTCTCCCAGTATACTTCTTTCTTCTCCAATCCTCCTCAGCACTTCTTCATTCGTGATCTTATCTTTCCATCCAATCTTCTCCATTCGTCGCCATAACCACATTTCAAAGCTTTCTAAGTACTTTTCTTCTCTCTTCTTCAACGTCCACGTTTCGCATCCATACAACACAATGCTCCACATAAAGCATTTTGCAAATCTTTTCCTAATATCCATCTTGATGTTCCTTGCTGTCACCAGAATATGGCGGAATATTAAGAATATCTCAGAGTATGACGGAATATTTAGAGAGCTAGTTTGCTTAGTATAGGTACATACTACTCTCGAACCAAATGGAATGCTACGAATTAATTGGAAATGAAAGTTTGGGCGTTGCGTGGAGTGGATTGCAAGGAATGATAGTGGAATGTACTGAATACTGTATGTGGAGGATGGGTTGCTGAGATAATGAAGGGCGATGGGTAGAATACTGTTAAGGTGGTTTGAGCGAGATAGTTCCCTAGTCATAATGGAGACCATATTCAAATTTTATTTTTTGATTTCATCGTCCGTAAGAAGTATGAAATAAATATTGCAATTTTAATGGTGCAAAGATATAGTTATATATGACCAACATTCTCAGTAATTAAATAAACAAAGCTACATAAGTGTCTAACTTGACTCATTTTTTCCCGCCGTACGGCTGAAAACCCTTCAAAACAGCAGGTTTCTTTTGCGATTCTGTAAAGATTACCGTGGTGAGTAATAGATTATTTTTTATAAATAGTTAAGAAAACATGCAATCTACGTACCATTAGTTTTTTTGACGATATCTAGGTGCTATAAGTTCCTAATTTGTTTAATAGCCTCCCTCTGTAGTGGACAGCCGTTATCTATCCCATGTAAAACAGCTTATATTTTTAGGCAAATTGCTCGAAAAGTAGTTCGGCAAGGGGTTGATATTTTGATATTATTGGAAAGATGAGAGTTTTTTCTTTAAAATGAGGCCTAATTCCTCAAATTATAGGTGAAGTGATTTTTCGCTCAAACTACCTTAATTCGTACCCAATTATGCATTTCACGTCCAATGTGTTCTTATTCTCATATGGTCTTCTCGAGCAACCTCCTCGTACTCTTCACCGTACGCCTGTGTTGTACTCTGGCGAGCCACCACAAGGGCCTGGGGAAGGTCATGTAATAGCATGATGATATGTTGTGATGTGTTTATTAGAGAATGGGAAACAAAAAAAAAAGAATCGGGTAACTTGTGTCACAAAGAGGCTTAATGTCATTTCTATGTTTCTCCGATGGAAAGGTTGGACTTCCATTTTTCGCTATTACGCCTCGATATTTATCTATTTATCGTGACCTTTGTATTTCCAATTCTGTGCGTGTTCTCGTGCCCCAATCACGAATGCTCGAAGTAAAGAGGTACTTACCTCGTAGAAATAGCATATTTATCTCACAGCTTACTTGCTCTTACCCACCACTCGTTAAAAAAAATGTTTTCATGCCATACGAACGTATTCTTTCATTGTAAGCGTGTCAATTACAGATTTCTTTTACAGATTTTGTGTTTTACTTTTGTAATATATTTGGCGAATGCCCTTCTCAAGGGAAATTCGTTTAGGCTTTCTGAATATTTCCACAAGCTTAGTTGAATACAAAAGCAATATACCGACTCTTTAAAAATATGGATTTTCTCAAATCGGAACCTCTCAGCTCGGCGTGCCGACTCTGTGGCTTGCACTCTTTCCTCTCTCTCTCTACCAGTCACTTTGGCACGGCTAGCTTCACATCTTGTGCCACACTTGCGCCAACTATCCCTCTCTTTATATCTCCTCTTCATTTCCCACAGTGCACTTGACACGGCAATATCTAGCATGCTGTCATTTATTTTTTTGATTGAAGCAATCGTAATTTTTCGGTTTAACGTGCTTCGGCTGCAGAATTCGAGTCGTAATTGCTGCCCAACTCTTGCAGACAGGGGAAAAAGCATTTGGGGCTTATATGATGAGGACCCTGTACTTCGAAGGGAACTCAGCGACGTTCAATTTCAGTGTTCGAACGCGAACCGGTGTTTGCATCGTTGCCCCTTTCCCTTTGAATTCCTCTTCAATGATCAACGAAGTGTTGGAACGACGATATAATTTAATCTGAAGCTTTCATCACTCATTTTTGAAAACCATCAATCTTTAGTAGCAAAGTACTCATAATCAATGAAAATACTTTGTACTTTTTCACAAATAATTAATTTCGCGAAGCAAAAAGTTTACAAACCTCACGGTTTGATTTTTTATTTCGTTTACCTATGATTATAACAAACAGGTGTAGTTTTATATTAGGTTACAGGATACCGGCATTTGGCTTAAATGAAATAAATTTTGTAGAAAATTACTAAGTATTTTCATTAACCATGAGTACTAGGTATTATAATGAACTTCTACGAAGTGAATCCTGCCACTGTCAAGTTTAGTGGGGAAGTAAGATGAATATACTGCACAGCTTTTTCCACATGTAGTTTTATTTATGGTTACTCTGTATGGTTACTGTTTCGTTATGGAGTAACATCTTTCGGTGAAGAACCTGGAGATGAACACCTGAAGATGTTACTCTATGACAAAACCATGGTCGTGATCAGTTAAATTACATGTGGAAATAGCTGTGCTGAAAATTGATCTTACTTTCCAATCCTTGAAACACTTCCACAAAGCTACGCCCGAAACAGTTTCTTACTCCAATCTTTATATAATAACTAGCTGAACTACCCGGCGTTGCTCAGGATCACACTTGGCCTTCATAACTCATCATATAAGTAGGGGAGAATAGATTGCAAATGTGGAAATAAACACCTTTTGAACTTGAACTTGAAAAAATGATAAACTTTATTCTTTCGGGTATCTGATAAAATATATTTTTACATTCTATCTTGAGTGAATGTAGTTTAAAAAAGCAAAAAATAAATAAATCACTGCACATAACCCAATGCTTATAATTCTTAACCAGCTTAAATAAGAAAAATGAATTTTATATGCGTTAAAGACCAAAATCTGGTTGCCAAGGAAATATGCTGCATTTGATTTCAGAGAAAAATGTGCGTTATTGCAGCTAAAAACTCAATGTTCAGACAAATTCGAATTGGAAAAGATAATTTGTTGAAAGAATTATAAACTTAATTCTTTCAGTCATTTGATAAAATAAATCCCTACCCTCTATCTTGAGCGGAATTAATTTTAAAAAGTAAAAAATGAAACCACCACAACACCATCAATTCGTAGCGCAAACCTCCAAAGGCCTCCCTTTTGGGATCTTATGGGGTCTTGAGATCTGTTTTGATAGTATAAAAACCTTCTCCTTGAAAAAAATACATGTACTTGTATGTGCCAACTCTCATGGTGATCGGTGAAACGGTGTCGAAGTCTGTTAATCTCGGACAGACAGACAGATTTACCAACATTCATTTATATATATATATATATATATATATATATATATATATATATATATATATATATATATATATATAGATGAAACTCTTGATGGAGAAGTATCCTAGACATAGCGGCCCTAAATGAGGCTACGAACCCCACCGTTAGCGTTGAACACTTACACCCTGTTGTTCTAGAAAGTAATTTGTGGATGGTGGAGGGCGTCGGAGCTCCAGGTTCCAGGAACCATGGTTTTAGAAGGATATCTTTAAAAATTTTCTCCCATCCATTATATGATCCCAATGAAATAAGCGGCTCAACGTGTGCCTAATGCAAGTCTTCAAAAATAAACAATCTTGGGGGCAACTAGCTATCGGGGCTATGTACCAGGAACCATTCATTCATTGCACTTCGAAGAGGTGTCGTGACAGGCATACTCTGTTGGAAAATTCCCTAGAAAATTGAACTCCCGTTTTTCCTAGAAAATATACCTCTAGGGAATAATTTCCCTAGAAACCATTTTCCATGGGAAATACTATTGAAAGTGGGTTGCAGTGGCTTAGCATACGTTTGTTTTACACCAAATGTAGTTGACTGTGAGAGGTGATTTTTCATAATGGCTGCACTACTTTTTTATTAAGAAATATTTTGTCAGTCTCATTATAATTAATCGTGACAATTCTATGGTTGTATAAATGAAACTATGCAGAATAATGTTTTTGTTTTTAAGAATACCTATATATTTTTTCCTCTATAGTCATTCAATCTATGCACTGCTCACTACACTTGATACAATTTCTGGCGTAATTTTTCCTATGCCTGAAGGTTTTACCTAAAAAAAAAGCATTTTGTTATAAGGAAATCACCGACCGAAGGTTTTCTGGAAGGAAGGATTTTTCTGAGGAAAAAAGTTTTGGAACAAAATTCCCTATTTTAAGGGCATTTCCTTTTATAGAAAAGAATTTTTTTCTTTCGAGTTTGAAATTTTTTCCTTACTTTTCCCTATGTTCTTGGGAATTGTTATGGGAAAACTTCCATCAGGGTAGTTGTTTACAGACTGCAATACTCCATATACGAACTGCATGGAGTTAAAGATGGGCACTGTTGCCGAGGAGAGGAGTTGGGAAAAGTGGAATTGTGGGAAAAACGTGCGTGTAGGTAACCGGAAGGAGGAATCAGCTTATCGGGACTCGTGCTAGTGGCCCACGCGCACCAGACGATACGTTTCGCGGCAACCGGGCGCACGTCAGTTTTCTGTACTGGTCCAACGACAGCGAGAATCATGAGACTGTAATGGTTGGAATTGATTGGTTTGTGATTGGAAATCTTTTAAACTTGGGTGCGGATCCATTCTAGTGTAAAATTCGATTTCTGCGTCTCAATCAAGGGAAATGTTCGAGCCATGCTATTATGTAACTTTCTGCCGATAAATTTTCCATTTTTTTTTTCGAACGAATTTTTGATATTCAATGAGTTAGCAACGGAAAACATTTTTCGATCGTATCCCAAAGGTTGTGCCTACTATAAGCTCCCCCCATCCCCATTCCTCATATTGGGAGAATCGAACGTCGCTGCACTTGAAGCGACCGTCAACTATAAAGATCGATAAACCACCACCGAACCGACGCGGCAAATTTTTTTTATGGGTTTACTTCTTCTCTCCCAATCGGTTGAATTTGTGTAGTTGAGGTCGAATATCGGTGAAAAAATGAGAATAATGGTCTCTAGAAAAGGGGGTGAGGTTTTCGGTGCGGGGGTTAGGATTGAGAGAGAGGGATGGGGGGGGGTATGGCAGGGGGTGGGGGCAAAGGGGATCATGCCATGCGAGAGGCATACCCTTGCGTCATTTCCGGGCCACCCTCACACACGCCAATCGTCGCTCTTCGCTCCACTGATACGTATTTCACAGCATTTCCACCGTTATCAATCGGAAGATCCGTTTCCCATTCTACTGTTCTCCACTCCAATCTCTATCTCAGCCAACTGTTTCATTCCCACTTGAGGCAGTTAGAGCGAGATATTCGCCTAGTCATAATGGAGACCATAAACGAATTTTATACTTTAATCTCAGCGTCTGTATGAAGTAAATATTATATTATTTATGGCGCAAAAATATAGCTATTAGTATATGACAAAAATTCTCTCTAATTATAATATAGGTATAAATCTACGTTTCTCTAACTTGACTCATTTTTTCAACCTGTACGGCTAAAAAGCCTTAAAAACAGCAGATTTTTTTGAGATTCTGCAAAAATTACTGCGGTGAGAGATTGATTAATTTCTATCAAAAATTTATAAACATACTAACTATACGCCGTTAGTTTTTTTACGAAATATACGTGTTATTAATTCGTAATTTTTTTAATATTCTCCCTCTGGAGCGCAGAGCCGTAATCTATCTTATACAAAACAGCTTATATTTTTAGGCAAATTGCTCGAAAAGTAAATTCGGCAAGGGGTTAATATTCTGATATCATTGGAAAGATGTGAGTTTTTCTTTAAAATTAAGTTAAATTCATAAAATTCTTGGTGAAGTACGATTTCGCTCAAACTACCTTACTCACTTTGAAGTCCTTGATAACTTGTTCTGGATGAATTCAATCTTTGGCCTTCCACGGTATTTATCCTCATAAATTTTTCCTTCCATTATTGCTTTCAAGAGGATGATCTGTTGTAGAAAAGAGTGCAATATATTTCTCCTCTAATTTTGCAGTAGCCTATAATGGTATCGATTCAATATTGGCTTGACGCAGCCCAACGCAATGTATTTGAGGTGCTAAAACTATGGTTGGGTTTCATTATATCATTTGGTATTAGGAGAGGGGTCAATTAAAACTTTTGTTACCTAATAAAATATAAATGCAACACACAGTTAAATGCTCTATCAACTCCTCACAATTTAGAACGCTAACTCAAAAGACCTACGTTACCTGGAAGTTAATATTCACCAAAACCTAGTCGATTTAGATCGCTGTTTCTTATCTCGCTGCTGAATTCTTGTCTTGAACAAAATTATTAAGCTGTTTCTATGTTTATACACAAGGAAAGCAAAGCATCATCAAACAATATGTAATTAGCTAAAGCCTCCATTTTTTACAATTTCGATATAGTACATGAAGCACTAGGCTTTCAAACATGTTATGAAATGAATGTCATATGAAGACTTGCTGTTACTAATTATTTATGAATAAAAAAACAACGGCCATTGAAAATCGCGTGAGGTCGAGTGATTATAGTAAAAGATTCGACAAGTTGTCAAAGAGGTAAGCGTGGTAAGGAAAACTATTTGGAAATGAGCAGAGTTACAAGTTAAAAAATCTCAGTTCCACCATTGTATACACTGTGCATCAAAATATTAAAGTAAAGCCATCATCGCGGAAAAAGTATGCCTGTCTACTTACGAAAACACTAAACAATATTTTAAGTACGAAAGCTACTGATTTCGCAAAGAAAGCCGTGAAAAGTCAACAATGTGACAAAGATCATGTGATGTGAACTAAGTCCGCCATCTTGGATAACTCAGTCAAGTAATTCACTTCACTATTCAGAGAATTTCTGCATTCCACTGCATTTCAGTATACTCCACCGGAAAAGTGTACGAAGTGCATATAAAGAAAGACAGTTTAGTATCCAATCCGACCGGATGAGTTATCCCCCTCTTGGATATGTTCCCAAGAATCAGCTGCGAGAGCGCGTCGGCCAAAATGGTCGCCTGTTGCGCCGCGCCGGATGTTTTTATTGCGGTCTCGACGGAAGTCATTAGTGCTGTGTTTTGCTGTCCCAAGGGAGCCACGATGCCTTGCATGCATTAAAGTTGTAACAAAGTAATAAATCAGGGTGCTGCGTAACCCAGATTCTTTTGGTGCATAGGGGAATTATACTGCTGTCCACCCTCTTCGAAGGAAATTGGCATTTCAAATAAAGCCAATGTATGCCCGTGGCTTAATGTGGTTTCCGTCTTAAAGGAAGAATTTTGGGCAGTGAACTTAAGTGATACGGCTTCATTAAAACGCTGCTTGGCGAACGGAAAGCTATTTGCAGTGATTACTCTTAAAGGTAACTTACTCCTCATATATTTACATGAATATTTAAGACTTATAAGACTTCTAAAAGACTTTGAATGTCCATTTTGAAGAACTTCGTACTTTTCCACGCTTTATAAATGCGACCTGTTTCACTTTAATAAGGCATCTTCTTGCAAATTCTGAAGCGTTCAAGTACTTCCAAGAAATCAAGCTTGAAACAATTAAAAAATATTATACTTTGAATGCCATTCATTTATTGGTCAATCCTAAGATTGGTTGAATGCTGCCATCCATCATTCACTATCTAATGCTTGTTCCCTTACTCCCTGGTATGCAGTTCTTATTATGTACTTTTTATGTATATGGCCAATATATTTATCCCTTGACCTTCCTATTGGGACTTTTCCCTGGTAAACCCAGTGCCTCAGGGTTGTCCAATCCATCTATGTCTATTTTTCTGCACAGTGTTCCACGTGGTCCTTTCCTCTTCTACTCTTCTATATAGCTATTCATTCTTATTGCATGCGTCCACATGATCTTCAGCACCCACCTCCAGAATCATGTTTCGAAAGCTCCCAATCTTTTCCAATCTCCTTTTCCAGTAGTTCAAGTGTCCGATCTATACGCATTACAAGAATGTTTCCCAGGAGGATACCACTCCCTCATGATGCTGTTGTTCAGGTACTGTTTTCTCGTTAGTACTCCAATATTATTCGAGCATATCTGTTGCCTTTTCATCATGAACATCTTCTTTGAGACTATTCTGCGTTTGATGTCCGTCGTTCTCCTTCCGTCCGAAGTGATGGTGCTTCCGAGGTAGATGAAGGAATCCAATTGCTCCAATTTTTCTCCTCTTACAATGAGTGTGACTTCTGCATTCAGCTTCTCTCTTCGGCATACTAAGCATTTGTCATCTTATTATTTATTTTTATATTATATAATTCAAGTATTTAATCCATTGTGTTCATTGATCTTAAATTATCATCTAGATTTCCTGCTATGACTGCGATGTCTTCTAAGAAACGGAGCATACTCATATATTCTCCTGGTAACTCTAATTCTGTTTATACCATTTCTTGTGCTTCTTTTATTGCCTGCTCCAAGTGTATGTCGAACTGTGCTGGTGAGAGGTTACATCCTTGTCTAAATCCTTTGTTAGTTTTAGCTTCTAAATTTCTTCCGTCTTTCATTCGCATTGTGGTAACTTACCTTTTGTATAGCTGGTAGAAAATTCATCCATCGTTGTAATCCATTGCGAGGTTTTCAATCAGCCAGAACATCTGGTTCCACTCTACGATGTCGAAGGTTTTCTTCAAGTCCGCGAATGCCAATTACAGTGGCTGGTACGAATGTATCGTTTTCTCCATCGTTACTCTCAGGCAGAGTATGACTTCCCTTGTTCCCCTGTTCTACCTAGTTCCGAATAGGTTTTTCAAGAGGTTGTCTTCATTTTAATTTCTATTCATTTCATTCACGCATGTGACACCAGACTCAAGTTTAGGTGCTCCTCGCATTTCTCAATCCTTGTCTTCTTCGGTATCGCAATAATAATACTCATCAGTCTTCCGGTAGTCTTTTTCTTCCGAAGTTATCTTTGATTTTTCCGTGTAGTTGTCCATAGCTCAACTTCATTGCGCATTGATGATTTCTCAGTTGATTTTTTCAGCACCAGGCGCTTTGTTATTCTTCAGATCTATAACTCCTCTGTCGAATTCACTTTTCAGTGTGGCCCTGATCGTCTTCGTCCACCTCGCTCTCGATTTTCATTAGACTGTCTTAAACTGGCCTCGTCCTATTATATAGTTCTTCGATGTATTGCTTCCATATATTGCTTATGTCTTCACCCCCTATAAGAGCACTCCTGCTCACATCCCTGGTAGTTGATTTTTTTCTCTCCCTAAAGTTCCTCTTCGCTAGACTAGATGATGTTTCGGTATTCCCCTTTTTCATGTTTTCACTGATTATTTCGTATCGTCTTTCTATCCAGTTTTCCATTTCCTTCTTGGGTTCTCTCATGACTTGGATTCATTGCTTTTCACAGAGGATTACCTCACCTTCTTTTCTGGGGGTCTTGTATTTTCTTCTCTCCTCTATAAGTTCCCTTATCTTCGTCGTAATCCATGGCTGATTTTTGTCGGCTCTCTTCCTCAACAGTTTCTTTCCTGCTCCTTCTGCGATTGTCTTCTTCTACTCATCACATCTTCCTTCGATGCCCGCATTTCCTCCACTTCAAGTTTCCTGTCGACGGCTGTGGAAAATCTTCCTCTGTTACATCTTTCCGTCTGCAATTTCTTTTAACTTTTGAATTTAGCGTAAAGATATTTTCAACTTCTGTTGATATGTTTGAGCAAAAGATCTGAAGTCTTATTTTTCTAGGAAGATACAAATAGAATTGCCCCTGAGTGTTACTATAATACGGTGATTCGATGTAGGTCATATTCGACACTCTTGCTCATGCCCGTAGCACACTAGAACTCTTCATCATTCTCATGCTGTCCCGCTGATATCGTCAGTGCTGCTTTTGTATATCTCTGAATTTTTTAACAGCATACGATTAGGAAAGTGTCAGAGAAGCATGTTTCTGTGTTATATCTCAATTCAGCTGTTCATCTGAACCCTGAACATAATACCCTGCGAGTCACCTAAGGGACATTGGGGTTGGGGGTGATATGTCACCAACATGCATAACACTATGCCTTATTAAAGTTTGTTTAACTTCGACTATTGATGCATTAGCATAAAATCGATAATGCTTGTCAGGAGGCGAAACCTCACGAGCATGCACTACACGATAGGTATGCTTCCAATGTTAGATAAACCGTTTGTATTAATGTATTTTGCAACTGCATACATTGATAGGGATACAAATTTATCCTGCAAACATGCACGGCGAGCTGTAAGTACTAGGTAGTAGATTGGGATACAAGTATTTGTGAGAAAATCAACTAATTAGCTACATTACCTATCGACAAACCTAGTTAAACCTGTTCTTTCTCTTCAAGGAATATATTGCTGGTCGCCTATCCTAAATAGATCTAAATTAATTTGGGGAAGAAATAGGATTCCGGTGTGAATAAGCTCAAAGCGTTTTGTTTTTTAACGGATGCATTCTGAATTTTCGCATAACTCTATTGTTATTCTTCAGCTACGTGAGATTTTTTCTTTAAAATTGTTTTGCATTCCATCATCTTTCCCTTTCATGCTGTTTTCAACTCCGATTTCAATATCCCCTGTCTGTTAATCACCGTTCTATAATATCCGTTGAAAGATCATGGATCTGTATTGTTGCGTTTATTGCGCATGGGATCTATTGGCCTCTAAAACTCTGGTTAGATCAAAGAGTACATTTTCCACGCTTATTCTATGTTGGCTAGGTTTCCTCGGTGGAGTCAGCGTAATGGAAAATGTGATCAATTAATTAATTTTGCAGCAGCCATTACCGCTTATAACGATGTGAAAAACAGTCTCATTTGACTATGCTTATTTACTCCTGTGGCCATGGGAAACCTAAATGGTCTTTGGCCTCGCCAGCCACCCATCTCTATGCCCTTCTGTCTTCTGGGGGGTTATTTTGTAATCTCACTTTAGTGAGAATACGTCATAAAAAGTCACTTTTTCGTAGTTCAACTCTGCCACCCAGGAGGCGTGACCATCTTCGGATCTCAAGCGGTGAACTTCCGGTCATGTGCTGGTCTTTTAGACGATTCATCCGCTCTGATCCGTATCTTTCAACTCTTGATCCGTTTCATTATCTCCGCCTGCCATTAGTCCCATCTCGCCTGTCATAAAGAACGTGACATGGAGCCACCATCGTTTCCACTTGAAGCTTAAGTTGGAAAATAAACAAGGGCGCGAAAGGTACAAACGATTTTAAATCTTATTGTTGTAATTTGCTAATCGTGAATAACTTCAGCATTTTCAACTCCAATATATTGGGCACTTGAAGGTATGCTTTGTTTGAACTGCTTATGTTATTATTAGCTTGAATTATCTGTATATATGATCTCTGCATTTTCCGGGTTATCTTCCGCGTAAGTTGGCTATGTTGACAACAGTTTCATCTTTCAAATCACCACCACCGCGGAAACCTTCGCTCTAATATCTGTATATATATTTCGTATCAATATTTCCCAAACAATGTTGCTGATGCCTTTGTTTTCGTGTGCCTATCCGCTCGTGTATGGAGAATTGAATTCAGTTATTCATACCTTAATTTCATAATTTTATCAAATATTGCCTCAATTTCTACGTTCTTCGTAGTTATTTGCGGTGCTTGTGAATCGAACACTAATTAGATGCACTTAATTTTTTTAAATATTGAGTGATCGCTTACATTTCGCTTGTAGTTTTGACTGTATTTAGATTTTCGTGGTATGTACAGTGTAAGATATCTTCCGTAAGATGTTGAGCAATCTGGGTATTCGCTAGTCCCGGCATCTTTTATTTGATATATAAGGTAATTGAAGCTTCGACAATTCACGACACGTTCGTGAGCCGATCATCAAGAGAGGAAAACGGATCTCCCGCCTTTCCACTAAGAGTCACTAAAAAGGTGAGATAACAAAATAACCCCCCTGCTGTGTCGAGTTGAAATCCCATTTTCTCAGTTCCTTCTTCACTTCGTCGCTCCAGCGCATTCTTGGTCTCCCTAGTGCGTGCGTGCTCAATTACTTTTATCACTACACAATTTTTATGCATTACGTGAGGAAACACTTCTCCTCTCCCTTCTCCTTTCTTTAAAAAAATGATCTCGGGGAGTTCCAAGTGTGAGACCATTGGCGCGAGCTGGAAGGATGCCGTGTGGAAGGGTCGTCTTTACGAGCGGATGCTTTCCCGCCCATGTATGGACCACCCGCACATCTTGTGACCTTTCCCACCTCTCCTCTTCTCATTCCTCACGCACCCCTTCCCTCTTCAGGGTCCCATCTGTCTCGCCACAGCGTCGCGACCATCAAGCCACGCCTCGTCCGTTTTTGCCTCGTTACGCCTCGCCGTCGTGCGTCACCCACACACTCCGTATTCTTAGAGGAGGCAGCGCGCCGGGGGTTGAAAAAAAAGAAAGAAGACGGCGATAATCCGTGACGTGTTCGTTTTTCCGAATTATTTCTGTCAACTGTGGAGTTGCCGCAGACAAACGAATCTCTTCCTTCCCAGGAAAGACGATTTTGAACGCACGCTTTTGCCGAAATTTTCGTGGTTCAAATTTAGTTCAATTCGAAATGAAATGGACAACAATCATAAAAATTCTCGCGTGTAACAAATGACTGGCGGAAAGCGTCGGTACTCCCTCCCTGCCGCATCTCCGGGAACGCTGGCCGCGTGGAAAGTTGCAATTTGGGGAATCTGCGACGCCAACGCAGCCTCCGTTCAAGATCTCGTTTCCAATTGGCTACCCAATGTGCCGTGACGCAAAAACGGATGCATGGAAACGAAGATTTAGGAGTTTTGTCGAAAGCGTGGCTTAAAAGTTGTTTTCAGTGTTGTTTTCGCAAACAACCATTTTCTCAACAGTAACTCCTCGAAAAATAGAAATTATTCGGAAGACCGAACACGCCGGAGTTTACCACCGTTTTCTTTTTCCAGCCGATGCTACCCCGAAGCTACGAATACGTGGTTTGTGAGTTATACGCTATGCAGCGGAAAAACTAAGGTAAAACGGACGAGCCATAGAAACGAAGCTTTGTCGTCCCTCTGAAGATGGCGCAATGGCAGTTCTGTTCCTTACGCCCGGAAGAATGACGCGAGAAATCCATTCGCTTTCTTTCGAGGTGTCCACATTGCTATATAAGTGCCTCGCGGGAGATATCTCCAACGGCGTTCCAACGGAAACGCAGTTTCCGATTAGAAAAATGTGATAAGAATCGAGTGGCGAGGTCGTGTATGTTAGTAGAAGACAATTTATGCGCTCCTTCACTAATTGGAAAGAACTAATGACGGGGACCACGAGTAAGGATGTTGAGAAAAGGCTGAACTCTAGTCTTGTATAATGAGCGTCAAACGGTGTGGAGACCAGCGGGGTTATTTTGTTATCTCACTGAAGTGAGAATGCATCATAAAATGCGGAAAATTACGTCATTTTTCGTAGTTCAATTCCGCCACCCAGGCGGCGTGAACATCTTGGGCTCTCAAGTGGTGAACTACCGGTCTATTTATTTGATTCATCCGCTCTTTCGACTCTTGGTCCGTATCTTTCGACTCTTGATCCGTTTCATTTGGCTCCGCATTTCATTATTTCCATCTCACCTGTCGTTAGGAACGAGAAATGGAGCCATCATCGGACCTTGGCCGATCGTGATCCGATCATTAAGAGAGGGAAACGGATCTCCCGCCTTCCCGCAAAGAGTCGTTAAAAAAGGTGAGAATACAAAATAACCCCTCAGGACTCGGAGGAAAGAGGATGAAGATAGGTTAATGACTCTTGACGTGTAGGTGCGATGGATGAAAAGAAATTTTGAATGAGGAAGTGCTTGACTTGTTGGGTGAGAAGTTAAAGCTTCTGGAGGAGATTAGGTGGAGGTGGAGTAGGTGTTCCATCGTATGTTTCCGCGGCGTTTAGATGAATGTTTCTGATTTATCAGGTGCCCGCTGCGTAAAGGCCGCCACACACCGAATGTATTGCTAAGCGCGCTATCAGCTTTCGCCACGTGTCTTAAGATCCCGTAAAGCAATTTCCCGCTGTCCGTTCACACCAAATGCGAGCCATGCGAACCGATGCGAACTTCCCTAGCGCTATATCGCAAGGGATCGCTAGGCCGGCAATTTCCTCTTCGCTTAGCTTTCATGGCGCATGCGCAGTATCTATTGCGGTTAATGAGCGCTTTCGTCCCGCCAGTTCAAATAGGTTTTTAACCTACTTACATCAGAGCAATTTCAACTAAATTACATACATTAGTTCTGCACACTATGCGCATTGTATAAAATTATTCATTATTGCAATGACGTCAATATTAACAGAATAGTCAGGTGTCAAACCTGAGAGGTGCGTTTTACGCTGTCCGCCATCTTGCTACATAGCACGGCATGGTTAGTTTCTGGTGTGTGTGCGGACATGGCGGACGTCCGTTGCGAGAACAGTTCTCTCGCTTAGCTTAGCATTAGGTGTGTGGCGGCCTTATGTTGTTTTCCATGACAACGGTTTCACCCGTATTCCAACGGGCTTCTTCAGGTCGAAGTGTCGGGACATCATTTTGGCGGCGTTAATGTAGGCTCTCTTCAGCACTCTCTGATTGATCTCTTCCCTTTGAGTAGGTGATTGGACTGGTTAATGAGGGGTGTGGTAATGCTGAAGGCCGTGATAGCGGGAAGGATGTTGGGTAAGCGGGGTAAGGGAGGACAGAGAATCGGCCTAATGAACGGGATGAAGAGCGGTGGGACGTAGGCATGCTATGGCGAAGAAAACAATTTTTTGAGGTTGTAGATGACAGCGGTTATGTAGGAAGTGATAGAAGAAATTTTAACTCCGTCTTATAATAACGGTAAATGAATAATCAGCTCCGTTCTTATAATAATAATTTTTATTCTTCATAAGGCATAACGCAATCGATAATACACATCACACGAAAATGAGGAATAGAGACACCCCTCATGGACTATAGTCCCGCTTTGGGGTTGCCAACTCTTTAAAAATGGTCTTTATTTATTTTTATATATTTTTTGTTTCTCATATAAGCTCTTACAAAACGGTAAAATCATAAAGAACGTTTGTGTTACAAAAAGGTTTATGTGTTTACAAAAAGGTTTAGGTGTTACATACAGACTTTAAAAGAGAAACACTTGAATGCTGGAAGCATTTCACAAAAAAGGATACGAAAATCACAGGAACTAAAACTATCCTCATTTAATTGAACACAATGAACAATCAGTAATCTACCTGTGATTCTAACCTATCCTATCTAATCTAACTTGTCGGCGGCGGGGTAGTGTCCTTGCCTGCTATCCCAAAGGCCGCGGGTTCGAATCCCGCCTGGGGAGGATTTTTCACTTCCCAGGGCATGATTGTTTGTGCTTGTCCAATGAATGAATTGTATAAAAGATGATTTATGTTCCACCTAATTAATTTTAATAATAATAATTAAAATTAATAAAAAAAAACCTGTATTCTTCTCTATGTTTACCACAGTGAAGAATGTGGGACTGTCGCTCAAAATAAAATTTTGCTTAGAAAATTAGCGCCTAACTTCACACGTTGTTATATGAGCATCAGACACTAACTTATACACTTCATTAACGGAGATTTTATTCAGAAATTCTAATGTATTACCATTTTGTCTCATTCGAGAATTTGAGTACGATTTATTTATATTTACCTTAAACAACTTAGGTACATTCGTACAAAATTTGTATGGAGCCTGATTTGTGGATCACTTGGGCTCCGTGGAGAACTGGGTGAGATACACTGATGTAGACAACACCCTATTGTACAAGAGTGTTCATGGCGGTTGTTTTTATCATTTTCTTGCTACACATATTCATTCAGAATCAGGCCAGATAACGATTTAAGGCTAAAAATGAGATATAAGTGAAAAGTCCCAGAAAAATGTTTCTTCGGAATAAAAAGTCAAAAAATGCCTCCAGCAAAGTCATTGAAACATGTTCTTTTAAACGACATTGGTGAATATTTGTCATTAAAACTACAAGAATCCCCTATCATTAAAAATCAATAGATTTTTTTTCCGCGTACTAATTTTTCACCCTATGCCTCGAGAGGTTATTTAAAGAAAATTCAAGAGCGCATTCAACTGATTTAAATTAACGCAAAATGTAGTATTTGCGTTAATTATGCAATTTTGTAGGTTATCAATGGCAAGAAAACATTCTAGTAACCAAACGTTTATGGTGGAAAAGTATGAACTCTGAGGAAAGAGTAGTAGGCTCTACCTTTGAGATGTGGGTATACAGGAGAATGGATAAGGGTGATGTATTGACAAGAAGATGAATGGAGAATAGTTCGGCATTGTTGTTGATGAGAGGTAGCTACTCTGGAGGAGATCGGGAGGAGGTAGAGCAGGTGGTTGGAACGGGTGATTAGGGGCTAAGAAGGGGGATGCCGAAGGCCGTGATAGAGGGGAGGATGTTGGGAATATAGGCAGAGAAGGGAAAGAAACAGAACGGACCTTGTGAATGGGATGAAGAGGGTTAGGATATCTGCCGAGCTGAATAATGAAATCATGCAAGGAAACAGGGACTTGTGGATGTAAAAAGCCGGCCCCAGTGGCGGCGGGGTAAAGTCGTCGCCTACTAATACGAGGGTCGCGGGTTCGAGTCTCACCTGGGTCAATTTTACGCATGCCCAGGGCATGGGTGTTTCTGTAAAGTTCTGGTGGTTCGGCCCCTGCGAAACCTGACGAAAAGCCAATGGCTTATCGGGATCGCAGGGGCACAAGGACCACCAGAATCGTCCGAAGGAAAAAAAAAACAAAAATATGATAAAAGAAGATGGTGTAGATCCTTCAGCAGAAGTAAAGTTTAAAAAAATCGTGATTTACAATTAGTCTCATTTCTGTTTCACCAGCGAAGGGCGGTATACTAATCGTTTCCCCATTCGCACGAAGGTAATCCTTTTTATTTTCTTTTTATCGCATTATTCCTTCGTTCAGTGTAAATATTGAAGACCATGAGTGAATAAACACATCCTCTCCGCGTCAAGTCGTTTCCAGGTTTCCGATGAGGCGTTGAATCCTCGCGGGAACTGCTAATTTTTGCAAAGCTCCATCAACCTTGTTCGCACCACCTTGCCGAGAAAGCCACCTTGAAGTCAACCATCGATAAACACCCCAATCATATTTCACACCTGATCAGTGAAGTTTTTATCTGCATGGCATTCGGGTTGATTGGTCTTCAAATGCGATACCTTAGCTATTCTTTTCTATCTCGAGAGACATGCTAGGCGTGAGTGGCAGGCGCTACGATTTTCTCTCATGGGATGGACCCGTCCTTCACGAGAAATAATTTTGCATCTCGACTTTGATTCTCAGAATTTCCATCGTGTGTATCTACCTTGGACATGTCTCCCACTTAAAAGTTGACATATCTATAAAGCTTGTTAAATTTAGCAGATTGCTTCTGATGTGCCATTTTGAGTTACTGGATCACTTATTTCCTCGGGCGAGGAAGACAGTTTAATTATTTTATCACTGGTGAGCAGCTTGAGTGTGTTCCAGTGAAAGGGATGACGCCGGAAATGACATTTATCTCCGTGACAACCAACCGCAGGAAAGTCAGAAATGATACGTTCCTTAAAAGTGAATTTGTTTTGATAACTTATGTGAGGAAAAGCCCTTTTTCCTCATAAGTCCTTCCGTGTTCTTTTTTCCGTGTTCACATAACTTCTCTTGTCAGTCGTAATCTGAGTGATGTTAACCGGAGATTAAGTAGGAGGCCATATGGAATCCAGATGGCAATAAACTTCCCTCCAAATGGTGTATAATTTGGATCGTAATATGAGATCGAAATGCCCAACATAGTCGTGTCTCGCGATGTGTATTAGCAATTATTTATTCGTTAATCGCCGAAAATCGTCGTTAATACCGGCCTCGGTGGCGGCGGGGTAACGTCCTCGCCTGCTGTCCCAAAGGTCGCGGGTTCGAATCCCGCCTGGGGAGGATTTTTCACTTCCCAGGGCATTGTTGTTTGTGCTTGTCCATTGAATGAATTGCATAAAAAAAGTGATATATGTTCCACAGGACTAGTTCCTAGAACAATAAAAAAAATTAAGAATATCAATAATAATAAAAACAGAACGAAGGCATTTCCCTTTGTAGTCGTATATTTACGGAATAATAATATATTTAAGTTATTATATATATAATCATTGGAAGCTTTCACGAGCGTGAACACAAATATATAAAAACTTTGTCACAAGTGTGACTAAAATGAGAACACATAAAAAAGACACTCACACGGGTTGTAAATTTTTCGGTGGATCGCCGCCACCTTCTTCAGCGAAAGGTATAGGAAGAATGAGAGAAGGAGAATTTTAGTCACACTTGTGACAAAGTTTATATATATATATATATATATATATATATATATATATATATATATATATATATATATATATATATATATATATATATAATTAGATGATTCCTTTTCATGACCTCTTTTTATTATTATTTATTTTCTTCTTCTTCTTTCAGGAGATACAGGTCAAATAAGTTGGAATTTTTTATTATTTATTACTCTTTGCCAACTTTTCGCATTTTTAGCTACGCCTCATCAGGGCTACAATGAAAATAATCTAATATGCTTTAACAACACTTAATTATATTTAGATTTTGGAAACAACCTAAATATACAACAATTGAAACAAACAATAAATAGCAACGAAAATATAATCAAGCAATTATTTTGGATAAATTCAACAGATTCAGGCGAGGTATCGTGGAAGTTCTTCATAATATAAGAGAAAAAATTGCACTTTTCCACAAATTGCTTTTATGCGTACAACGCGTTTTGGCTCGCAGAGCCATCATCAGGTACAAGACAAAGTTGTAAGAGTGCACATCACGTATATCTTTTCAGAGAAGGGGGACGGTAGGGGGAGGAAACTAGAGGAGGGGGGGAGGAAGAGGTAGTGACGGAAAAAACCTGGGATAAATCGGGAAAAACCAAGGGAGGAAAGGGGGGGAAGGACTAAACAGTGAGGGATAGGCCAGGAAACGGCGTTTCTTGCCCTTTCCCTCACGGTTTAGTCCTTCCCCCCCTTTCCTCCCTTGGTTTTTCCTGATTTTCCTGGGAACTTCCACGATATCTCACCTGAATCTGTTGAATTTATCCAAATTAATTGCTTTATTATATTTTCGTTGCTATTTAACATTTGCTTCAATTGTTGTATTGTTAGGTTGTTTCAAAAATGAAAATATAATTAAGGTGGTTCCACCGTAAAATGAATTAAATGTCATTTTATTAATATTCTGTCTAGTTGTAGAAAAAGTTGTCCTCTATCTGATATGAACAACAAAATTATACCTTTCCACGTTATTTTATTCTATAATGGAACTTGAAATTACATGGTGTTCAATGGGGGAATGGGAGAAACACGGGGAAAATAGTATTTTTCCATAAAATACAAATGCCATTTTCGTGAAAAACTGTCTCTAAGAAGGAAATAATCCAGGGAAATTGAATAACAATAAAATACAAGCATCTTACCACCTTATTTTTCTAGTTATTGAAGAATTAATGCCGTAATTGAAGTCAAAATGCGGTAATTCGTAGGAAATGGCGCTGCAGTCGGCTCCTATGGCTGGGAAAAAGTGCACATTTAAAATGAATTCGTGGAATAATCTGTATTTTTTCTTCTTTACTTTTGGGCTTCTATAGGTAACGCATTGCATCAGTGAAAGCAGGATTTTTTGGACAAAATATAAAAAATGTGGAATTTAGTATTTGTTTTGACTCACACAGTCGCGGCGGAACCTCCTTAAGTGTTGTTAAAGCATATTGCGTGCGGGGAGCATGGTGGCCTAGTGGGTAGAGCGCTTGGCTACTGATCGAAGGGTCCCGGGTTCAAATACGGGTGAAGCCTTTGAACGCCCCCGAACAAAAATCCTCGGAGTGCGAGGTGGCCCAGGGAAAGGAACTGAATGCCCCCTACCCTGAATGTGTGAAATTCACACGCCTGTGGCTTAGTCCGGGGTGAGCTCTACCATCAACTATCCAAAACCAACCTTCGGGTTGAATCACTGAGTGAGTGAGAAAGCATATTAGATTATTTTCATTGTAGCCCTGAGGAAGCATAGCTGAAAATGCGAAAAGTTGGCAAAGAGTAATAAAAAATAAAATATTCCAACTTATTTGACCTATATGTCCTGAAAGAAGAAGAAGAAAATAATTAATATACTTAATGGAAATTGTCACATCAGCGCTGCGCTCATAGGTGTGATTTAGCACGTAGATTAGGTGACAAAACAGGCGATGCAATTGAATTGAAGGAGAGAAAGTGGCGGTTTCAGCATTATTGGGATAACTGACCACGCGACACCTCCATAATTCACTGTGATACAGCTTTGATTTCAATGTATTAACGTTATCCTCCGTCAGCTAAATTATCAAAATGGATTTTCATAGCTGTTCCCATGCTTTTTGTATCATGGCTCGTAATCGCACTGCCTGCTCCGTTCCTTTATCAGCGGGTTGTCTCTCGTGGCACGGACGGCTGTCCTGAATGTTTAACTAGCTGTGAGCGTGCCTTGGCATTATCTATTGAGTACCTCTAATTCGTGAGATTCTATTCTGATTCGGATGAATGGTTTCGGTGAATGCTGCTATCGAGACTTCTTAGCACTTTGCATTTTGAATTTAGAAGGGTTTTTGCTCGTGAATGGAGCAGAGTGCAAAGAACAGACACCAACAGGAGGGAGAAGGCAAAGGGAGCGATGGGTCTTCGCAGGCAGGTTATTGATGTAGCTCAAGAGGAAATTGTGGTGGTTCGGCAATGTGATCGATATTTTCTCAATGCAGGAGTGGCGGAAATATTCTTTGCAGATCAAGAAAGATATTACTGTTTTCCACAAAGTGACATTTATTTTACTACGAGTTTGAATGCTCCACGTAATTTCCTCGTGGAAAATACCGACTTCGACGAACAGTTCTACCGTGATGGCATCCTTATAGAGAAAATTAGTTTTTTCCACAGATTTATTTTCTTGATTCAAAATGTTTCGACGCAACGGTGTCATCATCAGGTACGAAGTTACTTTTTCATTTGTGAAAATCAATTTCCACATAAAACTGATGATATAAGGTCTGACATCGTGGAGTTTATGGATATCCATGTTGATAAAAACAACTTTCTAGTTTCCACAAACATTATTCCGCTGGCACGACGCGCGTTTTACCACACTGTGGCGTATTCATGTGCACATATATGAACTTTCACATAGTTGAGTCTGAAACAATAGAACGTATCCTCATAAGAGTCTGTCAGCTAAATGGTTTTGACGCTTTGAGGATTAGACCAGGCTTTAGGTCTGCTGAACTATAAACATTATAAAAAAATGGGAAATTTTGGTGAGTTATCACTGGATTACGACTTTCGAGAGAAGAGTTTTTGGAGCTTCGGTGTTTGATTGGGGAATTTATACGTGTAGTCCCGTATGAGGTTCAGGAGGGGATTCCGTAGGATGCCGAGGATTTGGAAATTCATGATTTATTCCGTGGAAGGCGGAGACCAAGGGAAGGGAATTTGAAGTAATTGGAGATACAGGCACTTCACACGAAAGGTGAAGCTTTGACTTTTTTGGTGGAGGGTTCCACTTTGGAAAATGGATAATTTATTGGGGTTGGTGCCGCAGGTTGGGTAACCACAGACAAGAAGCGGATGGACCTTGGCGTTGTTTGCTGCGAGCTTAGTTTGGGGTGGTAATGCACTGTAGCAGTCGAGGAGGGGACATAGGGAGGCCCTATAGCCCTCGACAAGGCAAGCGTTGCTATAGCAACATATATGTGGGGTAGCGTTACATATATATTGGGTTCGTGGCGAGTAATTCATCCCAGACGACGAGGAGCAATTGGATCGAAGTGCACCTCTGAACTGTTGTGCAAATTTAGTTGGTATCAGAGGAGTTGTGCTTTTTACGACTTATGCAGACGGTAATTGCGAGGCATTTGGAGGAATCTACTAAGTTTTCCGATCAGTGGCAGGTTTGGCATAGAAGATTCGGGAGAGGATAATCGTGACATCGGTGTAGAAGTAAAGTTGAGTGGATGGTTTTCCAATCATTGCGATTTCACAAATGATGTGGTACGCAGTCACTCGCACGGGTGCCAAGTTATATGTACACCAAAGACGGTGAAATTCGCCATGAAAAAATCATTTTAATTGACCGGGATTCGAACCCTGATCTCCCAATTGCCGGTCAGGTGTATTAGCTAGTTACACACGTTAGATGTAACCAGGTTAACCATTAGGTTAACCCACCTGACCGGCAATTAGGAGATCTGGGTTCGAATCCCGGTCCAGTCAAATAATTTTTTCACGGCGAATTTCACCGTCTTTGGTGTTGAGTGGATGGTTTTGTAGGAATGTTATAAATGAAATAGATTGAATAGGAGGGTTATTAATTGGAGGT
Organism: Pyrrhosoma nymphula; assembly: GCA_963573305.1. Classification (NCBI taxonomy): domain Eukaryota; kingdom Metazoa; phylum Arthropoda; class Insecta; order Odonata; family Coenagrionidae; genus Pyrrhosoma; species Pyrrhosoma nymphula. The sequence goes on along the minus strand of OY754334.1, from coordinate 109,047,912 downwards.
AGAAGGGTTAAGGGAGTTAGATCAGGAGCGGGTGGTCATGGTGGCCTAGTGGTGGCCTAAGCTGGGCTACCGACCGGAGGGTCCCGGTTTCAAATCCGGGTGAAGCCTCTCTGGACACCCCCTCCGAATATCCTCGCGGTGCGACTATTTAATTTTAAGAACTTCGTGGAAAATTGCAGGTGGCCCCGGGAAAGGAACTTGGCCCCCATACCCTGAATTAATGAATTTCACACGCCAATGGCTCAGTACGGGGTGAGCTCTACTCTCACCTATCAAAACCAACATTCGGGTTGAAACATTGAGTGTGATAGTAAGAACTTAGAAGTGAAAATCATCAGGTGATGATGATGCAGTGCATCGAAACCAGGGTCGAATTAAAATATTTATCTGTGGAAAATTGTTACTTCTAAGTTCTTATTATGTTCATATTCCACAACATCTCGCCTGATTCCTCCCTTATTGAGTGTGATATTAGAAGTGGTCAGAGAAGAAGCATTGCAGTATTTTGACGAAATAGACTGAAAAAAGTTGAGTGAAAATCCGGCTGGGGAAGAGAGCAGTGGGTCAAATACGATCGGAGGACTTGTTGAGGTACATAAATCCACTACTACGCTTTTTATGATGCAACCAAAGGTGATGTGTTCGACGAGGCGGTGGATCTGCAGAGTCGTTGTCTGGAGAGATTTGCGGGTTTGGATAAAGATCTTGTTTTAGCAGTTTGTCTGGCGTGAGGTAAGTAGGAGAGTGATACAGGAGGTCATCAGGTTGTGAAGGGCAGTTATGAGGTTTTTGGAAGTATTTTTTATCATTAAAGCTAGAAATGGAATAAGCACCGGGGATAGAGCTGGTTTTGAGATGACGCACCGTGGGCTTAAATCGAAAAAAGCTGGTCATAACCCCAAAAATTGTTTTTTTTTTCAGTCTGAAAATGAAACTTTGCACAGTTATTCTACTTAGGTTAGTGCATGTAATGATACATGTCGTCATTTTTCATCATTCGCACGCTTTAGCAATACATATACACGGCCTTAAATTTGGGCAAATTTCGCAAAAATCGTCCGCCTTCATTTCTTTCCGAAAATCACCGAATTCAAGCTAACGCTGAACCTTATGTAGTATAGATTTGGAATAAAAGCTGAAATTATTTGGTATAACAGTAATTTTTTATTAAATATTACTTATTTTCATGGCAATGTTGTTATATTTGTCATCAATGCGTTGCAAAATGGCGTACCCTTGTTTTTCGTCAATCTTTTGCCTTTATAATTATAGTGAAATAAAAAAGTGGACCCTGAGGGACTCGTGGATACTTAAATCACGATAATAACGAAGCTTTTATAGTGCGAATCCAAAGAAATCACCTGAGACCTTGCGCGACGCCGAAAATAAAATCGATTTTCCGACCGCGCCGGATACCCCCGTTTCCGGATCTGTCCGCCGGCAACGGGGAATGCTGTGACGCGGCGTTTGTTGGGAAGCTCTATTGTTCCATAACCTTCGCTATGGCTATTTTCAAGCCATATCAATGGAAAAGGATTTCCATCTACGTTACAATGATGTTAACACGGAAAAATCGATCTAATTATACAATTTAAACATTTAGTCAAGAGCTGAGCAAGAGTCATTTATCCCGCTTTCCTGAGAGCATCTAACACTGGCATTTCACGCGTCTATTTTAGCCTTTTGAAGGATAAAGCAGGATTTTTTAGGCTAATGCTAACCTTCTCAGACAATAATACTTCAGTCGCGACGATTTCTGGGTTGAGGAATGCGGATCGAACGTAAAACGAGTGTTCTCCTCCGTTAACTAAAAATAAGCAAATGCATTTTATAGTACATTATGAATTACAAACCACTAGGTTAAGGACCACCCAACAGTTTTCAAAACTTCCAATCAAGAATCAGTGACTAGGTTTTATTAGTACGGGACGCATGGATCGTGATAAGAAAAAAATACTATGTACGATGTGCACTGCTCGAAGTCTCATTTTGGTTTGACCTCAAGACCACTGGAACAGTCGATGGAATGGTTTTTTTGGCAAGGTCGATTTGGAGTGGGGTAGTTAGGAAAATTGGCAAGATTTAAGCTTTGGAGGGGATGATATCGGGGAATGGGTATCTACAGAATTATGTCATAGATGTGTTGGAAGTTAGTAATCGGAGCATAAGTGACTTGTGTGGTGAGGATTGTCGTACCGTATGTTCTTTTAATGGAATAGGTACTACCTTTATTCCACCATGAGTGACACCTATAGGTGTAATGTTCAGTCACCTACCAGGCAAGACGGGTAAGACATTTGTTTAGAAGTATGTTACGACAATCAACCACACAAACATCTTATAAACAATTAGCTGGATGCAGGTTACTAAGGCTAACATACTCATCTGCAATAATAGGAACTCAAAAAATACTCGTTAAACTTAGAAGCCAATTCCATCACATTAGCAACATGTAAGCTGTTATCTTCCATTAATATTTTTGTGGTATTCTCCTTTGATTTTTCGCCATCTTAAAATTCCCCTTCGTTCCTTTGAATGGAACCGGAGGAATGTTTGAAATTCAACACTAACTAGTTATCGAACGTTGATCTTAATTGATTATATAGGTATCTCAAAAATCAATTTATTTTTAATTCTGGGATATCATCTAAGCTTTCTTTGGTAATAAATAATTAGTGTATCGTAACAAATTAGATAAATTCACTCTCTTAATTTCTTAACTGCTTGAATAGTTCCAAGTGTGTACGTAGAGACGTTCAAACATTCTTTTGCAATAGAAAAGATAGTATGCCAAGATTTTTTAAGCATATACTTCATCAAGTTTCCACAACCCCAGTTGCTTTACGAAGGTTTAGACTGAACAATATTTTACTCAATTGATGACGTCAGTTTGTTGTGACTTTTAGCATTTTTCAGTAGAGCTAAACGAAAAACGACTCGAGAAATCATAGGGTGATCAGTGATGGATACTTTGATAGCATAGACTTTTAGTGCCGATTTAAATGATACGAATCACGTAGCCTTTGTAACTTATCAAAAGGTAAAAACATTAAAGCGATACTCAAGTTTACCCCGTTACTCTTTTGAATCTCCCATGTACTTAATATTGATTTGAAAATTTCGGATGACTTACTTTGAGGTTAGACCTTTAACTTAATAGCTTCAATGATGATGTATGAATAATCAAATCAACCTGCGTATTTTTCTCTATTCAGGTTCGCGAGTAAAGGTGCTCACGACAAAAGAGATGATCTAAAATATATAAACTAAATGGATATCTGTATCACTCACATCGCTAACCCCGAATGAGAAAGAATTTTGAAGAAAATTAATTCCTAACAGTTTAAGGTTGTTTGAGCGAGATGTTTCCCTATTCATAATGGAGACCATATTCGAATTTTATTTTTGAATTTAAGCGTCTGTAAGAAGTATGAAGTAAATATATTGTAATATTAATGGCGCTAAAATAAAGTCATATATGATAAAAAATTCTCAGTAATTAAATAAATATACCTACATAATACTCATTTTTTCGCGCAGTACGGCTAAAAAGCCTTGAAAACGGCAGGTTTTCTTTGCAATTCTGTAAAAATTACTGCGGTGATTAATAGATTGATTTTTATAAATAGTTGATAAAACATACAAACTGCACACGGTTTTTGTCGAAATCTAGACGTGTTAGAAATTCCTAATTTTCGCAATATTCTCCCTCTGGAGCGCACAGCCGTAATCTATGACCTGTAAAACAGCTTGTATTTTCAAGCAAATCGCTCGGAAAGTAGTTCGGCAAACATCTTCATATCATATAAAATATGGGTTGTTTTTTTGTTTAAAATGAGGTCAAATTCATAAAATTCTAGATGAAGTGATTATTCGCTTAAAATACCTCAAGTGAACGTCATTCTGTTCTGCAGCGGTGTGGTCCATGGAGCGGAGAAGCCCTGCCATGACCCTGGAGGCTTTACGAATGCATTGGGTGCATAAGACCCTCTGCTCTGGCGGTCGAAGCCACCACGTATTTCTCCTGCATGATGAGGCTGCGGCATGGACTAGCCAAGTTTGTTCTCTCCCCCGTCGTCACAAGGGAATAAGACTCCGATGAGAAGACTTGTGAACTGGGATTGTGGGGTTCAACGAGGGCCGTTAAACCCCTATAGGGAGCTGGATCAAAAAATGCTTCATGTTCGACCCAATTATGCAAAACGAGTTATCTCAAGCACAAAGCGGTATTTAGGTAGTTTGAGCGAGATAGTTCCCTAGTCATAATGGAGACCATATCCAAATTTAATTTTTTCATTTCAGCGTCCATAAGAAGTATGAAATAAATATTGTAATATTAATGGAGCAAAGATATAGTTATATATGACGAAAATTCTCAGTAATGAAAAACTACTACATAAGTCTCTAACTTGACTCATTTTTTCCCGCCGTACGGCTGAAAACCCTTCAAAACGGTAGGTTTTTTTGCGATTCTGTAAAAATTACTGTGGTTAGTAATGGATAATTTTTATATAAATAGTTGAGAAAACATGCAAAATACGCACCGTTAGTTTTTTGACAAAATCTAGGTGCTAAAAGTTCATAATTTTTTAAAAATATTCTCCCTCTGGAGTGCACAGCCGTAATTTATCCCATGTAAAACAAGCTTTTATTTGTTGGCAAATTGCTTGAAAAGTAATTCGGCAAGGGGTTGATATTTTGACAACATTGGCAAGATGGGAGTTTTATCTTTGAAATGAAGTTAAAATCATCAAATTCTAGGTGAAGTGATTTTTCACTCAAACTACCTTAATTGTAATTCTTGACGTCTTGTCGTTCGATTGATTCCTTGTACATTTGGGAAATTTCCACATGATTTAGATACTTGTTAGTTTTCTCGTTCTTTTTAAAGCGTTTGTTTACGCTTCACGGCATCCAATCTCCAGGCCTCTCTCAATTTTCCCAGTCTTCTTCGGTCAGGTTCTTCTCCACCACAGCTTTGTCGATTTCTCTTTTCCATGAATTTGTTGGTCTTCCTTTCTTTCTCCTTTCGTAAGGTTTCCACTCCATATGATGGTGCGTGGCAGTCTTTCATTCGGCATTCTCTGGACATCTCCTTACCATATAGCAGTTGTTTTGACTTGATTTCGTCCCAGATGGTTTTTGACATATCCCCCAAATTCTCTCATTTCTTACTCTTTCAATCCTGGATTTACGGGCTGCCCTTCTAAGGTAGTCCATTTCTGTTCTGTCCATTTCTACAGTTAATTTCTTTTCCTCACGCACATTTATTTAACATATTTCACTTCCATAGGTCAGCGTACTTTCAAATACAGTTTAAGTATGGTGTTGTATATATATATTTTATTTATTTCCGATATATCTCTACTCCAACGTATTGAATTTAACATATTTACTGTAGCTCTATCTTTACTTATCCTATCTTTAATCGTTTCTGCGCTCCTCCCGTGGTTGTGTATTTTGATCCCTAAATACTCATGACTCGTAGACCTCTACTACTTCATTGTCATCCTCTAAAGCAGGGTTGTCCAACTTGCAAGGCCTCAAAGGTTACAACTTAACCTTTAATAAGGTTGCGGGCCATATAGTAATACATTATTATTTTTAAAGTAACAATAAGAAACAATGTAAGGTATAAAAATGAATTTTAGAAATTTGGTCTAATAACTTTCGCGGGCCGCAATAAGTGCCACCGCGGGCCGCCGCGCCAGTTGGATAACCCTGCTCTAGCACAATATCTTCGTTTCTTCCTTCAATACGCATAGGTATACTTAGTTTGTTGCATGTTTTTGATAAATACAATTACAATAGAAAATATAAGTCATTAATAATACAGTTAAGTTTCATTTTAAAAATTTCCCATAAGATAAATGGAGGTCTTGCATTAAGGTTCATTGAATCATTTAAATATTCCTGAAACTATTCTGTTTTTATCTCACAACGCACGCCCAAATAATCCACTCAATTCCATGGGGTAGTACGGAATACAGCATTGTGTATTGCTAAGCCTACACCAATGAATCTTTAGATTTATGCCAGTTAATTGAATTGTTTCTTTGATGGCGGAATGCATTAAAGAGCTTCATCCCGTTCAGAATATACTCAAGGCCGTTTTGAATCGAGGACTCGGAACTTCATCCGGCAACTACGGTGAAGAGAGCTTTTCCTGCCGCCGCCAGCCGTCCACCACCGTTGCAATGCAATACCTCCATTTATCTTATCGGAAGAGAAACCTCTTAGGGAAATTAAAAGCACGAAAAAGATCCTTCTCTGTTCTTCTGGTCGAGTAAATGTGTCATTAGTTCTGCTTAGAAATCAATAGAATGAAATTTCTCGAAATGAGGATTTTAGGCCAGACGAAAAACTTTTTTCGAAAGGGGCCATTTAAGTGTTACGTAAAGACGCTTTGGAGGTGGATGGGGGTTGGGATCTCTTTACGCTGTCTGATGTTGGGGGATGTGGGAGTCAGAAATCATCTTACATAAGATTTCTGTTGCTAAAGGGAATATGTGCCTCACTTTTACATGCTTTTCTTTAACTCGCTCTTCCATGGATCCATGGTTACCACTTCGTTTATCTTATGTATAAAAAAGAATGTTTATTTTGTTCGTGTTTTATGCACGCCAGTACCATTCATCCGATAGCGATGAAACTTTGATGAGTTGTTATGCGCGTAGCCATAAAGGTTTCTGAATTATAAAAATGGCAATTTTAGGGGTTTTTTTCACCCCAATATTGCTAATATTTACTCCCACAAGAAAAGCATTGAATTCTGTGCAGGTTTTTCTTTAATTGCTTTTTTAGATTACTTGCACTCAAGATATTGGATGGAAATTTGTATCATCGAACGCATAAAACAATGCAGTATTTAATTCTTTAATTCAATTTTCTTAAACGCTTCGTTTTTGTCCAAGTATTGCATTTTAATCTCGAAATTCATCAATTTTTCTTCCATTTCAACAATACAACATTTCCTTGGCAACCAGGCGTGAATATCCATTTAATAGCGATTTAATAGATGCCTATTCACTCCTGCAGCATTTGAAGGCCAGGTTCAGTGACTAGTTTGATAGTTGTAGCCAAACGAATACAGTTCCCCGTTCGCCTTGCCTTCTCAATGACCATCAACAAGGCACAAGGTCAATCGCTTCAAGTTTGTGGATGAAATCTGGAAAATCCATGCTTTTAAGGTGGTCAATTATACGTTGCATGCTCAGGTGTGGGACAGACCAGTAATACCAAATTCAACACCTGCTGATGAACTGAATGCTTGCCTCAAAGCGTCGTATCTTTGAAGAAACGTGCAGAAACTCACGTTAACGACCAATATGTGCGTAAATCTTCAGCGCAATGTGTCAACCATATTTTCAAAAGAGCTATTGGACATTGGTAATAGAAAATTACCAGTTGATGCCAACACAAAATATATTTCAATTCCATTGAACTTTTGTGTCATTGTTCCATCGATCGAGCAATTGACTCAGAAAGTTTTTCCACCTGTCACGTACAAATCGATTGACAGCGTCATGAATGTGGACGAGATTTTTAATTATCCAATTGAGTTTTTAAATTCGTTGGATCTTTCTGGTGTATAACTGCACAAATTGTCACTCAATCTTGGCGCACCAATAATTCTTTTGCACAACATTAATGCACCACGATTGTGCAATGTAACCAGGCTCACTGACAAACAACTGATGCCAAACGTCATCTAAGCGACAATTCTGAATGGCAAGTCAAAAAGTGAAGATGTGCTTATTCCACGTATTCACATCATTCCCAACGACATGCCATTTGATTTCAAACGACTACAGTTCCCCGTTCAATTTGCATTCTCAATGACAATCAACAAGGCACTAGGCCAATCGCTTCTAGTCTGTGGATTAAATCTGTAAAATCCACGATTTTCACACGGATATGTCGCATGCTCATGAGTGGGACAGCCGAAAAATTTATTGGTTTTTGCAGAGGGCGGTAGGACCAACAATATTGTATATCCGAAAGCACTCGAATAAAATTTTCAACTCTATTTTAATACACAAAAAATCATTTTCTTTCACTTATTTTGAACATGTAAATGTGTCTGCTTTGTATATGTGTGCCTACCTAGAAAGAAAAAGAGGTATTGCAACGTATGCCGGGCACAGCGAGTAACTAAATAGTATTAATGAAATGAAATACCCTCCCTATGTTGTGATTCGAGGTGGAATAGTGGTAAAGCATCCAACTCTCGTCCCGAGGTACAACAAGGGAGTCGTCCCATCAAGAAGTCCAAAATCTGGTGAATATTTTCTGGTGAACAGTCTTTGTTTATAATGTAAGAGAAACAATTGCACTTTTCCACAAAATGGTTTATTGCGTACAACGCGTTTCGGCTCACAGAGCCATCATCAGGTACAAGACAAAGTTATAAGAGAGTACATTGCATATATATATCTTTTCCGAGGAGGGGAGGTAGTGGGAGGAGACCAGAGGAGGAGGGGAAGGAGGAGGTAGTGGCTGGGAAAAATCAGGAAAATCCAAGGGAGGAAAGGGGGGGGGACGGACTAACCCGTGAGAGAAAGGCCAAGAAACAGCAAAGGGTGAAAAAATGTGGGTAAGGGGGGAAGAAGGTAGGGAATAGGCATGTCATTAGAACATAGGGAAGCGGCGCTAGGGAAAGGAGGGGGAAAGAGTGCACCTGAGGGTAATTAGGAAAGGGGGTATGAATAGGAAGGAATAAGGTGGGCACCGCCCGGCTTAAGGGTGGAGTGCCTGGGTGAGTGGATGGGAAAAAACCCTCAAAGGGAGGGGGGGGGGGAAGTCAGTTGGGGGGAGGGTGAGTGGGAGTTTGGCTGTTTCTTTTGGGAAGGGGGATTTTGAGGAGAGGAGAATGGGTAACAAACACTTGTTCATTTAAAAGAACATCCACATCTGATTGTATGATTTCCAAGGATTCTAAAACGTCCAATCTTGTGCCTTTACTTTCAAGGTGGAGAATTTCAGGTTGAAAGCTGCAGGAATGAGACGTTTCTATCAGGTGTTTGGCTAAAAGTGACGTTTCATCATTGTTTTTCCAACACCTTTTGTGTTCCTTAGTCCTGATGTTGAAGTTTCTACCTGTCTGGCCGACGTAATATTTATTACAAGAGTCACAATGTATTTTATAAATGCCAGATTGAAGGAGGGGATCTATTTTGTCTTTATTGCTGCTTAGAATTTTTCCCAGCGTTAGAGGATTATACATGGAAACATTAAATTTATCTTTAGGAAATTTACGAGCGAGCTTATTGGACAGATCACCCACAAACAATAATCGACACCATTTTCTAGGCTTATCACATACGGGCAAAAGAGAGCATAGCTGTGAAATAGCTTTGGTTTTTTATTTTTTATTTAAAATTTTTTTTACTGTGTTCACGCTGTAGCCATTAGAAACTGCAATTGATTTTATGGTGGCCAGTTCAGTGTTGAAATTGGTTATTGATAAGGGTAAATTTGCAAGACGATGCAGCATTGAGTGGAAAGCCGAAAGTTTCTGGGCAGTCGGGTGGCATGAGTCACTTGGGATGATCACATCACTGTAACAAGGTTTTCTGTAAACACCAAATTCATGTTTATTGTCTTTGGTAGAAATAGAGAGGTCAAGAAAGTTCAACTGTTTTTCGGATTCTATTTCCATGGTGAAGCTTATCTGGGGGTGTTGGGCATTTAGAATATTAAAAAAGCAGGCTAATTGTCTTTCACTCCCTGTCCAGCAGCAGATGATGTCGTCCACATAACGGTACCAGTAGAGTACGTTGGCTAAGATGGGATGTCTTGAATTGAATAGTTGGGATTCTAAATTGTCCATAAATATTTCCGCTAATAGTGGTGAGAGGGGAGATCCCATCGCAAGGCCGTCTGTTTGGTGGTAGAACTTATTATTGAAAAGAAAATAATTTTGATTGGCACACAGTTCCATGAGCAGATGAAGTTCTTTGGCTAACACGGTGTCGATATTGGAGTTCTTCAGTAACTCTTTAGTGAGAGACAAGGTTTCTTGAATGGGCACAGAAGTGAATAAATTTTTCACATCAAAGGAAATTAGCTTGGAGTTGTGCGGCACAGAGAGATGGTGAAGGTCACGAGATAAATTGATTGAATTCTTAATGCTGTATTTTGCTGAAAAACCAGAAAGCTGTTTAAAGAGGACATTCAATTTGGAGGCTAATTTGTAACAGGGAGAACCTATGCAGGATACCACCGGGCGAACAGGTGTACAAGCCTTGTGAATTTTGGGAAGACCATAGAATCTAGGAGGTAACGGATTCATTTGTAGTAGTCTTCTTTTCTCACTTTCACTTAGCAGATTTGAGCAGGCGGATAAGGCTGTTTTTACACTTTTTTGAAATCTAGCGGTTGGGTCACAAGGAATAATCACAAAGGAGGTATCTTTCAACACATTATCACATTTTTCGACGTACGACGATTTGTTTAGGATTATTATACTGTTCCCTTTATCTGCTTTGGAGATGGTCAGGTCTTCTTTCACTATCTTAAGTTTGATGGATCTTAACACTTTGTTGTTCTGTAGATTCCTTTTCGGGTGGCGAGACTCGTCTGGGTTGTCAAGTTGGGAGATGATAATGTCAGCACAGTTTTGTTTAATCCCCGCATGTTCACTACGGAGGGCGACTTCACAGTCCACAATCAAGGATTTTAAGGAGCGTTGTGTCAGGGGTTGAGTAGGGGCAAACTTAAGACCTTTTTGCAGTAGTTCAATTTCGGAATTGATAAAGGAGGAATCAGAGAGGTTGAGCACTTTTGGATGAAACTTAACTTCACTGTTGGGAGCACACTTGGGAATATTAGCTGCGTTATCTCGTTCACATTGTAAATAATGGAGCTTTTTGTTTATGACGGAACTTTTTTTGGACGAGACGTCACTTACCACAGATTTGACACGGTCGTAAAACCTTAGTCGTAAAAATGTACTCTCTTATAACTTTGTCTTGTACCTGATGATGGCTCTGTGAGCCGAAACGCGTTGTACGCAATAAACCATTTTGTGGAAAAGTGCAATTGTTTCTCTTACATTATGAAGAACTTCCACGATATCTCGCCTGAATCTGTTGAATTTATTAGTCTTTGTTTATTTATTTCTAGTTAATAAAATGTTTATGAAGTAACTAGTGTAGTTTTATAAACATTTTATAAACTAGGACTAAACAGTAATAAATAAAAAAATGAAAAAAATATTAAGCATACTTTTAAACATATATAATTTTATTAAAAAATCTAAAAAAAATATATAGGTATCTTAACATCGTACTTTACTTTAAAAATAAAAATAATTCATCTTTTCTCAAGTGAATGAAAGTTTAGCCTAGCACTGGAAATAATAAAATTCGATTCATGGAAGTTAGCCACAGGATTACCTATGAATTTAAAAAAAGAAAATAATAATTTTTTCAACAATATGACATGTTTAAAGTAGTCTATTCATGCAAAACTACAGCGAAAAGCATTGGGGCCCGACCTCATTTATATTTCGCTCCGTAACTTTAGTTAATTTATAAATTTTCTAGAAATTGCATATTTAAGCTCTATTCCATTGACTATGTACCAAAATCTTCATATTAAATGAGTTTATGCTGATGTTGAATATAAAAGAGCACCCCATGCTTTTGGTGTTGGTCTTGCATAAATAGAAAACTTTAAACATGTTATGTTGTTGAAAAACTTTTTTTTCTATTTATCTTCATAGGTAATCCATTGTGTGGCTAATTTCCTTGGATTGAATTAAATTATTACCAGTATTAGGCTAAACTTTCATTCGAGAAAATATTATTATTTATTTTTTAGTTTGATGTTAAGATATTTTTTTTAGATTTTTAATAAAATTTTATTTTTTTAGGAAATCATGCTTAATTTTTTTTTCATTTTTTTTAATTATCGTCGGAAGAAAAAATCTTAGCTCGCAGTACTCTGTCTCAAATCAGTGCGCTGTTTCCCTCCTTAAGTCTTGTCCCCATGACGCGCTCTTTATCTACACAGTCCCGGTCGTGAAAATGTTTCATGCCGGCAGACGGGAAACGATTGTTATATCACCGCAGAGCTCAGGCAAAGTCCGTCAATACCTTTGGCTCACTAATCCCCTTATACTTATTGCTGAAATCGCGCGAAACACCGTTTGTTGAATAGTTAATCTCAGCGCATGCATTCAAAGATCTATGGCCACTTGCGTCATTAAATCTTATGCTGTCTTACAGGGTGATTGAAAAGTGTTCTAAATCACCTTACGTAATATTTGAATGGCCCCAAAGATGTTTATGTCCGTTTAAGTGAATCGTGATTTGAATCGATCTCAATAGCTGGTAGCGATATTAAAAATCGAATGAGGTCGGCAATCGTGATACAGTGGTTCGATAATTTATATTGTATCGATATGATAAAGAGGCGTAAGATATAATGATTGTGCAGGAATCCGCTCGATGTATTACCGATATTCCCGCACATTAGCGTGGCTTTTGAACTGAACGATACGTTATTGCTAATTATAGTTCCGTAGTAGGGGCGAAACGTGACGCTTAATGAGCAGTTTTAAGGAACACGAAGCACGTCGATTCATATTGGTGGATGGGTGAACACTGCCGAAGTGAGCGCTTATCAGGCACCCTTTCCGCGAGGACTTTTTCAAATACATGTTCATTCCTCTTCGTGTTTTCTTCTCCTGCCCCATGCCATACTCCGGTGCTCCATGCTATTCCGTTTGAGATATCTCAGGGCATCGCCTGACCATCACGGGGCAGATGCCAGAATTCTCCGTAAGGAAACAGATTGTTTTTTTTAGGTAAGCGTTGCACTTTTCACCCAGTGATATATTTTAACTTGACCAATTACAAATTTCTTTGTAGCATAATGCCGGAACCCACCTAATTTTTGGTAAATTTCCAGAATTCAATCTCATGTAGGAAGGGTAGAGTATATTTTGATTTTTCAGTAATTTAGGGAAGTTAACTAACATCTAAAACAACTAAAATAGAGAAAACTAGAAGTGTCTCAGAGCTATAGTTTAGCTACGAAAAGGTTTTTAGAAATGGCCTGCAATAACACTTTCAGCCGATCTAGTGAACAACCTTAAAAGCCAAATTTTCTGCTGCGAGGTAATTGGAAATTCAAGATAAAGCGAACACTATATGAACTCTACAATGCAGGTCACTTAGCTTTCGAACGGGCCCGGGTAAAATTACAATAAACTCTATTATAAGCATGAGCGGTGCTTAAACATTTACCAGTATTTAACCGACGACTATTTTAAAGCAATACTTGTACCATCTTGGTAGTACCGACTCGGAATATCGGTATATTTAAGCGTTAATTTGTATTATTTATTTGCAAATGAACGTAAACCTGACTTATTGGTCCATTACTAGTAATTAGACCAATATTTCCGTAAACTGGTATGCGATAATTCAATCACCGTAGATAATTATGCAAACATTGTCACAAATTATTATTTATTATTATTAAATCTAGAGTAATCTTTGCATAGCCTCGAGTAACTTTCTTTCGAACCTAAATCATAACTTGTTTTATTATGAATAAAATATGTAAGGCATTGCAAGGAAAAGTGCAAGTGCAAGGCGTCATTCAGAAATAGTTAATTAACCATCATGGATGGCGCTACGCTATACCTGCGTCTTTTTTGTCAGCGGCATCCCTACTTACACCTCTCTAACGGATTGATACAGTCGCGCCTAGTAAAACTGTGGCTAATTTTTCATGTGTTCACTGTTATCCGGCAAACTCATCAATTCAAGAATCATTAGTAATAGGTTTGGTGATGATATAATCACGAAAAATATAGTGTATTTAAATCAGTGGCAGTCTACTATGGTAGAACCATCATGCACGTTTACGGTACGTAGATACGATAGAGGTGTTCACCAAACTAAGATCGAAATCTGATTTGGTCTTCAAGCTTAATATTTCTGACTAAAGAAGAAATTAATGTGGAAATACGTGGACCAATTTTTTAATTTCTTCCGTGTCGCTAATAATTGGTGACAATTGAAATTTAACAATAACCTCGGAAACAACGTGAATTGGTCAGGAAATCGTTTCGTTCCGAGCCTCATTTTATCGCTGTACTAGCCATATCTTCTGTTGCAATACTCCGCAGATATTTGAAACTCTTAACTTGCTCTATTCATTCCCCTTCCAGTTTGATGTTAAATTTCCCCCCTTTTCATCCGATGACCACACACTTGGTCTCCTCCTTGTTCATCTTCATTCCGTTTTCTATACATTTGGTATTTAGGTCCTCTAATATTCCAATTATCTTTTCTTTGGTTTCAGCTGATACTGCCATGTCATCTACAAAGCTTATGAACTCTACTCTTTTCCCTCCCAAACACACCCCTCTTCTACCGTCATAACACCCTTGAATTATTTCTTCCAAATATATGTTGAATAATATTGGGGACATGCAGAATCCTTGTATTACTCCTTTTCCAAAGCCAATTTCCGCAATCATCTCACCTGCTACCCTCACTCATGTAGTTTGGACTAATTAGAACTGGTGGATAGAATGGACTTTATTCATGATAGCATGGAGTAATATCCTCCTTATATGCTGTATCGCACACATAATGTATAGCACAGTTGAGTACCCTCTTTGATGCACGTCTTTGGACCCTTGCGCGTGATTTAGTAGTGCCGATATCATTTCTGCATTTCGCAGTGATTGGAAAATGGTCAGAGTTAGTCGGTCAAAGCGACAATGCTGGGTTTATCCTCTGCGACAGTAGCTTAGGAAGCACGACCACGTCTTCTGTGCTACCATGTGGACTTGAGACGAGAACAACTTGTTCCCATAAACCCTTGACAAAATTCGCCTCGAATTAAGATGGCTTAGTTGGGTAACTGGGTAACACACCTTGCCGGCATTTGAGTGATCTAGGTTTGAATCCCGGTCAAGTCTAATGACTTTTCCATGGCGAATTTCACCCTCTTCGGTGTATAACTCCGACGGAATATCGTCAACTGCTGCCGCCTCTTTCTCTCTCTCTCTCTCTCTAGTACTTGACTGCATCACCCAATTATGATCTTTGCAAGCGTCTTTCATCGTCATCCTCAGTATTTTCATCATCCAGTATCCTGTTATCTAATGCTTTCCCACTTTGAAGTTTCTCCAGGTAATCTTTCCATCTCTTCACTTTATCTTCACTTTTAAAGAAAATTTCACAGTCTTCAATCCGAACGACATTGCCTTTGGTTGGCGTTCTGTTAAGTAACTTTTAACAGTTCTGTAAGTAACTTCAATTTTTCCATTTTAGAGATTACTTTTACCGTTTTTCTTCAGCTTTTCATCCACTCTTCTCTAGCCTTTCTTTCTTTACGGCCTATTGCGTTCTTATTTTTTTCAACATCTTTGTTCCCCCTTCAATTTTTTTGTCTTTTTACTGAAGTCTTTCATCAATAGAGCAAGTACTTCCTGTCTAATCTTCGGCTTCCGATTTTCTGCTATTCCCCTTCCTACTCTCTCTTCTCCAGCTTTAAGAATTCCTTTTTTGATGTCTTGCCAACGGTCTTCGGTCGGTCCTGTATGGTTTCCAACAGCATCGTCTAAGTATTTTCATAGGCCAAACTCACTTTCCAGATACCAATTCTAAAATGCTGCTTGTCTTTCATGACTAATGTTTTTGACTATACACTTGACAGACACATGAGAGAAAGTACGGAAGCAATAAATATGTTCGACTATATGAAATGTGCTCAGTTGTTGATAATATTGGGTGTAAGTAACTCGGTTACTTTGTGCTTTTACCGGCACATTTAGGAGTGTGCCCTTAACGTACAGTGTATGCCCGGCCAGTTCAAGGGAGATCGTTAACTAATACCAGCTTAATACTAATGAGAGCTGTTAGAGTTATGAAAACGTACTAGCAGTGAATAGTAAGTGTTGTTTTAAAAATCCCTTAAATGGCGTTACATTGGCGATATATTCTATAGGCACTCCATCTTTAGGCCTTAATCATTATGAAGAAGTTTAAGAAGCTACATCGAAGTGCAGTTTGACTAATATTGTTAGCTTCAGATTATACTTAGAACGTTTCGGTTTTGCTTTACTTATATCTCACCAATTTTATCCAAACTTGGAAATAGGTATCGCTGCGGAAATGTTTGGGTTTCCATAGATGATCAGTATTATCGAGATTCGACCTCATGTTCACTTGGAAAAATTTCCTTACAACCACTCGCCCTACACCACCTGAAGGACTGTCTTTTCATCGTGAAACACGGTTTGATATCTCTAGTATAATTGCCCTGCTTAGTTCGTTTACTCCTTTGCGCAATCCATGCAAGTTCACGTTTCTTTGATAATTTATTTAATTATACAGTAGATTCCGGTTATTTGGACCACCTGATATTTGCGGTAGCCGTTAGTTTGGGACAAACCTTAAAGAACAGATCCTAATCGAAGAATAGCCCAGAGTTTTCTCCGCTTCATTGGGACAGCATATCGTTTAATTAGGGTTATGCGTCGGCGGTTAGCCATTGCATTTAAAGTGGGCCAAATATGGAAAAAATAAAAAAGTGTTTTTGCTCTACAATTTAAAATGTCGACTTTGCTAGGTTTAATGGAGTTTAATTAATCAAGTATACTGAGCCATTCTCAAAATTTTATTGAAAAATTGAATTTTGCTCACAATGGAGGTCGCAGAAAGAGTAATTAGGTCACACCCAGAAATTTATCATGTCACACTCGGAAATTATTAAAAAATTTATAACTAGAAAAATAATGCTTTTGATTACTTCTCCATTAGTTTATACTAAAGAAAAATTACTCTTGTCTTACTGATATTAATATCAATATTTAGTGTATAAACTATTCACAGAGTTTACAGGTTAAGGTAGTCTATGTTATTGAGTGTCATTTGTTTGAGTCACACCCTGAAAAACAGTTTTATTCCAATTACAACGGTGCTAGTTAATTTTTTAAATTGCATATTAAGTTGTAAATTACATTCTTCTATGGCTAACTAAACATGTACTCCAGTATATTTTAGATGAAGTATTTGATGTGAAATTTTAAAATTAAACGCTCATAAGTCACACCCGGAACCAATGGAATGGCTGCGGTATCGACTCTACACTCTTGAGGAAATGCAATTTTTTCATACCGGGAAACCAATTTTGTACATTCTCCCTCTTCTTTCATTTCATCTAATCTCTCATATGGGTGCCTATTCCCTCCTTTAAAAGCTCATGGACCAGCCAGTAGGCGATCCGGGTTTCGTTCCCACGGGATTTCATCCGGTGGACAATTTTTTTTAGTGGAGTGGACTCTGGAGGCAGAGGTTGAAGTGTAAGCGATGGATCGCCCAAGGATGAGAGAAATAATTTCAAAAAGACTATCATAATTCCGGAAAAAATGTTTTTTTAATGTAATTATTATCGTCAATTGATTGTACTTATAATGATCTAATATAAGTAAAGCACTTGTCACTCACTCACTGACTCAGGAACGCTGTAAGATAGTGCCACAGTCACTTTAGTTATAAAATGCCGTTGTTAGATGGAGACACAGTCACCTTAGTTATAAAATGCCGTTATTAGATGGAGCCACAGTCACTTAAATTTTAAAATTCCGCTATTCAACTTCTTGCCAGAAATTTCATAAAAGCGAGAATCATTTCTGATTTGGCTCCGACTGAGACAACGCTCCCTTTCATCTTGCGACGACGACAATTTCCAGTGATACAGGCACAATATGCAATAACAATCAACAAGTCGCGGGATGAGTCGTTTGACCACGTTGGACTTCAACTCCAAACAGCAGTATTCTCAAACGGACAATTGTAAGTTGCTCTCTCTCGCTAATAAACGGAAATAATGTAATTTTTGTAGTGTTGGGAATAAACTCATGATATCAAGTGTCATTTAATTTCAATAACTTCGTTGAATAAGTGGGCACCACGGGCGCATTTAAAACCTAGTGATTTAAGTAGAATATATTTTTTGGAGTAGGTATAGGTCTTTTTCTTTTTAATAGTCATTGCTCACATTGACATTACAAACTTTTCGTAATTTTTCATTGACATCTTCTGGGCTAAAAGTTTTCAAAATATGTAACAAATAAACAAAACCAGGATATAAACATGATATGCACAAACAATTCAAGCAACAATTTTGAATATCTTTGTCCTAATTAGCGTGAGTCATGAACCGAATGAAGTAGGGGGAATCAGAATGACATGCATGATGAAAAACATTCTTTAACTTGGTAACATAAAACATGTTGCTCATAAAACAGTAACAATTGATTAAATAAGTGACTGGTATAATTAGGTAATTTTACAAAATATTAAAAAAAAAAGTAAAAAATGTAGAAAAATAAAACAAATGAAAAAAAGCCTGATGAAACAAAAAGAAAATTAAAAATTAGAGAAGAAGTTCCAGTCTAGTGGTTTAATAAACACTTAAGCGTCCGAAAACCTAATTTAGTCTTCTTTCTTTCATTTCAACATTTATGCTTGCATATTTATGTGCAGCAGCTTAGTCGGAGAAATATATACCGGTCCAGATGTGTCCCAATTAGCCGGAAACTATTGTATTTTGTATTTTTTTTTAGCATTAGAGAGTTAACAATTGAAGCGCGTGAGACGGCGTTCCCGTCAAAGAGAGGCACCGGATATATTTTCGTCGGCGGGAGCCATCGTGGATTGGATGTTTTCTAGGGAATCGGAATCAGTACAAATGCCTCGGGCGGATAGTGGATTTGGAGGGGAGGGAGGGGGGGGGAGGAAGGGTGGGGAGGAAGAGTGTGGGGGAGGGGATGGACCTTGGTTTGTGGAGGGCACGCGGTGATCAAGGTGGAGAGTTTAGTGGGTCTCACGTGAAAATAGTGACGATGGATCGGTCGAAGAAAGCAAGATATATTAATATAAATGAAAAGGAAAACTTTGCCTTATTGCACCAATTTATTTTACGGTACCACTAGTTTCGACGAGATATGTTAATTTTTTTAACCCAAGACGCTAAATGTTTAAAGCCATAACTTTTTTGTTTCTCAACTTTTCGGGTCAATTCAAAATGGATTATCTTTTGGAATGTTTATGTTTTCAATTGTTGATGAAAATAAATGAAAAAATAAAATATTAACTTCTTATTTATTTCTTCAAAAAAGGGGCTACTTTTTTATAAACAATTAGAGCCACAGGATTGCTCGTACGTTGTACGAGTTTCTCACTTCGTGCGTAACTAACTTTCTTAATAAATAATAAATCGAAAACTGGCTTCAGAACAAAGATTTCAAAAAAATCCTACGATCCGAGTTAGGAATTTGTTATTAAAAATTCGCAGCCGCTTTGCAAATAAAAATAGAGAAACGAGTCTAACGGCATTATATAGTCAAAGAAATATTTTTAAAAGTCATGATTTATTTAAAATAAAGCTTTCTAGTTCCTTAAAATAGCGTATAAAGTGGAGCGTACTCAGAGGTAGCGTAGCGGGAGTGGTGGTGGGGATACCCGACGAGAGAAGCGCGCGCGCGCGATACCAAAACTGAAAACGCAACTTAAAATCGGCGGTACGCGGAAAAATTTGCCGTAACCCCATGACAGTTTAATAATTTTTCAAGCTATACCAGTTAAAAAAACGTCCAAAATGGTAAACAACCACAAAATTGTTTTTTTATAATAATGCGTATTTTTACGGTTTTATACGCATTTTTAAGTTTTCCAGTTTTGCTGAAACAAATTAAGTACTAGTTTTACAAAATTTGTAATATTTACTGCGTGCATCGATTGTTTTTATGTTTGTTGGTTGATGGCAATGGTTGATATTTTTCATACAAAGCGAATATTTGGCATGTAAGACTGTTATCTCTAAATATTACAACAGTAAAACCAGGAATGTGTACTTATACTGCCAATGGTTTGCCTGTGCTGATATAATCTTGACTATTTTAAGGGGGATCTTTGCACAGCATGATTGGCGAGTGTACATTGTTGAGGGCATTGGTGGTTAAAAGGACCATGAACTGAACATGACCATAGGTAATGTAAGAAAGAGGGAAATTCAAGTCGAATAAACGATTAGACACCTCCTCCTGGCAGTGAGTATATCTGTGAGAAAAGACATTTACCGTTCCTTTGGATGTTCAATACATTCAGCATTAGCTGGAGTGCCGTTCTATGCCTTTATTTAAAATAATATATAAAAATAATAGATAATGTTCTTATCGTGCATTAATGTACTTGTATTGCCCTGCGACCGTAGTAATTGCAATAACTTAAAAGTTGCGTAGAGATGATTTCCAAGACAGCATTACTAGATGAATATATTTAACAGTAGTATGACGCTGGTTGGTAATTGAAATTAATAATCTGTGACAATTTGATTAGCAGTTCAAGGTATAAGGGCTGTTGATTTTTGTTTTGTGGAGTCATGTATTTTGTATGGTTATTCTCATATTATAACTGCGGCTCTATGTCTTTTGGATCTCCACAAGCGGGAACCTCGGATATCCGTATAAGGGTATTTGGATATTATGAAGGTTATTCCCTGAGAACCTAGATATTGTGTGGATATACTCTGCTACCTTGGTATTGAAAAGCTGTCTGTATCCATTGTGCTATAGATCTTGTTCTCTGACAAATTTGCGCTAACGCCATCAACATTGGGATTATGATAATCCTTCAAGGCAGGGGTGATTTCATGCCAGCCAATTCTACAAGAACCATGAGGATATTGCCTTTGATATTTTTCTCTTACTACGATTGCCAAAAATGTACGTCAAACAAAACGTGAAACTTACTCCGAGTATATTTAGCTCACATTCATCAGATTGCCGACATTTAGCTGTCTATTCGTACATTAATAGATATCAAACATTGACCTCTCTGTTTAAACTTTGTAAGCAGAGAACATAGGAAGTTCCAACACGGCGCGTCAAAAGAATTGTGTTGGTTATGTTTTCGTCAGAGCTTTTCCATAAACAAATGCCCGCCTTTCGTCTGCTTCTATAAAGGTATATAATTTTAATCCAGCGCGTGTTAATTCCTCCAAGGGACTGACATGGCGTTAATATAGCAGGTTTTATGTCATTACATTCATTGCTAATCGATCAATTACGCGTTTCTACTAATGCGTGGTTAGTTGTAAAATTAAGTCTACGGGGATGGGTGCACGATCAGCGTATAGTTACGCCCCCGTGTGTCCTATGCCACAGTTCTAGTCGAGCCGGGGGATCTTGCCCTCTGGGATGGGTGGCGTCTCTATCGCACTCCGCCGAAAACGACTTCATTAAGAGAACATGCCTGGGCGGCAAGTGTCCAGACCATAAATATACATATGGATCCTAAACTTGCCCCCAGTGGGTGTTGCCAAACATTCCGCATGCACCGAAAAATCAGGACCAAGCAGATGGTAGCGCCGCCACTCTAGAGAAGGTGGTTCTAATAAGGAAAGGCCGTGATTCAAATGGAGATACTGGAAATAAAAGTACCGGAATTGGCCTCCCTTTTAAAACCGGCCATTTTTGACGCACACAAGCGAACCATGCCGAAGGAAAGGCCCTGATCCAAATGGAAATAAAGGTACCGGAACTGGCCTCCGTTAAAACACCGGCTATTTTTTGACACTCACAAGCGGACCATGCCGATTGCAGCGCCGTGGAAAGTTAGGCAACACTACTACCCATACAGTGGTGCCGATGATTTAGATCCATATGTATATTCATGGTCCAGACCTATTCTACGACCGTGCTTCGGACGCTTTTCGCGCCCTCTGGAGGTACGAAATGTTAAGGGAGAGAGAGAAGAAGAAGGGTGGGCCCCGCGCTCCCGTCGTCGACCGGTGGCGCCGCCACCCGCGTCGCGTGCGATGCCGTCTCAAAGTTACACGCGAGCGGCGGATGGAAAGTGAACTCGTCAATCGAGCGTAAAATACAGCTCTCTCTGCTCGGCATAAATTGAGGGACCTGCCTTTGAACTTATTCGCTGCGTCATTTGCGCACAGATTTTATCCACGGTTGCGAAAAGTGACGTCAATGCGTGGTAACCACACGGATAGCGTTTTCGTTTTTTTTTATTTTAGCAGACGACGCTCTGCCCCTGAAGATGGGGTGCGGGGTCTGGGAGATAAGAAGAGCTATAATAATAATGATAAAAACCCATGTTTCGTAATAGGACCGACCGATACTCACTGACAAAACCATAAATTACAATAGAACGGATATCCTTTTTATCAATAAATCAGAAAAAGGGCAAATATAATCGATATAGCAGAACCACTAAGCCACAACGTAAGGTCTACCGAGAGAAAGAGAGAGAGAAAATCTCAAAATACAGGAATATAGCCGATGAAATAAAAAAAATATTTGGAAATTGAAAGATGATCAATCATTTCATGAAAATTTCATTCATGAAAAGCAATCACCCGATAGTAATCTCTGCGGAGCGAGTGGCGTTCCATATGTTTAAAAAAGAAAATGAGTAATTGGGAATTCAATAACTAATAACTAGCTTCGGGCAAAAAGCTGTGCTACTCCAAACTTGCCAAATCGTGATGAGGTTCTGGTATGAGGATGAGGTTGAGGATGAGGTTGAGGTAAGCAAAGAAAACCCAAATGAGGATGAGGTTGAGGTAAGCAAAGAAAATTCGGACACAGTAGGATAGGGTGATTTCTCTTCCTGAACTTCCGAGCCTAATCCTAATCCACCTTAAGGATAGGTGAAATTTTGTTGTTTAGGTCAAACTTTCTCTGCTAGTATTAGAATAGTTGGTGTAATACTAGCTGAAAAAGTGTTATAAGTCGAATAATAATAATGTTTTAAATGCAAACAGGCAATTACATGCGTTATAATAAATAGCAAAATGCATTATCCTCACAAGAAGTTTTCACAAAAGTTGAACTGTATACGTTATATTAAAAACGGCAAACAATTTTTCTTAAGGCACATTAAAGAGTCAGAAAGCAAGTCGGAATCTTTGGCATGATCCAAAAACACGTTTACTGTAAGCATCATCCTAATAAAGGTTCATGCTTGCAAACATCCACCCGACCAAAACGGCATCGGAAGAGAGGAGTATGTTTAGTCCTCCTAGCTTATTTTAGTTTATTACCTCTTAATTAGTTTACTAAGTCAATGCGATGGTTAGAATCAACAACGCCCATCGTGATATCACGAAGGAAAATTGCATCCGAAACTTTCCTTCTGACTCTTGAGTGGAAATATTATAAATGTTTTACATACATTTTTTTATATATACAGGACCGTTATTTAGGGAACACAACCATTTAACACAACGGGGAGGACCGTATTTATGAAAGGGAGGAAATGGAGTAGGCAGACCTCTGCAGATGACTTCGTACTGGCATCTCATTCCGCAGACCTGGGTTCGAATCCTTGCTGTGGTGGAGATATTTCTGCGGAATCCCTAGCCATAAGTTGGCGCCATGCAGTAAAGCATTTGAAGGCTAACACTCCGTCTGTCGGATAACTAGGCTTTAGAATCAGATATTATCAATTTGAGCTAATGGAGTTGAGATATTGATTAAATATTGACTGGAAGGAATTTATGGAGGATGCTCGACGAATATGTTGAGGGAGGGAATTCCATAGTTCTACAGCTTCAACCGAGGTGTTAGGCCGCCAATCGTAAACCAGGCTTTATGGGGTATAGTAGTAGTGAATGGGAATGTAAAGTATGTCCAGGGAGGGGGGTGCTCAGGGTATAGTGCTGAAAATACTGCAAGAAACAGGGTATAGTGCTGACGCAGGGTTTCTTTTATACCCTTATTCCGTTCTCCATAACCTACCCACCCACTCACCTGCCCTAAATGGCTGAAATGACGTCACATGCCGGTCACCTCAACAAATGACCAACTGACCATCAGAAACAGAAGATCGAGTTTGCCTTATCTATTTGTCACCGCGCCATAGCGGAGGATGTGGTATTCCTGTTTCCTAAATTTTCCAATCGTTGCGATTGCACAAATCAAGTGGTACGCAGTCTCGTGCACGGGTGAAAAGATATACACCAAAGTGGGTGAAATTTGTCAGAGAAAATGATTGGAAACTTTGTCAAAAGTTTGTCGTTCAAAAGCGATAAATTTGGGTTTATTCTCCGCGACTGTGACATATCATGCACGACCACGTCTCCTGTGCTACATTGTAGACTGGGGACGAGAACAACTTGTTCGTATAAACACCCGCTCTGAAATTTGTCTTGAATTAAGATGGCTTGGTTGTGTAACTGGCTAACACACTTCACCGGCAATTGGGAGATCCGGGATCGTATCTCGGTCAAGTCGTTTGATTTTTTTCCTGACGAAATTCACCCTATATGGTGTACTTCCTGTTTTATATTTGTGTTCATCGAAGTGCCCTAAACTAACTGTTTTGTCGTCCTTTATTTTTGATCAAGCAATTTGATTTTGAGCTGTGACTCGGTGCCAGGGGAATCATTAGATTCAGTGAGTTCTTCAAATCCGTGACTTGTACATATTTATTGTGTTATCCTACTCGTCTGCCTGTTTTCTTGCGCGTGTAACACCCTCTACGGACACTTGTCACTCCCGTTTCGCACCACGTCACCTAGTTGTCTGGAATAAGTGAGATTTCGTTCCTCTGTGTCTTGTTAAGGTAGTTTGAGCGAGATACTTCCCTAGTCATAATGGAGACCATATTCGAATTATATTTTTTTAATTTCAGTGTCTGTAAGAAGTGTGAATTAAATATTTTAATACTCGATATCTATTGCCGCAAAAATGTCGCTATGCATGTAAAAACATTCTCAGTAGTTAAATAAATATGTCTACATAAGTCTGTAACTTGACTCATTTTTTCACGCCGTACGGTGGAAACGCCTTCAAATTCAAAAGGTTTTTTTTGTGATTGTGTAAAAATTACTGCGGTGAGTAATAGATTAATTTTTATAAATAGTTGAGAAAACGTACCATCTACACACCGTTTATAGTTTTTCGACGAAATCTACTAGAAGGTTGAGGAAGTCCATAATTTTTTCAATATTCTCGCTCAGGAGCGCAAAGAAGTAATGTATTCCATGTAAAATAGCTTCTATTTTCAGGCAAATTGCTCGAACATTAGCTCGGCAAGGGGTTATAATTTTGATATAATTGGAAAATTGATAGATTTTTTTTCTTTAAAATGAGGTCAAATTCATCAAATTCTAGGTGAAGTATTCACCTGGATTTCGTAAAAAAACTAAAGGTGTGTATTTTGTATGTTTTCTCAACAATTTATAAAACATCATCTTTTACTCAATGCAGTAATTTTTACAGAATCGCAAAAAAAGCTTCTGTTTTGAAGGCCTTTTATCCGAACGGCGTGAACAAATGAGTCAAGTTAGAGACTTAAGTCAAACTAGAATAAAACGTAATCATCGGAAACTTTGTGGTATTCCATCACAACATTTTATTAAATTGAGGAAACTGTCATAAAACCACATAAAAAATTACACCCCTCCACGACCCGGGTTTCGGCGGCTGAGCGTCATGATCAGGTGATTCAAAAATGTTAAGTTATCCCTTATACATTACTATCAGTCAGTGGTAAGAGGAGGGAGGAGGATAGTGGGGTGAGTTGGACGGGAATAGTCTGGAACGGGATGGAGACCATTCCCGTCCCCCTCACACGTCTATCCTCCTCCCTCCTCTTACCACTGACTAATAGTAATATATAAGGGATAACTTTACATTTTTGTATCACCTGATGATGACGCTCAGCCGCCGAAACCCGGGTCGCGGAGGGGTGTAATTTTTTATGTGGTTTTGTAAAAGTTTCCTCACTTTAATAAATTAAGTCAAAATATTTATTTAATTACTGAGAATATTTTGTCACATTCAAAAACAAAATTGCACCATTTATATTACAATATATTTACTTCATACTTCTTACAGACGCTGAAATTAAAAAATAAAATTCGAATATGGTCTCTATTATGACTAGGGAAACATCTCGCTCTGACTACCTTTAGGACACGGGAATGCTTGGTTACATCTCTCCAAATTCTGCCCGAGGGAGTACTTTCGACGTGTTGAAATAATCCACGCTGACAATATGTACACTGTAGCCATTCAAACCGAGACTGAAACAGTATTTGCGCCGAAATGTTTGTCTGGATATAGCGTTCCGCGCCTATATGACGCACGCTTGACTTTCACACACCTCTGTGAGGATGTTTCTCGTTGTTTCAACGTAGGTTTGAGGTCGTAATTTTGACTCTCCTACGTGAATTCATTACCTACTGTATGGAGCTGATTGATCTCCCCTTAATTGCCCCGGAGTCGGTTAGGCAGGAGCCTGCGAATTTCATGATCTGCCGACCCGCTAGGCGTATAGCTCTTTCAAAACGAGGCACTTACGGTAGTTCCCCAAAGCAGAACATCAAGCGACGCACAGTGGGCTGAAATCGAAATAAAGCTGGCCAAAAGTCAAAAAGTGATTTTTTCAAGCCAGGAAGCTGAAACTTAGCGTAAATATTTTCAAAAGACCTGTGCATGCGATGACGCAAAGAATTTTCCTTAGTACTCAACAATTAACTATTTGCATGAGGTCACATTTGCACAAATTTTGGAAAAAATAGTCTTTACTCAATTTTTTCACGAAATCCTCAAAATCAAGCCCTCGCTAAGCCTTTATGGGCAAAGAATTGGAATAAAAAGTGATGTAATTAGATGAAAATCAAGTGACGCGACGGCGTGACATTATCGCAGAACGAAAATGAGGGCTGCAGAAAGATATCGTATACATTGAAAAAAATATTGAAACGCAGCGTTCAATAGTTCATAGAAACGCTACGCTTTCAGAGTGAATGTGTGAATTGCTTACTTATTCGCCTATAAAACCTTTATGATCAATTTATTACTGAAACGCCCGCACTCGCAGAAAGTTGTTCCTCTTTGAATCAACCGTTGCAGAATGATAAAACTCATTCTGCTTTGGGGCGGTAGTTTGAGCGAGATAGTTCCATAGTCATATTGGAGACCACGTTAGAATTTAGTTTTTTAAATTTTTAGCGCCTTTAAGAAGTATGAAGTAAATATTGTTATTTTTTGGCGCAAAAATATTGTCATATATGTGAAAACGTTTCAATAATTAAATAAATATCCGTACATAAGTCTCTAATGTGACTCATTTTTTTCACGCCGTACGGCTAAAAAGCCATCAAAATCGCAGGTTTTTTTGTGATTCTGTAAAAAGTACTGCGGTGAGAAATAGATTAACTATTATGAATAGTTGAGAAAACACTCAAACTTCACACCGATAGTTTTCTGACGAAATCTAGGTGTTAAAAATTACTTATTTTTTCAATATTCTCCCTCTGGAGCGCAGAGTCGTGATATATCCTATGCAAAATAGCTTATCTTTTAGGCAAACTGCTGAAAAAGAAGTTCATTAAGGGGTTAGTATTTTAATATCAATGGAAAGATTGGTGTATGGATGAATATGATGTGAAGTATCGTCGTGTAAAGAAGAATAATGCCATTGAATGACTGCGTAAAATCATGCACGAAAGATGAGATAATAGAACACGCTCGCGCGTTCGCGCAATTTCTCTGCATCAAACTGCGCAAGGAATTGCCCCGTGTGAAGCGACCTTCTGAGGGCCTCGGCGCAGGATCCACTGCAAATGAATAAGAAATACTTGGAGGCCCTTACCTTCATTATTTATTCATAACAATATTTACTTCGTTTAGGGGTGTTTTCAAAGTTTAGAGGTGAAATATTTCCGTCTGACGGATCCAATTTAAATTGTGTTTCCAATCAATCATTTTGACGTCAGAATACTCTGAACGATGATTAAATTGAATTCAAAACAATAATAATTGTTCTGGGACGTTATGTCCCCTGGAACATTGAAACATAATTACATGCCACAACAAATGGGGTCAATGGTGACAACAATGTATAATAATTGCGGAGAACCACATATAAACCAACATTCATTCATTCAAGTATTCTACCAGCTGATTGGTACGTTCTTCCAGTCCCCATTCTGTATCCCAACCTCATAGAAATTGTCTCGCTTTCCCTCCTAAGGATGGCCCGTTATTAGATCCCTCTTCAATTCCTCATATCTTCTACCTCCTCTTATTTCGTCCAGAATTCCTATCCTCCTCCTTCCACGCTTCCCCAGTGTTCTTCCCTCTATCACTCTTTTCAACATGCCCTCTCCTCTCAAAACCTCCTCCATCCATCTCTTATGCCTTCTCTGAACTTCTGCAACAAGCTTCCTCTCCTCTACGACCATATCCAGTACCTCCTCGTTCGTCTTTCTCGCCATCCAGCTAACCTTCTCCATCCTTCTCCAAACCCACATCTCAAACGCACATCCTCCCTTCGCAATGACCAAGTTTCCGACCCATATAGCGCCACGCTCCACATTAAAGTTTTCACCAGCCTCTTCTTTATGTCTCTTCTCAGACCCCCCCTCATCTAATCAATGAATAAGATAATAGGTACATAACATGGGAAAATCAGGGTAACAGTACACCGATTTAAGATCACACATTAGAGATTGAGAAATTAAAACAGGTAGCATAGATAACCAATCGCATTTCTTAGACATTATTCATTAAGCATAATGCGTAAGTAATGCAAATGCGAGTAATTAACTGGTTTAGGCTGGTAACTGGTAACTTAAACAAAAATATGTTCATATTCTAAATATTTATAGGCCTATTATGAGCGAAAGAAAATGTATAGTAATTTCAGCAACATTCCAATAAAAAATCTTGCCGGTATAACCATTAGCAAAGCGTTTAAATTCTTAATTGATAACCTGTCACGCAAAATGTTAAAAAATATATGAGAGGTACTATTTGATGATATTATCAGTAAAAGCCATTTTTTAGTTCCCTCAAATGTAGAATGTGGCTATTCTTACACTGCAAATAAGTTGCTTGTTCCGATAGTATTTGAGGTATCAGTCTGAATTTTGCGTCCAATGTGGAAAATATGTCGTAATTCGATTCGTTTTAATTCGAGGAGTATGTAACCGTATCAAATCCACCGCAAATTATTTTTTTTTGAATTCTTTGGTCTGTCGCGTACTTATTCTACATCTACGAAGTACCGTGCAAGCCACCACTAGGGTGTGTGGTGATTCCACACCAGGCATGCAGCACTCGTTCCAGTTCAAATCAGGACTTCGCACGTTCCCCCGGCCGCTAGGCGCAGACCAAAAAGCAGTCAGGAGAACAGTGCGCAGTCCAACCGGAAACTGGGAGAGTGATACGTAAATGATCTTGCAAAAATGTAGAACAATGCTTTAGACATATCTAGCGGTTAATATTACTAATACTATTAATTTATGAATGCTACGAGATACTACTTCATGCAGAGAACAAAATAATACCGGACATTTCAAATGGAGTGATGTGTTATAGTGTTTACCTATTCGCTTAAATTCCGCTTATGAACGAAAACATATTTCAATTCCACTCCCCTTTACACTCCATTAGATCCCACAATAGTAAGCCTTCCTTCCCGTCAATACTTCCAACCTTTTTTCACTCCCTAACAACCATGTTTCAATATGTAAATATTATTTGTTTAATAGAATATCCGTGCTTGAAAATGGTGTAATACATCGAAACTGGTTGCACAAACCAATATTTAATGTAAAAAAGTGGAAAACTGAAAATTAATTACATTCTAATGGATCAATTCCACCACATCTGCCCGAAGACAGCTTTATTTATTTACTTATTGTTGACTCTGGCGTCTTAGATACTTGGAAATACGTCGGAATTGCAAAAAAAATTGTGAAACCCTGCACCAAATTCCATTTTTAACACGCTTTTATTAGCTTCACCTGTACGTTAGTTTGTTTGTAACCGTCTCCTTTGGACTCGATTTGGACCCACTTTGAACGATCAGATTTCCTTTAAACTTTGTAGACTCTTCAAGGACCGATGACAATACAATAATTTGATAAGATTTTCTCAATATTCTAATCAGGATCGCCAGGATTAATAATTTTCTTCAATTGAACAGATCCTTTGCGTGAGAATTAGAGGGATAGAGTTAGCTCCATCAGTGTGTTGATCGGGTGTTGTAGTGGTTAGCGTCGTCAACTCTCACCGAGGGGGGCCAGAGTTCGTGGCTCAATGAAGGACGTTTTTCTTGTTGTCTTTAATTTGATCGTTTAACGGATAGTTATAATTTAATTTTAATTGCAGCAAGCTTAGACGGAAGAAGAATTTTTTATCGTCGTATTCGCTTTTCGTATTTGCTATGAAAAACACTCTTTAATGACAACTCAAACTAAAAAGTGAAAAATAAATATAGTTAAAAAAACAAAAAAACTCGCTTTAATGATAACCCAAACTAAAAAGTGAAAAATAATTCTTAATATAGAAATAAAAAAATAAATGAAAAATATTAATATTATCGTGAAAAAAGCGTGGGGTGCTCGATATATCAATTCTTGAAAATATTCAATCGGTACGATTAGTAGAAAAATGGTACTAGAAATATGGCTCAAAGCATAATCTTTTCCCGCATTTTCCATTCAGTAATTTGGGTAAACAATTACAAAAGGCATATCAAATTAACTAAGCAACGGAGCACCCCACGCTTTTTTCACGATAATATTAATATTTTTCATTTATTTTTTTATTTCTATATTAAGAATTATTTTTCACTTTTTAGTTTGAGTTATCATTAAAGCGTGTTTTTTAGTTTTTTTTAACTATATTTATTTTCTTGACCTAGGTCTCCTGGTAGTCAGTCACCACTCCACGGGAGGCAACGGGATCGCGTGATAGCATACGTAGGTATGCATCGATCTTAGCGCTGATGTGTGGAGGGAGGGAGCGATGGGGGAGGGTAAGGAGGGGCAGAAAGGGGAAATTTAGACGTATCGAAACCCATAAAGCTATTGATCCGGAGCAGTTAATCGGAGGTCGAAGCGTGCGGTTACGGAAAATGTGTTCGCGACCACCAGTTGGCGCGGTCATTGGGAAAACGGAACAGACAGACAGACTGCGGTGGTTTTGGAAGGGGAGCCTCGCTCAAACCAAACACTTCGTTGTCCCTCCGAAACGATTGCAGTTTCCTGGCGTGCCGAAGTATGTTTCTGTCATTTTTGGCAGCGTCAAACTCTCGTCTAATAACGTTTACGGACCGTGGTCTATTGGCGTCCTCGACCTGTTTTCCGTGAAATGTGGAACCATGATTTCCCCGACAGATTGCGACTCGGATAAAAAAACACTCTTCGTCGATGGTGTATGATTGATCGGTCTGTGACGGAGGAAAATACAAAATGAAACTAGGACTACGCGGAGAATTTATTCACAAATGGCGAAGCGTAGTGGGAGAAGGAATTTGATTTTATCGCCGATCTCACCCTTATATATGTATCGGAAAACTCTTTTCAAGCTTGGGTGAGAAATCAGGATTCAGCCGGAAGCAAATGTTCTGAAACATTTACTAAAACCAGCCAGCATATTATACAACACCAAGCAATATTAAATACCAACAATTTAAGGGTCTGCCAGCCGTTTGCGAAACTTCCACTCCGGAATCAATGACAAAATTTCACAAGTAGATACGAGAAGTCAGGCTCTCAGAGAATAATTCCTCTCGCGTTGTAAAGATCTAGATTGGGAAAGTAGGGTCAACGAAACCAAAACTGACCGACCCAGAACATGGGTAAGATTGTGAGCAAGCAAGTTCTGCCAGAAAAAAATGTATTTACAAGGATTTTAGCACTCTTTATATATTTAATGTCATCAATGGTGTTGTTTTATAAATAATACTACAATGTTCTAATGCAGGGGCCTTCAAAATACGGCCTGCGGGCCACATCCGGTCCGCAAGGTTATTTAATCCGGCCCGCAGAACAATTATACGGAAATGTGCGGCATAAGTTTTGTTTGATTTCGGTCGCCACTTGTAATTAATTAGCGTTTCAAAATTGAAACCTCAGTTTAATATGATTTTAAAAGCACAAACACAGTAACATCATTCATATTTATGGTTATGTAATGAAAGCATGAGAATTCACTGGTAGTGTTCATCGTCATCAATATACGATAATTTAATTTCACATGCTCTGTAATTAGTTAATTAAAATTGTTATTCACGTATTTCATTTATGAAAATGTTTTTTCACACAAGTATGTTGTTTCAAAGATTGAAGGGTACCTTGATGCAAAAGTTTTGACATTAGGAAAGTCTTCCTTGGGCAAAAACTGGTAAAAATCCACCAGTCCTTCTTTGAACTTGTCCCTAAGGAGGTCATTTGCTTGCAACTCAATGACCTCCAGCTGCAGTTCATCTGGCAACTGGCCACATCTGCTTCAAATGGGTTTTGAAACACTCTCACTTCTTTTGCCTTTGAATCCAAGTCAGAAAACCGCTGCTGAAACTGCAGCTGGAGGTCTTTGATGATCTCGCATGCAAATGACCTAGGGAACTCAACTGTTGCTTCAGCCATGAAGACCTTGCACTGCTGTAGTGCGAAAGTTGTAAGTCTGTACTTGTTCCAAAAACAAGACAAGTTTGGATCTGGAAGCTTTAGTAGGGTGTATAGATCAGAAACTAGATTTTCCTCTCCTTGTAGATTAGGTTCAGAAAATTTAAATGACTAGTTATGTCTGCAGAAAAGGCCAATTTACATACCCACTCTTCATCAGACAGTAATGGCTGTGGCTTGTATTTACTTTCAATGAAGTCTCCTATTTCCTTTCTTAACTTAAATACTCTGCTCAGAACTTTCTCACAACTTAGCCATCTTACTGCTGTGTAAAATGGTAAACCTTGCAATTCTGTGACTGTATCTTTCAACATGTCTCTGAACTGTCTATGGTTGAGCCCATGTGACCTTATTTAATTCACAATATTCACCACCGGATTCAGTACACTGCTAATGTTCACATATTTAGCACACAAAGCTTGCGGGTGAATAATACAGTGCAGGAACATTGGTAGTAGAATGTTTTTCTCATTACACATCCGTTTCACTTGTCCAACCATGTCTATCTTTATGCCATTCATGTTCTTTCCTTCATCAACAGTTAGAAAACTGAGGTTAGTCCAGTCCAAGTTAAAATCTGCAAATGTTTTTTTCAACTCATTTAATAGGTATATCCTCTCCGGTAACAGTGTCATACATGCTATGTAGTGAAGCCAGCTCCTGTATTATGTTCTTGTCTTCATCCACACCTCTAATGAAAACTTGCAGTTGAGAGGTGGAACAGCTGTCCAGCGATTCATCCATTGCAATTGAAAAATGGTGAAACTTACTTGCATTTTACGCTATTTGAATCACAATGTTGTCACCCATGCCTGAAACACGGTGGCGTATTTGCACCCAACTACATTTTCAAATTGTTTTGACTTTTCTGGGAAAAGTTCCTCAGCCACCTCCAACAAACATTCCTTCACTACTTCACCATCTGTAAATGGTTTGCCACTTATATCCAGGACGTAGGCAACTTTATAACTGGCCTTAGTTAAGGATTCCTTTTCATTTGAGGATTTACTGGACAATGTCCTCCGAGATGTGAGTTGATTCTGTAATTTAGAAAACTCCATGAAAAATGCCATTTATTATATATATATATATATATATATATATATATATATATATATATATATATATATATATATATATATATATATAACAATATATAAAAACTTCGTCACTAGGGTGACTAAAAGGAAAAAAAACACTTAAAAAAAAGAACTCACACGGGTTTTGTATATTTCGGTGGTCACCGCCACCTTCTTCAGCGAGAGGTAAAGGAAGAATTCTTCCTTTACCTCTCGCTGAAGAAGGTATATATATATATATATATATATATATATATATATATAAAATTGACTCGATACATTTCTGAAGATGGCAGTCGTGCTGCCGAAATATCAAAAACGTGTGAGTTTCCTTTTTTGTGTGTCCCTATATTTTTTACCTTGTGACGCCTTAGTTGGTATTATATATATGTATATTTATTTATAAAATAAATGGCATTTTTCATGGAATATGGTACGTGTATGTGCTCCAGAGAGACGTGAATAAAATGAACACGTTCTGACGCACAGATCGCGTCAGAAATGTAACGCTGTCCAGTTCGTATTTATTTCTCCATTATTAAAAAATAAATTTATTTCTCACTAAAAGTAATACTTTTATGGAATCGCAAAAATAAACCTTCAGTTGTGAAGACTTTCATTGCTTTGAGGCAAACTATTCAGGTTTAACCGTCAATATGGATTATGTGAGTCGCTAAGAAGATCAGTGTGTGAAACTATACTTTAGCATGTAAAATAAACTTTTTGCATAATTTGTATGACTATATTAACTTCATGCTGCTTGCAACTGCTTTTACTTTAAAATAAAATTTAAGTATATTTTCTGTAAAAAATCTCACTCAAACTACTCTAATTGAGAAATTTCATTTTGGAACTGTCATTGATAATGGAAGGATTTGGGTTTGAAGGTCAATATGAAATGCAGCTGCTGTAGAGTACCTAGTTCTTGCTCTGCTGTGGCAGTTGCCCGTTCTTGTATGGTTCTGAACGTTAAGTCATGTCAATTTATCTCCACAGCGAAAAATCAGAATGGCTAGCTACTTTTTTGATTCTCATTTTTTTAAATTCAGTTTTGGTTGTTATATAAACATTTATTCGCTGTAATTATACTCATTTAGCGCACTAATTAGTTTAAACTTATGGTTAATATAGAATAGTTAACTTTTTATGATTATTTAAGTGGTTTTTATTGGAATTTTAAAATATGTTTACAACCTTCTCCTTAATTTCAACTACAAAAAAATTAATGGAACGCTTCTTTGAGACTGTTGAATTTAATGAAAGTAGCAACCAGAATTGGCTACTTTATTTTCTTTATTTGTAGCGCATGGCAACAAATGCAATTAGATTAACTTTTATGCGAAGGAATAAATTTTAATGATGCATTCCTCCTCAAGAAGAAGTCCACTTCGACGCTCAATCAGTTCTGCCTCTCTTTCGTCTTGTTCTTTCCGTAGCTTTTGCGTCTCCCAACTCTCTTCGTTTTCACTTGGCCTCACAGACTCACGGTATACTTACTCCCGAGTGTAGTCGAACTAGATTGGACGATATCGTCGTGGTATCCATTATAGGAATTTTCACAACAGATGTCATTTCGTCCGATACCTCCAAGAGATTTCCAACAAGAGTTCCCGTAACGGGTAACCCTGATGCGGGTTCTGTGTTTTACTCTTACGAAGCCTTTATCCGAACAAAGGGTTCCGTAAGGATTATTGTAAAACGATTATGAAATATTGACTCGATCCTCCAGGGGTGATAATGTCTTTCTCCCAAGGCTGATATTGCATGCAAGTGATGCTGGTACTCTGTTAAATTACGGCAATGACATTTATCCCTTCGTTTATTATACTTTGTCATCATCACGAGATCAAACGAACAAACGTTTTATGAAGTCGGAGTTCTTTTTTTTACTCATGGCCGATTTGAACTTTGTTTTCCGAGTAAAATCCCATCTCGTGGCATGTTCTCGGGGTTTTTAAGGGAATATTTTCTCTGAAAATGAGGGATATGGTGCAAATTGCGTCTTGCGACAAGTAGTATAGCCATCGGTATAGTAGATTACTTTACGGCTGCGCATCGCACTGGTGTGCAGTATCTTTATTAAGTATCACGACGAACTGTTCTAGCGGTTCATACAGGTGGTTTGAGTGCCAGCCTATACGAAGTTATGTACCGCTAGTGTATTTTGCCACGGAACTCTAACAAAATACTGGAAAATGTACATGCACCCTCCATTTATCTCGCCATGACATTTAAAAGGATGCATCAGTTGATGCGATAGGAATAAATTTATTTGTACTAATAATATTTATTTTTTGACTTACCTCAAGTTTTAAAAGACGTGAAACTTAAAGCTATTCAAACCTTTTTCGTAAGATGGGCACATGGCGTTTGTGGTGTTTGGGAGATGCTGTTAATTAATTTTCTCCCAAAAATCAATGTAATAATGAACAATTCTTTAAAATTGGGTTTATGCGCTCATTCTTTCAAAACCTTCAATTTTTCTGTATACTTGCGAAAAAAACTCGGAGTTTTTAGAGACATTTTTATGATATATTTGCGACCTTAAGGTAGTTTGAGCAAAAAATCAATTCACATAGAATTTGATGAATTTGGCCTAATTTAAAAAAAATATCTATCATATTTCCAATTATATGAAAATACTAACCCCTTGCCGAACTAATTTTCGAGCAATTTCCCTGAAAATGTAAGCTGTTTTACATGGGATATATGATGGCTGTTCGCTCCAGAGGGAGAATATTAAAACAAGTAGGAACTTCTAGCACTTAGATTTCGTCAAATGACTATTGGTGTGTATATTGCATCTTTTCTCAACTATTTATAAAAAATAATATATTACTCACCGCGGTAATTTTTTACAGAATAGCAAAACAAACGTGCTGCTTTGAAGGGTTTTCAGCCGTACGGCGGGAAAAAAGTTAGAGACTTATGTAGCTTTATTTATTTAATTACTGAGAATATTTGGTCATATATAATTATATCTTTACGCCATTAATTCTACAATATTTATTTCATACTTCTTACGCATACTGAAATTTTAAATTTTTTTTAATATGGTCTCCATTATGACTTGGGAACTATCTCGCTCAAATCCCCTTAAGGGTTTTTTTCTTTGAATTGGGGACTTTTTTTCCTCCCTCTGTTGATATGATGTAAAACATTCATTTTGAGGGAGCTTGGAAGGTTGATGAAACCAATTGTATCTCAATTGTACGGGATTTCAAGCGATTTATTACCATTTGTTGTCCCATATGGCGCTATGAGTATAATTTAGAGGCGAAATATAGAAAAAATTGGATCATAAACGAGTTTCTCACGCACCTCTTTTTTTGTGCCCTTTGGGACGGTTCTTGGGACGCGGGTTGTATTTGACCCTAAAAAACAGAGGAGCGGCACGCGAATTTTATGGGACTTGTGATATTTTATTTCACTCGACGAGGTTTTACCAATTCCCACATTTTCAGTTTTACTGTGAACTCCCGAAGTTGAAACTTAAAAATGCTGTGAGTTATGAGGGTTTGGCTGCGCGCCGCTCCGCGGGGGTATGTTATTTATTAAGGGTCTGACACTCATTACTCACATTACTCCAATGGTTATATTTTTCACCCAGAGCACTCTAGCGGTCAGGCGCTAACTATCAGCGCAACTGCGCGACCGGTATAATCTTTAATTGAATATCTGGCAGATTTAAGTAGGAAATTACCTATTTATATCTCAGGGGAAACTTAAAAAGGTAATTGTATAATCAATTCTGAATCCTGAAAAATCTGGAACTAGATTGCAGCGCAATAATGTCGTCCAGTCCTTCTCTTGGCGTTTTCGCAGTGTACTTTCTCGGCCATCTTCTTTGTTTACTTACGGTTGCGATGGCGATGTCTCGTGTGGTCCCAGGCGTATTTTAAATGTATGTACGCTGATAAACGTCTAACAACAAAAGGAATAATTACTGCATTTTTTCACAAAAAATAAAAGATTGATGGCAAATACATACAATCTTAATTTTTTTCACGCATAATTATTTTTTCCATTTGCGCCTGAAACAATTGGCGCCAGTGGTAATCCATACGAGATATCGCAATTCCGTCAGTCCCTTGTTATTTATATTCCTCGCTTTTAATCTCAACCAACGGACGTTCAATCTAACGCAATCTCTTCTTCTCACTTCAGATTCATGGTGGTTCTCATCTGCCTCATCTTCAGCGTCCTCTCCACCATTGAAGAGTACTCCAACTTCGCCAACGAAACGCTCTTCTGGATGGTACGTATTTTATTGAATGTTTTATTTTATATTATCATATAATAATTATTTATTATGCCCCTTTTCGTGACCTGCGAAAAAGAGGAAAAGCGAAAAATTTGGAGGAGTGGAAATGAGATGGAGATTACCTGAATATGCCACTGTCTGAACACTCGAAGTAAACTTATAGGCGATAGGGAATTATGTGGTGAGTGCTTCGCACGATAATAAAATGAGTTTAGTAATCGTATTGTTAATTTTCTGTCGGTTAAAAATACTTTAAGGAAAAAGGATTGCACGAATAGCCTCGTTTGGTCCATGCTACGCGCATATTAGCGTTTCCATCAAGCCTGTCGTTTGCTTGAATAACATTTAACGAGAATTCATGCGACCGATCCTGGTCAATGTCAAGTGATTATTTATTATTAGCTACGCAAAGCAGAACCATTGAAGAAACTCATAAAAATTTGAGCTGATGTAAGAGATGTAAACTTTTATGACGGCCAGACAGCACAGGTGAGGGTGGCTGACAGAGAGTCAGGGTGGGGTTAAAGGTTGCAGGGTGAGGCTAGGTTGCTAGAGGTCGGCCTTACTTCATAATATCTATGCCGAGGAAATTGCAGGAGAGGCATGGGAAGAGAAAATGGTAATTTGGGATGTGGGGAGAGAATATGGGAATCAAAGAATGAGGAGACCTTGTGTAAGAATGTAAAGTTGGCGAAGAGTTTAATACGGAGTGTGGCGTAGTGTGGTGCAGAAACCTGGGGTCATATTCATGGTCGAACCTCGTAAAATCCGTGAATGTGACGTCACTTCCCCCTGGCAAATCTCAACTTTTGTGTGGCCAACTATTTGAAATTTTAGAGGCTGTGACGTCAAACTTTCGTCACTTTCGAGGCTCGGAAATTCCGAGAACATACAGAATAGCCCCCCAGAACACTGATAAAGAAGGAAGAAAGTAGAATACAGGCGTTTGAGATGTTTTTGTGGGGGAAAGTGGAGGAGATGCGATAGGTGAAAAGGAAGACGAACTAATAATTTCTTGGTATTGTGGAGGAAGCTTCTGAAGGAGAATAGGGGACTTGAGTAGGTGTAACGAATACTGTAATTATAGTGGATAGAGTGTAACCCAGCGGGGAGAGACCATGCAGAAGACATTCATGAACTAATTCAAAAGTAGTCCACCACTGAATTATCCTGAGCATACAACCATAGGACGTTCATTGAATGTTCAAGTGTGAACTATTCATTTGAGACTGTTCATAGATCGTTCATTGAATGTTCAAGTATGAACTATTCATTTGAGACTGTTCATAGATAGTTCATTGAATGTTCAAGTATGAACTATTCATTTGAGACTGTTCATAGATCGTTCATTTACAGTCCACGAAGTGTTATTAAAAAATTCTTCTTGTTTGAACATTCAAAGAACATCTTTAAACCTTTCAAACAAACCATGTCAAGTTCAAAATCTTGTTAATTGAATTGAACTCACAGTAATATTGCATTTATATTCGTACTATGTGGCATTCTAGGTTTCAATTAATTAATGCCAAATAACTGCTATCGAGATGTGATGGTATTTCCTCAGACTATCCAGGAATTGCCATTTAATAATTATAGTTCTCGAAGTTACGTTTATCCACGGAAATGACTAGGTATATTCGACTTTCTTTACGTCAATACTTCAACATCGGGTGCTAGAAAATGCGCGTAAAGTCGTAGGGTGCCTAATAATGCGACATGGGTACAATGACGTTAGTAAGATACAAAATAGGATGTTATAACGTACTAAAATTACGTACCGTAATTGCACATGCATAGTAATTAATTGCGAATTATATTTTTTTTAATTGGGAGAGCAGGGAAATCAGTGGAGAGGCAATACGATATGAATCGAGAATCATTTCACGAGAACTATTTTTTTAAACATTCCTTCATGGTTCATATGTTATTAATTCACAAACAATTCAGCCGCAATTCATCTACGTTGAACATTCTATGAAGTAATCCAATGAATGTTCTTTACACTAACTGTGAGTGCCAATTGAACGTTCATTGAATGTACTTCTTGAATGATCTTTGAACGTT
This sequence comes from Pyrrhosoma nymphula, assembly GCA_963573305.1. Taxonomy (NCBI): domain Eukaryota; kingdom Metazoa; phylum Arthropoda; class Insecta; order Odonata; family Coenagrionidae; genus Pyrrhosoma; species Pyrrhosoma nymphula. Next base: position 109,008,021 of record OY754334.1, on the reverse strand, counting down.
TAAAAAGTCTTCAATGAACGTTCTCTGAACATCTTTTGGACAATTAATTCCCCACTTGGAATAGAAGTAAGAACTTATAGTAGTGAGTTAGCCGGTGGTTGGAACAGGTAATGAGGGGTGAAGGGATGATGAAAAGCCGTGATAGATGTGGGGGAAGATTGGTAAGTGGGGAAGGAAGAGAATAGGCTTTACAGACGGGATGAAGACAGGTAGAACTTATACTGAGATGGAGACAAAAATATTGCAAAGAGAAAGGGACCTGCAGCCATGAAAGTCTAGAAGACCATTTACTTCATCCATCCAAACCTACCTTAACCGGTACATCACTCTATTACTAATGATACAGTAACACAGCATTAATTCTCAAACTACTATTATAAAATTAAAGTAATTCGCGAAATAAAATTTCTTTAGCCTGGAAGATATGTATGCATTGCAGAAAGTGAACTTGTATCATGACTTCAGGCACATTCATGCTTGAGGTCTTCCCCTGCAAACTTATTTTTAATGCACTAGTGGTAATTTTCCGTTATAACTCAATGATATAGAATTACTATGTATTTGGAAAATATCTTTTGGGCAGCCAAAGTGTCTTCGCTTTCGCTATTTGACATCAACTAACTAACTAACAGAAATACGGCGTTTGATTGAAAATTTAGATTTTTCATTGTTGTGAAAATAATTAATAACGGCAGAGATAAGAAGCGAGTACCTGGAGGCTTATTAGCTAACTTTCGTGTTTCCGCGTCCGATTTCCGATACCGATTTCCGATTCCGGTTTCCGTTTCCGATTGTCGTGAACGGAAACTGTCAGAGCGCTGTCCATTTGGCATTTCGGTACTTGGTCAACGGAATCCACCGTCGTTCCTTGTTCACGACGGGAGCTACGAAAATCAACAGGGTTGCCACGTAGTCATCACAATCTTCCTGCCGGGCTACGTCATAGATTCAATGACGCATCACTTCTGAGCCAATGAGAGAAATTCATGAAGCATTTGTTTCATCGTCTGCATCATTTGAAAATTATGGAGCGCGAAGGAGGTAAGTCAATAAGTTTATTCAGTATCTATTAACTTTCTATGTGTATTTCATGATGTCGTTAGAAGGCGACGCGCGTTAAATCATGTAATTATTTCGTGGAATAATACGATTGTCCGTTTCAGTAACATCACGGTCACTTTCTCCTTTTATCATTAAAATCTTCGAAGAGCTGAAGTAGTAGTTTACCTATATTATGTTATGAACCTATACAATTTCACAAAGAATTTTCCTTAACTCATCATTAGAAAGATTTCTTTAACTTTTCAATTACATTACGGTGTTTTTTCTTTTTCTTTTAAAAATTTCCACGAGGTTCCCCAAAATGGTAGCGTTTTTACTAAATTATTTTATGCACATAATAATAATATTTATTTAGTTTTCCCATGTAACCATAAGAAATATCTCAATGTCATAGGGAAACGTAGTGTGAAATAAAAAACTAAAAGGTCATAAACTGAATCATAAGAATAAACAAATACAATAAACTTGTATGCTCCTATTCTGTTACTTATTGTCTATTTTAATTATATTGAGCATTCACATAGTGCGATTACAAATTTTATAAAGCACAACGGATATTTATTTTTTTTTTAAATATAGTAGTGATAATGCAATTAGGTAGTATAAAGCAAACTCAAAAACACCACTAAAACTAAAATGTTCTTCTAAATAAATTATTAAATCATGAATAAATTCAGTATTTACATTGTTTTCATCATTTACAATGTTCATTGACAGATTATTGTAATTATTAGATTAAATAGTATTCAGTATTTCTTTCCATACAACGTTTCTCGTGTGTCGAAGTTATTGAGTCAGGACGCTCTTGGGCAAATTGTTGCAAGGTTGATCCATCTTCAAAAGTTGTACGAGCTGCTTCCGCAAATTCGGGCCATTCAGGATTGCGCGTCATTGTGATAAAGAAGTCTGATGATCCATGTCGACGGACAAAGGCCATAGCTTCTTCAAAATGTTCAGTGTAAAAACGTGTCGATCTAGGAAACGAAGAAGGCGAAATAATCCTTTCACCAAAAACAGCATAATTTTTTTCAGCCATTTCACCCAAAAATTGAATCGCTCTTGTACAGTTTTCTGCAAGTATTTTTTTAAATTTGCTGTAATCCATTGGATACTGTCATGTTCCACTCTTATATTAGTACCAACCAGATATTGCTGAAAATGTCGACCATCAAAATGCAAAGCATTGAACTTCAAAAGGCGGAGATCAGCATTTCTTAGGTTGATGTCTGAAGGAAAATATTTGGCAAGTTGAGGTCTAAATGCTAATCGGTACTGAGGTAGTTCAAATCTAGTCAAGTTTTCATGACTGATATAAGGTGTTCTTAAAGAAATAATAATACAGAGAATTCAAAATTGCAAAATTTGGGTAAAATAGTGGATAAGTAAAGAGCCCAACACGACTGTCAATATTATTCATGGTAACTAAAGATTTCCCACGTTTACGAATAATTAACTCTTTATCTGGAAAGCTTTGGTCAGCGTTGAGGGTAACAATGGCACAAACTTCATTCTGAAGGGGGATGTTAAATCTTCTGTGATCAACGGCAGCTTAACATAAGGCGGCTCTAAACCTTCTGCAGCAGCGCGTCTATTAGCTTTTTCTTCTATTTCCCACATTAACATGAAACCAAGAACAAACGGATTTTCAGATCTCAAAAAATGTTCCAAGAGACTAATTAGATTCTCGCTGATGCCATGGTTAATGGCATTGTTTATGTGAGCACTAAGAGCATTCTGATTATCCAAATGTAAATCTGTCCATATTGAGGCCGTTTAAATTTTCCATCATCATTTTGAGTAGGGTGAGCAGCTACATTAAGTTTGTAATAAACTTGACCGCTAGCAATTTAACTATAAACACCTCGACCGTTGACTGTTCGATCGTCATCTACGTTGAATGAAGCCATTGCAAAACATGAATTCAAATTTCGAAATCTTTCATAAAAGTCATAAAAAATGGATGACGTCGAAGAAACGATTGCGCTAACTCGTTCTGAAATTCTGAATGTGGTAGATATATCCCACCATGCAAGCAGCAGTCCCCAAACGAATCTCAATGAAGTCGATTTGACACACGTTCTTCGGGAAAATGCAATGTTCCATAGTGAATATAAGCAACACTAAAAGGTTTCAAACTATGGTAAGAAATATCAGCCGTTGTAGCTCCCTTGTAGGAACTTATTAGGTTTAGCCGTAATGCTTGTTGTCGTCTTGAATTTCGCCGGCGTTCTTCTTCCAATCGTTGATGATGATCATCATCAAACTCTTCTGTACGCCTCTGAGCCGCTCGTTCACGCATGTCTTGAAGCCGCTAATTTTTTTGTGAGTCTGATTCTTCTGTTCTTTGGTTACTTTGTCGTTGCCTTATCTTTTACAAACGTATTTCCCTTTGCTCGTTTGATTCTCCACTTCTCTGGATTCGTGCAAGATCACGTATCATTTCTAAATACTCTAGACGATCATCGGAAGACTCATATTCTTGCCTCATTCTTTTCTGATCGTTCCTCTCTTGAGAGTAAGAATCATTTAGTTCAGTCATCATTTCAAATATCTAATAAAGAAATAATATTTCTTTACATGTGGTTTTTGATACCCGGCTTGGTCTTGCTGATGTCAGAAAATGTACTTCATTTTTAGGAATTAAACTACTTGAGGTACCAGGTATTGAGTCATTAACTTGTTCTATTTGCTCCGGAATAAAATTCTTTGAGGTACTGTGCATTGGGTCATCACCTTGTACCATTTGCTCCTGAATTTCTCTTTCAGGTTGATCTGTAGATCGGATCAATATATTCTACAGCCCCTGGAGGACTCACGTAAACACTTTCAAAATTACGTGGTCAATACCATTTACTCTGTTGCAGCCATTAACCACACATGGAGAGTTTGGTTTGAAATATATTCCAGCTAAAATTTCAAAGTACATCTGTAAAAGAGATTTTTTTAAAGAGGCGTAAATGTCCTCGCCATGAATTTCCATTCCATGTCTATGCTGCGGTTTCCAAGTAAATAAAATATTAAATTGTTGAAGTATTGCAAAGATTTGAGATTTTCGAGCTAAAAACTAAAATTCCTGGAAAATTCGATGGGTATACGGAAATTGAAGGCAAGAGTTAAAACATTTGTTCTTCAATTTATCTTTTGAATTTGTATCAGGATTGTAAGCAATTAAACAAATCAAAACAAAGAAACCGCTGTATAACAAACATGGTGTAGCCTAGCCTTTTTACATGTTAAAAATGCAAATTATTTTTGCCCAATATCTTGTTAAAAAGTTTTCCCAGAGTCAAGACCTAGATAAATCGCTTTTTCGTACCCTATATTAGTGAATTTGTAACTTTCATCAAAATCGTTAGAGCAGTTTTCGAAATGAAATTTACATATATACACACCTGGCATCCTGTTGCCTCTAAATCTCCAAATTTTGAAATTTCCAAAAAAATACAAGTTATTTTCTGGAAATTTTGGGAGTCAATAACAACCTATCCTTAACTCCAGGCTCCACTGGTGATATGCAGAAGTTTCACTGGAAGGCATTGATGGCGAAGATCCAGAGGATCGGTCCTGTATAAACTGCAACAGCTTCGGGCGAGAGTGAAGTTTACGAAATCGGTCGGAGTACTGCGATGTGGAAGGCAACGGGAAACCACCACATTAACCTCCCTAGAAAATGCAGCCTTGCATTCAAGTATGACGTGATGGCATTCTTCCCGGTAAAAAATTCCGGAGGTAAAATAGTCCCCCAATCGGATCTCCGGGTGGGGACTACTGGGAAGGGTACACCAGTCAAAGGTGTTAGATGCAGGATAGAGACATGGAACGTGAGATCATTGGGGGTGTGCGATAAATTGGAGAACTTGAAGATGGAAATGGCCAGACTGAGTTAGACATCGTAGGAGTGAGCGAGATCAAGTGGATGGGAGCAGACGACTTCTGGAGTGACGGGTATAGAGTCATATACTCCAGCGATAACCAGAAGATTGCGGGAGTTGGATTAATCCTGAAGAAAGAATGGGGAAGAAGAGTAAAGGCATATTGGCAGTACAACGAAAGGATAATGCTAATAAAGATAGAAGGAGAACCGACAGACATAGTAATAGTGCAGGTGTACATGCCAACGTCCAACCATTCGGAAGAAGAACTCGAAGAAATGTACGAGCAACTAGAAAAGGTCCTGAGCACAGTCAAAGAGAAGGAAAACCTGATAATAATGGGAGATTGGAATGCAGTGGTTGGATAGGGAAAGGATGGCACAGTAGGAGAGTTCGGGCTGGGGAAACGGAACGAGAAAGGAGAAATACTTGTGGAATTCTGCAGTGAGAAGAACTTGGTACTGGCAAACACCCTCTTCATGCAACACCAACGGAGAAGATACACTTGGAAGATGCCAGGAGATAGAGCCAGATACCAGATTGACTACATCCTGGTAATACGAAGGTACAAGAACCAAGTGAAGCATTGCAAGACTTACTCCGGGGCGGATATCAACAGTGACCACAATCTGGTGGTAATGGAAAGTCAACTGAGATACAAGAAGATAAGAAGGAAGACATGAGAACAAAGATGGAACCTAAAGCCACTGCAAGAGGAGGAAAGAAGAAGAACATTTGCTGTTGCCATTAATGAGAATGTGGAAATAGCAAAGGAATCCAGCCAAAGTGTAGTAGAGAGGTGGAATAGCCTCAAAAAGACCATCACAGAAGTAGCAGAGGTACAACTATCAAGTAAGCCAAGTATCAAGAAGTTAGAATCCATGGATGATGGAGCACATCATAGTCCTCATTGAAGAAAGAAGAAAGTATAAGAACGCAAGAAATGAAAGAGAAGAAGTACTGTATAATAGGTAAAGGAATCAAGTTATCAGAGAATCGAAAAAGGCCAAAGAGAAATGGATTGAAAGCTGCTGCGAGAACATCAACGAAAATATGATGATAGGGAACTCAGAAACGGCATACAACCTAATCAAGAGGCACTTCGGAGAAAGGAAACCAAGATGCAAAAACTTCAGAGATTCAGATGGGAAACTGCTAATGGAAGATAGAGAAATCGACAATAGATGGAAACTACATTGAAGAGCTATAGCGAGGCCCGATCCCCCTAGGAGAAGCATTCAAAGATGATCAGAACCAAATGGAGGAAGACAACCGTGGACCAGGGATACTAAGAAGCGAATTTGAGAGAGCAGTAAGAGACCTGAAGAATGGAAAGGCGCACGGATAAGATACAATCAGCGGAAAAGTAATCAAAGCACTTGGTGAAAAAGCACGAGACACACTATATGAAATAATCCAAGATTGCTACGAATCCGGAAAGCTGCCAGAAAACTTCAAGAGGAGCTCAATGGTGACCATACAAGCAAGGGCTGAGAAATGCGAGGAGCACCGAACCTTGAGTCTAATGTCACATGCCTCCGAAATCCTTATCCGGATAGTAGGCTGAAGAATTGAAGGAAAAATTGAAGAAAACCTGTCAGAAAACCAATTTGGATTTAGGAAGAATAGGGGGACAAGGGAGGCAATACTATGCCTGAGACTACTGGTAGATAAAATGATCCACGTGAGCAAGCCATTGTATATAGCCTTCGTGGACTTGGAGAAGGCATTCGATAATGTCGAATGGAATAAGATGTCCAATACTATGGAAAAACTTGGCTTGGACTACAATGACAGAAGATTCATCAATCAGCTGTACAAGGACCAGCTGGCCACACTACGCACGCAAGATGGAAGAAATATGGAGGCAAAAATTAACAAAGGGGTCCGACAAGGATGTAACCTGTTACCAGCACTCTTCAATATGTACATGGGGGAAGAAATAATAGAAAAATAACAAGGAATCAAAGTGAATGGAGAATAAATGAACATGCTACGCTTCACTGATGATATCGAGATCGTAGGAGAGAACGAGGAAGACTTACAGAACTCACTGAACACAATTAAAAAAGTGTTCCAGGAATACAACATGAAAGTCAATAAAAAGAAAACCAAGATACTTGTGTGCGGAAGAGAGAAAGTAGTGGCCGACATCCGCCTAAAAGGAGAAAGATTGGAGCAAGTGGAATCTTTCACCTACCTCGGGAGCACCATTACCTGGGATGGAAGAAGCACGACAGACATCAAGCGTCGAATAGCCCAAGCTAAGACGGCATTCATGGCCAAAAGGTCGCTACTCTGCTCGAAGAGCATAAGACTGGAGACAAGGAAACAGTACGTGAAAACATTCGTGTGGGTAGTGGCACTCAGCGGATCAGAAGCATGGACCATTAGAAAAACTGACCAGAAAAGAATAGAAGCCTTCGAGACCTGGTGCTGGAGGAGGATGCTAACGATCAAATGGGCGGATAGGGTGAGAAACGAGGAGGTATACAGAAGAAATGGAGAAGAAAGGGCACTGTGGAGCACCATACGCCAAAGAAGAACACGGTGAGTTGGCCATGTTATGAGACACAACGATTACATAAGAAGCATAATGGAGGGAAAAATTGAAGGGAAAGTCCCCAGAGGAAGACCAAGGGACAAGTACTTGGGGCAAGTCAAGAGGGATACGGGGAAGAAGAACCATAGGGAAGTGAAGGAACTGGAATGGGACAGGGCGAAATGGCGAAGGGTGAAATGGAGGGCTGCAGTATACCAATCCTAGGATTGTAATACTATGATGATGATATACTCTTGGGTTCCTCTACTCTGGGTTTATATGAGTGCTCTGCTATGAGTGGCTGATGTAAAGAGCTATCGGTCTTCGCACCGAGTCAGGTCTTCCTTCCATGGTGTCCAAAGGATGGTCTTCCACGGCGGCCGATGTTTCGAGAGGAGACTTTCCCATCAACCATGAAGTTGATGGGAAAGTCTCCCATTAAAACGTCGGACCTGACGAGGTGTGAAGACCAAGAGCTCTTTACATCGAGAGGTTACCTACTCCTTAAGCTCTCCTTGCCATTATCTAGCGAAATTCCTTCTTTATTTCACTGTTTAGTCTCCCTGGTCCTAGTTTAACCTTCTCAACGGAGCTTCCTTTCTCATTATTAAATTTCTGAGATTTATAATTTATATTATGTAGTTCCTTCCATTATTTTCCTTTCCTGTTCACATTCAATATATAGTAATAATAATGATTATTACTCAACAGAGTTAGACATACATTAATCTTTACAACATGAGTAATATTAGGTAGCCTAAAAGGAGGACCTGTATTAAGACTAACATCATTTGCTCATTAGTTATGCGTTAGTTTTTACATAATTGAACATGGAAAATAGATTCACGAAATTACATGAAGTTATCAGTTCTTTCAGCAGAATTTACAAGTTTATCACAAACAATTATAATAAGGTATCCTCTATTCTTTCTTGAGTAAATAGACAAGATTGTATATTTTTCTTAATTGTATTAACAGATTTAGATTTAACTCATGAAGTAGGCAATAGATTGTACACTTTAGGTCCTACAGACAAATCGCAGCCACCCCGCGTTTACTAGCGTCACCCACGCTTTATCCATCTATACCTATCACTCCAATAGTCACTGCTGCCCTTCCTTCTCCCCTTGTAAAACTTCAGCACATTTATTTTCTCTTCCTCAATTTTCTGTGCGATATTTTCTCTCTTCCCTGCCCTCAGCATTGCTCTTGCATTCAACGTTCCCATTTTCATTGCTGTCACTAGTCGGCCTCGAGAGTTCATTGGAACGCGACGGCCCTCCTACCACGCCAGGGGGATGGAGTTAATAATTAGTGATCATGCAATTTTAACGGAATGCGATCTGCGTATTGATTTTAATGTCCGTGGGTAATCAATAACATTCTTAAATTATAACATGCTTTCATCATTGTGGTTACGACGTGGAGTGAATAGTCTCGTTGAATTTATGAAACCCATATATTAGTTGCCTAAAATACTATAAATGTTATCATAGAGTAAACATGGAGTATAGAGTATAAAATTACTCTGTGATGTCATTTATCCTACCCGGCGGTATTATTCACTCACAATGGATGAATATGGAGGTAAGATTTTGTGATTGGGGTAAAGAAAAAGTTTTTAGAAGTGACTAGAGCTAATTAGGAGAGAAGGACATGTAAACCACTGCCCTGTATATCTCACAATGCATGGCTGATGATCCAAAATCATCTCTCAATCGCTCCCTCCTTTCCGATGGACTATAAAAACTTGGCGTGCTGTAGAGCACAAGTATACGGTATTCATAACGAATGAAATCATTAACCTGGTCCAAAATTCCATCCCCGATCCATCGAATTCAGACCAGGTGCTTTAGTTAATTAAGCTAATCAGCCGTATCGTATTCATCAACCATGAATAGTTGTCGATCATTCCAATTTGTTCAGGGGATCTGGGTTCGAAAACCAGAACAGCAGTAATATATTTTTCACCAAAGCCCTTACTCAAACTGAGAGCCAAATTCAGCGAAAGAAATGAATCCACAGAAGACGATGGGAGCGACTCAACCATAGTTCGCTTGAAGGTAAGAAAGGTAGAAAATATCAATTGGGAATATGTGATGTGAGATGGAGTATCAGCGGTGACTATTGAAGCTATTGTGATGTTGTCATTAATAATAATTATAGTAATAATTTATTTGTCCAAGTATCTTACAAAGAAGATATAAGAAACGTCACAAAAATACAATAGTTCAAAGAATATTGTCATAGCATGCTCACAAAAAATATTAATATTTTAATGTCTCATATGTCACAGCATAGATACTAATACGTAACAGAAATATAATTTTTTTAGTAGCACATATTCAATACTTGCATAGAGTAACTAAAAATATTTAAATTATTTTGTCAAAAATATATTCATTAACTTAATGGTAATGCTTTCCCTGAAGAATAAATTTATCTTTTCTTTTATTCTTTCACATTTGATTCAATGGCTTTTACATTTTGAATAAGTTTGTTTTATATTCTGAGACCCATTTCTCGTGGTCCCAACTTAGCTCTGTTAGCCCTTACTGAATTGTAATGAAGACTTTTCCGGTTTCTGGTTTCGTATCTAAGAAGATCAGAATTTACAACAAAAAAGATTCAGATTATGTCGCACAAAAAGTAAAATTTCTGTCGAAGGCGATAACAAATGCCAGGTAGGTGTATTTTTGAAGGCTTAATTTGAGGGTCGAGTGTTGAGCGACTGAATACTATTGCGTACATGATACTAAAAAATATTAACTTACGAAAGCAATGTAAGGCGACTCTAATTTTCGTTCACGTTTACATTCCCACACGGAATCCTAGGATAGAAATAGTAGACAAGGTATTAGACCTAAATACATGTGCAATGGAGCCGTTCCGCAAAACTAACATTCAATTATTTGGTAGAATTGGAGCGCAGAGTTTGGCGAGAGAAGGAAGGGAGATGTCCATATGCGTGGAATGGAGAAGGGAAAGAATGATTGCGAGTTGTTCATCATATTTTTTTAAATTATTATTTATTTATTGACACATAACATTCACAATAAACAAGTAGTTATAAGCTACTTGTAAATTGGTAGCTCGTCAAAATATTTATATATGGCAATTATGAAACATTAAAAAAATGTATATAAAACATCCACCCATGCAAAAATACTTTGAAGATTCATCAAAATAGCATACATGAGTGTACACAGGTCAGACTTTACGTTACTGTTTTCTGTAATTTTTTTACCCCCTACCACCTTCGTGGATAGCCGTAGTAATTTTTCCATTCCTCCCCCTCCAATATGTAACGCTGTCTCTACAAATGAAACTTTCAATTCAAAATATTCTAGAACGACATATCCACTGTGTCGATGACCCCTGTGACGTCACCAGATCACCATTTTATCCTCGAGAAGGTTAAATTGAAGGAAATTTGATGATATGAATACTTGTAACATTGTATACGCAATGGTTCAGTTACATTTAGTTAATGTAGAAGATTGGCGTATATGAAACACACCGCGCACTCTTTTGTGTTCAATTTTATTGTATTTACTACGCAATGTTGACGAGTAAGAAACGTAAACAGGTGCATTGCAAATGCTACGTAACTTTTAGTGAACCCTCTCCCCGTTGTTACCCACCATAGGTTTTTAGGCGACCGCCTCCCCCCAAGTTGGTAACGTAATTTATTAATGACTTCTAGGTTATATAATTATATTGCTAATGTAAATATTTTTTACAGAATCAAGTAGATATGGATACAACAGCTATTATTGATGCTTTAGCCATCCGTAGTGATAGTGAGAATGGTTTAGATTTCTCTGATGACGATGAAACGTTTTCCCAGAAACAAAACCAGATGTGAGTGACGAACCGGATGTGAGCGATGAAGAGGTACCGATAAATATGTCATCATTATCTGCAAGTCCTTCGACTAAAATAAGTGGTCCTCCCAAATACCGCAATGAACTATGGAAGAAGGGGAATTTGGCTCCACCAAGTAATAACTTCTTCCTCAACGATATTCTCGAGCTCAAAGAACCATATGATTTTTTCCAGTATTTCTTCTCAAACACACCGATGGAGAAAATTGTTGAGGAATCCATAAGGTACAGTGTGGAATTAAATCCTTCCAAGCCTTTTGAATTCTCAATTGGTGAGTTAAAGAAGTACTTGGGAATTTGTATCCTCATGTCGGTAATTCATCTTCCCAACGTTCAGTCTAACTGGAATGATACGACCCGAAACCATATTATACGGGGTACTATGCCTGTAAATGTTTTTGAAAATATCCGTCGATTCCTTCATTTCAATGACAGTAACCAAGCTATTCCAAAAGGCCAAGCCGGTCACGATCGCTTGCACAAACTGCGCTCTGTTGTTGACTCGTTGCGGGAAAGATTCATTTCTGTTCCACTAGAACATTCCATGTCAGTTGATAAACAGCTGTGTGCAACGAAGTCAAGACATTACATGAAACAGTACATGCCCATGAAAACTCATAAATGGGGCTATAACATTTTCGTACTTTGTGGTGTGTCCGGGTACGCTTATGATTTCGAGATTTACACCGGCCAGGAGAACGACGAAGCCAATCGGCGTGCTGAAGAGCCTGATTTGGGTGCAAGTGCGAATACAGTAGTGCGTCTATGCAGGTCAATGCCACAACATAAAAACTATAAGTTGTTCTTTGACAACTACTATACATCACTACCCCTGGTGGTTTACCTATACAAACGAGGAATTTAATCACTGGGGACATTACGAAGGAACAGAGTACAAGGTCTGAAGCTCTCGTCGGAAGTATAATTGAGAAAAATGGGACGTGGAACTTCAGAAGAGTGTACCACGACAGTAGAGGATGTAGACGTGTTGGCGGTGCAATGGATGGATAACAAAGTAGTCACTCTGCTCTCAACATTCGTTGACCAGCTACCACTCAACCAGGTCAAGCGATTCAACAAGAAGACACGAGATACAGAAGATATTGACTGCCCACAAATAATTACGATATACAACCATCACACGGGAGGAGTAGATCTCATAGACAGTATAATAGGGAGGTACAAGATTAAAATGCGATAAAAAAGTGGTACTTTCGCCTATTCTACCACGTTCTTGATGTCTCTGTCATCAAATTACGTTGTTTTAATTCATCATTTTCAAAAACTCCTCTTTCCTTACGATGAATGAATACGGCCCAAGTTTATTTTACTCCTCGCGACTACTCTACTAGTTAGATGAGTTCTATACATGGAAATGAGATTCCGAGTGTTATTGTCGCGGTCGGATGTCTCCTGCGTCCACGCGTGAGCCATTTATTACTGCTGGGTTTATCGGCCCGCACTGACGTCTCTGCAACGTAGTTGTACGAGTCCTCTTCCGCACGGAGGTGGCTGCGATACTTTTCCTCACTGTGATATGATAATTGATTTATGTCCTAGGATGATGCTATTAGAAGTATTTTTTATCTTCGCAAACGGTCCTGATATATGGTTAGATTAGGCTTGGAAAATGTATAATTAAGGTAGTTTGAGTGAAAAATCACTTCACCTAGAATTTGATGAATTTTACCTCATTTTAAAGAAAAAACTCATTTTTCGAATGATATTAAAAGATCAACCCTTTGCCGAACTACTTTTCGAGCAATTTCTCAAAAAATATAAGATATTTTACATGGGATAGATTACGGCTGTGCGCTCCAGTGATTTGAAAATATTTAAAAAATTAGGAACTTCTAGCACCTAGATATCGTAAAAAAAACTAACAGCGTGTAGATTGCATGTTTTCTCATCTATTAATAAAAAATAATCAATAACTCATCGGAGTAATTTTTACAGAATTGCAAAAAACCTTCTGTTTTGAAGGGTTTTGAACCATGCGGCGGGAAAAAATGAGTCAAGTTAGAGACTTATGTAGCTTTATTTATTTAATTACTGAGAATTGTGGTCATATATAATTATATCTTTGCGCCATTAATATTACAATATTTATTTCATACTTCTTCCAGGCGCTGAAATCAGGAAATAAAATTTGAATATGGTCTCCATTATGACTAGGGAACTATCTCGCTCAAACCACCTTAAATGACTTCCATTATATAACTAAAATTAGGCCGATACATTGGTTTTGTTAAAGAGGACTCATATTTTTCTAATCTAACATAATCTTTGGCACTTGAAAGGTAGGTTTTTCATAGAACACAGCAGTAACGGAAGGAAAAATGTGGAATACTCTGCCTTTCATCGGGAAGGCGAATGGTATATGGATGTTCGTTAACTCGGTAATCAAGCGTTGATATACGTAGGGTTGACATGTTATTCACCAGTCTTCCCTATATGGGATCATCTTTTTATGCTTTTATTTCATTGCCGACGGATTTTCTGTGAAAAATGTGAAATTATTTATGTGATAGAGCCAAAACAGTTTATTGTATTATTAAGCAGTGAATGGGGCGATTGTGGAGGGCATTTAAATAAATATTGATAATCGGGGTGATATGGTGTTTATAGCTCTGGCTTTTCATCTCGTGGGCCCAAATTCGTGTCCCAATGGTGGCGTAATTCTTTCCGTGAAATCCCGATCTCTGCTGTGGTGTAACGTGGAAAGTGGCACCCCAGTGCATTAATACTTGCAGCTGCTTGTTCATGTCCCTAACTCTGGAGTACCGAGTTATAATCTCGTTACAAACAGGACAGCTGAACCCTTCTGGCTCCCGCTGAGTAGGCAATCCCTCTAGGCCCGCCGTAAAAGCTTTCGATGATGCGAGATACAATTTGATACGTTTTCGATTTATTCGTTTGTCGCCATACATTTGTCCCCTCGCATTTCAACGTGCAGTGGACACATTTTGGAGACATTTTGGGACATTTCAGTGTCAATTTTGACAAATTTGTCAACCTGGAGGGACAGCGGTACTGACCTCTCAAGTTAGGGACTATCGCGGCTAAACGACAGCTTTTCTTTCTAATGCATGATATTTGACTTGATAATGTTTTTGATCGTGAAACAAGAGAAATGGAGAAACTGCCTGCAATAGTATTGACACTCAATGTAATAAATTTAATGGCGCTAATGCTGGAATTTATATAGCGGTATAAATGATGAACTGGAAAGCTTCCGTGGAAAATGTAATGTTTGACGGTGTATTCCGAGCAAGCCTAACGAATACCTACCTCATAAAAATCATTTCTCTGGTAGATTCATTCTCTAAAAATGAAGTTGTATTGCAATAAACAACCTGAGGGGCATTTTGAAACAGACTTCATCCCATCCGTTGTTGTGAAGCATTTATCAATCCCTTCTCTAGATGCTGAATGTAACATAACGATGTATCTATACCTTGTGACTAATGTCATCTATACTTTTATTTACAACTTACTCGAAGACGTCCGTCTGTTTTATATTTAATTGTTTTTCGATATCTCCTTGCAGGAAGGAATTTCCACTTCTATATTTATTTTTACTTAGAACGTTAATAACAAATTAAGCATAATCTTTGCATTTGGACATAGAGTTTTCTAAAGGTTACACTCTTTGTAGCTACCTTGATTATAAGTTAGCCTGTTTTACTTAAATTTTAACGATTTCGGTACTATTAATTCAATTCATTTAGAATCGTAACAACGTTTACCGATGAAAGGAGGTACGTAATTGAGAATCGGTGGAAACAAATTGTGATACTTCCTATTTGAAGTGAAAATGTGTATTTCAAATCAAGCTGAAATGTGTTTTACGTGATACATTTGAATGGAAATAATTTGGGTGTTTATCTTTTTCTATATTGAATTTTCGATTAGTGCCTATTACTTACGACTACTCGTACTACCTAACTTATTGCACATCCAATCATTGAAGTAAAAGTTTATCAAAACAAGGAACGCAAGAATGTAAAACCGATCTTTTAACTTTTCTGTAGGAGAGCCATTTTCGAAGTTTTTCACTACATGTGAAAAGGAAAATTAGCCTTTAGTTTTTCTACGTCAAGAGCACGTTTTTATGACCATGTTTTATGATTGGGGATGTATCTCTTGATCTATTTGTGTAAGATTTTACTCATGGAAGAAATCTTTGGATTTATTATGAAATTAGGAGCTAAACAGCCTGGCAAACATGCTCATATCTAATTAATTTTCTGAGAATCACAGTAAAACGACTGTCTTTGAACGTCTTTAACACTCATCCGTGTGTATTTAAGGAGATTCCGCCGCGACTGAGTCAAATCAAATACTAAATTCCACATTTTTTATATTTTGTACAAAAAATCCTGCTTTCACTGATGAAATACGAAACCTATAGAAACCCAAAAGTTTGGAACAAAATTTGCAGTATATTCCACGAATGTATTTTAAATGAGCACTTTTTTTCCAGCCATAGGAGCCGACTGCAGCGCCATTTCCTACGAACTACCGCATTTTGACTTCAATTACGGCAGTAATACCCTAATAACTAAAAAAATAAGGTGGTAAGATGCCTATATTACATTTTTATTCAATTTCTCTGGATTATTTCCTTCTTATAAATAGTTTTCCGCAAAAATTGCATTTGTATTTTATGGAAAAATACTATTTTTCCCCGTGTTTCTCTCATACTCCCATTGAACACCATGTAATTTCAAGTTCAATTAGAGAGTAATGTAGCGTGGAAAGGTATTTTTTTTGCTCATATCAGATAGAGGACAACTTTTTCTACAATTAGACAGAATATGAATAAAATAACATTTAAGTTATTTTACGGTGAAACCACCTTAAAGGTTTAAGAAGCATTAAAACCATGAAAGCTAAATACATTTTCCGTTGACTCAAGGTAACATGTGGTGAAAATATAAGGACCGAAATTGGTCGGAGCCGTCGTCGGTTGCTTGGACTGATGTAAGGAGGGGACACAGTGTGGAGAGCGGTTGCGAGAGCCACAAGAGAGGCTGTTGTCCAAGGGTCTGACGGAATTGCGATATCTCGTATGGATGACTACTAGCGCCAATTGTTTCAGGCGCAAATGGAAAAAATAATTATGCGTGAATAAGATAAAGATTGTGTGTTTTTGCCATAAATCTTTTATTTTTTGTGAAAAAATGCAGTAATTATTCTTTTTGTAGTAAGGCGTTTATCAGCGTACATTTAATATACGTCTGGGACCACACGAGACATCGCCATCGCAACCGTAAGTAAACAAATAAGATGGCCGAGAAAGTACACTACGAAAACGCCAAGAGAAGGACTGGACGGCATTATTGCGCTGCAATCTTGTTCCAGAATTTTTCAGGATGCAGAATTGATAATACAATTACCTTTTTAAGTTTCCCCTGAGATATAAATAGGTAATTTCCTACTTAAATCTGCCAGATATTCAATTAAAGAGTATACCTGTTGCGCTGATAGTTAGCGCCTGACCGCTAGAGTGCTCTGGGTGAAAAATATAACCATTGGAGTAATGCGAATGTCAGACCCTTGCTGGGGTCCTTCAGCGCATAGTCAATCAAATGGTGACCTAGCAGGTGGAAAACTAACCCTTTGACAACCCTTGGGACAAATCCTTGTGAATTACTAATGTTTGCACGTTAAAAAAAGGACGTGGCGGACTGCCTTTCGTTGAAGCTGGATTGAGAATTTCCCACGCGCAAGAGGAAGTGGGCGTGCTGGAAATAAAAAAATCTGCCAAAATTCTTATGCATCCATTCAGGAATATCAGTGAAGATAGTAATCGATTTAGTACGTCCACTTTTATTTAAAATTCACAACATGTGTTTCGGCTCTTTTTACTGAGCCATCTTCAGGTAAAATCAGCCGAAAAACCTTGTGAATTTTAAATAAAAGTGGACGTACTAAATCGATTATTTCCTTTATTGACATGAAGTTCCACCACATCTCGCCTGACACTGTTGATTTATGGAATATCAGAGTGACGATTTTAGAACGCTGGAATTGTGTTCAGTGAAACCTGTCTTTAGTGGAATCTCTCGGGGCTAATTTTTTTTTTCCTTATCAGACAGTTTTCCGCTTAACCCAGGGTCTGACATTTCAAAAAAGATCTTGAAACCCATATCACGACCATAACATGCGTCCCCTAAAAGACTGGTTTGAATCAAATTCTACATGTAGACGAATTTATGATGAAATAACAGCATCACATTGGGGTTAAATGCGTTTATTTGAACTAATAAACATTAAAACCGATCTATAAAATACGCATAAGATTCGTCATTTTTGTCTGTTTTTCCTTTTCTTTCCTGTATAATACAATTCTCATCGTTGCCGATAGCCCCATTGAAGATATTAAATAAATCAGTGTTACCTTGGGTAGGACTACATTCTGCTAATTCTTTTAAAGAAAACCACATTTCTGTATACGACTTTTTGTTTTCTTCGCATATTACGGTTATATTTACTTCTTCGTCAGGGTCTGAGGCTTGGTCTCCTTTTATACGGTCTGTCAGGGAGCCATCTTCATCGCTTGTCAGCCCGTTTGCAAACTATTGCAGTTTTCTCCTTTAACGCACAATGTTTCAGATAGCAGTGCCCTAAAAATATTCCGGTTTCATCCCCGTTGTAGATATCACATGGTTGATAGTCTTCAATTTTTTATTGAACCATACCTTTCCAGTCCTCCACTGTTTCCATATCCACGTCGTTCGACTCCCCGGCAACACTGCAACCAACAACATTTTGTCTTGCTTTGGAGCTCTCCAGCCAACCGTTTGAAGCCTTAAAATCTAGTTTTCCTGAAGAAACTGCAAACTTCTTTGCCTTTTCTTGCACCGCACCGTTGGACCTGACAGACCTGACCAGTGTGAAAGGAAGTTATAAGTTGGGGAGAGTTTAGGAAATTTAATGCTCTGTTGGCATTTCGAGGTAAAACGAACTAAACGCGAATATATACGTGCGAAACGTGGCCATTGAATGCCCTGATCTAATTTCCTTCATTGAATTCAGAATACCTACCCGACCAACCAGGACCCAATCATTTCTCCACATCACTACTCCCAGATTATCACTCACCTAGCGCTCCCTTATTTTCCGCCTCTCTTCTCTCCTGAATTCCCTTCCTGGCAACATTAACCCTTTCTCCTTATCCTCCAACGCCTTCGCTAACCAACCCAAATAAAATAATCTTTTCTGCCTCGCCATGCTGGGGTATTATATTTGTTAATCTTCTTCTTGTTAATATTTTTGCGTATGTGTCCTTTTTTGTTTGTCATTTGTATCTATAATAAAATGACATATGCTGTACGTGGTCTATTCTTTAAATAAATTAATAAATAAATATACTTACTTGACGAAATACGAAATATGAATGTGAAGAATATGAATTCTGGGTTTGCTGCCGCGATTATCCATGATTGTGGCTATTTTCTAATGCTAATAAGGGAGGCGACAGATACCAAAATACATTATAGAATCCACCAGGAAGAAAACTATACACTAGAAAACGTTTGGAATGGGTTAAAAGTATTTTAAATTTGCTAAATAAGGAACCAGTTCGAGCAAACCAATGCGGCAATAGGCTAAGTAAAACGATCTAAAAAAATGCATTGACACTTCGACCTGAAGAAGCATACTGTAACATCGGTCAAATATTGAGCAAAAATGGACAGTTGCTGTAATAATCATGGAATATCAAATCCTTCACAATAAAGATAGTGTGAGCGAAAAATCATTTTGTCTAGAGTTTTATGAATTTGAACTCATTTTAAAGAAAAATCTCTCATCTTTCCAATTGTATGAAAATATTAACCCCTTGCCGAACTACTTTTGGTGTAATTTTCCTAAAAATATAAACTGTTTTACATGGGATAGATTACGACTGTGCGCTCCAGAGGGAGCATATTGAAAAAAATAGTAACTTTTAACACCTAGATTTCGTCAAACAACTAACCGTGTCACAAATAAACCTGCTGTTTTGAAGGATTTTTAGCCGCACAGCGTGAAAAAATGAGTGAAGTTAGTTACTTAAGTAGATATTTAATTACTGAGAATGTTTGTAATATATAAATATATTTTTTCACCATTAATATTACAATATTTACTTCACACTTCTTACAGACGCTGAAATTAAAATATAAAATTCGAATATGGTCTCCATTATGACTAGGGAAACTATCTTGCTCAAACTATCTTAAACCTCCACGGAAGCCGTCACTTTCACGAAATATGATTATTACATATTTTCAAGTATCTGCTTTGAAAGGTCACTTTGGGTTTACGAAAACTAGAGAAAAAGGGTACGGGGTGAATTTTACAGGCCAACATTTCATCCAGGCGTTCTAAAATATATGAAAACGTGCCCTCTCCACGCCATTGAGAGGTCAGCAAGGTGGCTGGCCCGTCATGGACACCGGCGTCGGTAATCCTTGGGTGAAAGTTGCGACCTCGTCCTGACAGAAGTTATTGATCGATTTTTCCGGAGCGGAGGTCGAAAAGTATGAAGATGCGTCACTTTTGAAGGTGACGTATCTTCAAACTAGGCTGCACACCTTTTTGGAGTGTGACAATGGCTACTATTTTCAAACCAGGCATCATATTTTTTTAATGTAAAGGTGACGAATTCATTTTTTCTTATGCTCGAAATTGGGGTATTATGTGGCTGACCAAGAATATAAATGCCAATCTTCATCTATAAAGTAGTCATTTTTGTAATTGGTATTCTGACTTTTAGCATTTGTAGGACCTTGTACTTGATTCTATTTCGAAAGTTTCGTTGATGGTTGTTTTAACTGGCGCTTTTCACTATGATATTGTTCTCCAAAATGTAATAGTGGTTTTTTTCTTTAATAATCATTAGTAATTTCGTCAATGTTCCACGCTGCATCGTTATATCTCATCATAGGTTGGTTAGAACTAGGATATGCCGCTAGAATATGGGACCAGCTGAAATTACTGGTATCGACGAGAAACTTATTAATTGCTTTTCTGTGATTTTAAAGCCATTTTACAGTGGTCACGAGAACAATAATGATGTATTCGCCGAATGCTGCATGGAAACAGCAGATATGTATGTCCAGCTATACGAATGGTACTATATGCCGCCTACGGTGCACAAACTGCTATTGCACGGAACTGCCATTGCCAAAGAATCTCTTCTTCCAATTGAACAGCTGTCAGAAGAAGCGTTAGAGGCGAGAAATAAGGATATGAGAAGATTTCGTGAGCATCATTCGAGGAAATCTTCAAGATGAATGAAGATCTATGTCATTTTTTTGGTATATTGTAATGCATGTTTGTGACTACTCACCCCCTGCCACACACCCCTGAGGTGGCTTGCAGGGTATTTTTTAGATATAGATATAGACCCTTACGAAGTAGGACTTACGAAGTAGAGATTATCAGAAATAGATCGAATACAGCGGTGAGCAGCAAGATTTGTAAAAAAAAGTTGTTACGTTAAACTTAGCAGTGTTTCTGAATTGTTTAAGGAATTAGGATGATAATATCTAACTGATCGAAGGGAGAAATACAGGTTAAATTTTTTGCGCAAGTTTGAAGCTGACAATTTTTTGCCAGACGTTCAACTTATTTTGCTAGAGCCAACGTACTACGGTAGAAGCGATCACAGAAGTAAGATAAAGAAAATAGACTACAGAACCGATAGATTTATAATGCCATTCTTTTGTACAATAAGAGATCATAATAGTTGCGATATATCAATTACATGAAAATCCCACCCTCACTAGGTAGAGTAGACTTTTCACTTGTGTTTAATAACATAATACCATTGCTAACACTTCACCCCGCTTGAAATGTCCGGCATTATTTTGTTCTCTGCATGAAGTAGTATCTCGTAGCATTCATACATTATTAGTACTAGTAATATTAACCACTAGATATCTCTTTACTAGTGTACTGTATGTTTGCATGTTCATTTAAGTAGCAATCTTCCAGTTTCTGGTTTGACTGCGCACTGTTCTCCTGACTGGTTTTTGGTCAGCACCTAGCGGGCGGGAAACGTTCGAGGTCCTGATTTGAACTAAGACGAGTGCTGCATGCCTGGTATGGAATCACCCCGTGCCACACACCCTAGTGGTGGCTTGCACAGCACTTTGTTGATGTAGATGTAGAATTTTCAGTTCAAGAATGTCTCTATCGACCATTCGTGTTCGTCGCCCGCTTGCTCATAGCCATATTCTTCACAATATTTTATCTCAAAGTTTCATCCTATTTTTTAGCCTTGGCTTTGGTCTTCCTTGATATAAAATCGCCAACAAAATAGCCAACTCTGCTCTGGCAAAGTGCAATCTTACTTCTTGTGGAAAATATTGTGATGAAGAAACTGGAGTCATACTGGAGTCATATGTGCCGTATTGGTATGCTAGGCATCGGAAATCAACTGACATAAATTTATCGAGAGAGTAAGCATCATATATCCTTGTTTATCTTTATATCAAATGTTTAAGTATCTTCGTTTTAACCATCGTCGTTTCTATTAGATCCTTCCGCGCGATTTTGTTTTCAAGCCAACTTTTCCTATCCTTATATGGAGACTATTTCATGGAAAATTCCGCGCTGTTTAAATTTAATGATTGGTATGCATGGGAATGCATCTAATTTAATGATGGGGCGATGGAAGAAATAGGTTTGCGGAAGTGTATAAATATCTTAAATTCAGTACATGGCTGTGAATCTGTGACTCTGTTGAACATGATGGAATAGTTATAATGACAATCGCCTAGAGGATCTTCAAGTGCCCGCATTTTTCCCGGTAATATTCTTCTTGTCTGACTGTCCCCAGCTCTGTGACCCTTTTGTATTCATCTAATTCGTTTTTACCGTCCTCCCAGTTCATTGGTTTTGTATTGGGGGCAAATCAAGTGGTTTTTCTTTTAAAGCTTAAGGAATCGTTTCAGTAATTTTGACGATGCAACAATTAAATATAGATATCACTTCTTGTGCCTCTGTCTCTAAGAGTATGGTGTTCTGGCCGCAGACAATTTACCCTGAGAGGTGCAGGAAATAATTTTTTTTATTTCAGTAACTACATTGTTGATGTTGTGCTTTTACTACGCTTTCTGCTGTTTTAGATCCTTTTTTTAATGGCTTTCCTTACATCTTATGCGTGAAACATGTTACGTAAATTAAAAGTATTAGTGTCACGGCCTTTGCGACCAAAGTAACCTGGAATTTATGGATAATTTATTTTCGAAATTACGAATGTCAATTCAATGGACTTAAACTTTAGTCAAGAATACATTCGATGATTTCAGGCACGATGAAGGCTTTTAATGCGCTGGTAAACGTCGATTACAGATGTTTTTGTCGGAGGGATGAGGACGTTGACGGTGGAGAATATTCGTCACCGCATCCGGGATCCGAACTCGGAAAGCGAGCCTGAGCGTCAAACTCGGATGCCCTCACAAATATCCGACGACCCTGTAACTTTATCTTCATAAAAATTACCTTTTTTTGTATTTTATTTTGACAGTTTTTATGACGACTGTGTTACATGCACAAATGTCACATTCCATATATTTTCTTTAAGTTGTCATTAATCTTTTTTTTTCTTCTATCTCATTTAAGGTAGTTTGAGCGAGGTAGTTGTTCCCTCTTCTTAATGAAGGCCACATTCGAATTTTATTTATTTTTTTAAGCACCTGTAAAAAGTTTGAAATAAATAATGTAATATTAATTCTGCAAAAATATAGTTATGTATGGCAAAAAATCTCAAAAATGAAATAAATAATTCGACATAAGTCTCCAACTTGACTCCTTTTTTCACGCCTTTCGGTGAAATCACCTTCACAACAGTTTTTTTGCGTACTGTAAAAAATACTGCGGTGAGTAATTGATTATTTTTTAAAAATAGTTAAGAAAACATGCAATCTACGTACCATTAGTTTTTTTGACGATATCTAGGTGCTATAAGCTCCTAATTTGTTTAATATTCTCCCTCTGGAGCGTATAGCCGTAATCTATCCCATGTAAAACAGCTTGTATTTTTAGGCAAATTGCTCGAAAAGTAGTTCAGTTCGACAAGGGGTTGATATTTTGATATAATTAGAAATATGGGAGTTTTATTCTTTAAAATGACGTCAAATTCGTCAAATTCTAGGTGAATTTATTTATCGCTCAAACTTCCTTATGATTTCCCTCAAATTCCTATCAATATTATTGTAACTCCTTTATTTCCTTAAAATTCCCCTCACTCGTTTATTAATATTCCTCTTTTTTATCAGTTTGTTTTTTTCATCCCCATGTCAATTATCATCCCCCTGTATTTCAGATTTAACAAATATAACGAAATATTCAAACATTTGAACACAAATTAAGTTTTAAACTCAACATAGCAAACATATTATACATGTAAACACAAATTAAAATTGACTACATTGGCTGAAATTGTTCTATTTACAACCCCTTCGTGATCCCGTGGGGCTCTTCTCTATCTCTCTTCCTAATCTTCCTCTCCACTTTCGTCCCCCAGGAGATCTGTCTGGTGGTGTTCTTCGGCGTGGAGTACATGGTTCGACTCTGGTCGGCCGGCTGCCGTTCCAAATACATGGGCTTCTGCGGCCGCTTGCGCTTCATCAGGAAACCAATATGCATAATCGGTAAGTCCATTCAGAGTTTCGTGTTTGGCTCTCGAGGAGGTCTTCACAGTTTCTTTATCTAATTCATTCCGAGCCTGAAGATGCCTTATCAAGGCGAGACCGGTCTCACAAATAAAACTGCGGAAAACTGAAGATTCTGTTGAAAGACTGTGGAAAGGTACAAAGTTGTGCAATTTAAAAGAATCTTCTTATTAAGTTATGGGTAAGGGATGGGCAAAAGCATGTACATATTACAGTAAACATGCACACGCTTGTTATTCAGACGTGTACACGTCTTACCTGTCCCGACGCATACAATAGTTATGCCTGTTGCTCACGGTAAAATTTTCTGTAAAAGTTTTATAAAAAATGTCATTGAAACTTTTATGAATCGTA
Source organism: Pyrrhosoma nymphula (assembly GCA_963573305.1). Taxonomy (NCBI): domain Eukaryota; kingdom Metazoa; phylum Arthropoda; class Insecta; order Odonata; family Coenagrionidae; genus Pyrrhosoma; species Pyrrhosoma nymphula. The sequence goes on along the minus strand of OY754334.1, from coordinate 108,983,630 downwards.
GGTAAACCTTACTTGCTTGCTTACGGTAAAACTGTCCATAAAACCGCAATGTTGACCAATCTGCCATCTATGAGACGCTTTGCGAACACGTGAAGTGATAAATGCACTCTTTTTGGATGACTGTTAATTTGATGACAGTTTGATGATTTGATGACTGTTAAAAACTGTGTTTGTTTATTTACTTACTTTTTGATAGTCCTAAACAGCGCTAAGCCTTTTTTTATACGCCTACGCTCTTATTGTGCTTAATATGCTTGCGTTCCATGAACCCCCAGCCATGTTTATTTACTTTTTCCTTGTTTGGCTTCCCATGGATACGAGACTATCAACGCGATGAGCGGAACATCTCGTTGGTTGTTGCATAAAACCGTTTTATGGAAATAGAACCTGTCCTATTCCGTAAAGCGTTTTATAAAACAAAGTTTAAAAAAACGGTTTCATCGTTAGCAAGCTCATTTTTATAAAATTACTCGATTTTATAAAAAGTTTTACCGAAAATTTTACCGTGAGCATAAGTCTCTGGCCCCACATTCCGTTCTGTGGTGGGCCTACTGGTATGTACTCCTAAAGTGTCTTGGCGTCCCGCACCGATGCTTGCAGAACGGCAGCCTGCTAAGGTCAAATTGTGTCACAATGAGTAACATGTGACTGCAGGCGGTGACAGTAGTCACCGACTGCGATCTAGATTTCAGGAATTACCGTACTCACTGATTCATAACGATTCACTTAGACTCATGTCATATTAAGTGACCGGGGGAGGGGGGCTGGTGATGTGGCGGCAATTCGTGATCAAAGGCGGACGTTGCTAACGTGTATTATTTTGTAAGAAAAAGAAAACGTGTACAGGTACACGCCTCCAGACGTTCACACGTCCCATCCCTAGTTATGGGATCACTTCATTCCTAAATAATGTCTCATTGGCATTAATTATTTTAAAGTATCAGGCGATAGTTTGTGGAAATGTGTGATGGATAGCATTATCACAGAAATACTTTGTAAAAATGTCCACAACAAGTTTTATTCTACCGACCTAGGTTTCGGAAAACATTGCCATTATCAAGGTAATATAAATGTAAATTATTATTTCTTTTATAATATTTTTATCATCATCATCGGTCAACAATCCTAGGATTGGTTTGACGCAGCCCTCCACTCAATTCTTCTATCTGCCAACCTCTTCATATTGACGTAACTCCTCTCATTTACATCCTTCACAACTTGCTCCATATATCTCATGCGAGGCCTGCCTTTTCCATTCTTCCCGTTCACTTTTCCCTCGACGATTGTCTTCATCAGGCCGTCGTGTCTTAAGATGTGGCCTACCTAGTTGTCCCGTCTCCTTTTTTAGGTTTTCAGTAGGCATCTCTTTTCTCCCACTCTTCTTAAGACTTCTTCATTTGTCACTCAATCGATCCGTTTTATCTTCATCATTCTTCGGTAGCACCACATTTCAAATGCTTTTATATTTATGATATTTGTCGAATTCTTAATTTCGTAAGTCAATTTATAATTATTTATTTTTCTTCACGCGGCCATTGGAGACAAATATTTCTCATATTCTTGAAATTCACTGGTGCATTACGGGTACATAAATAAACATCCCTTGACAATGGCAATGTTTGCCGAAACCTAGGTCGGTAGATTAGAAACTTGTTGTGGACATTTTTACTGAGTGTTTCTGTGATAATGCTGTCGATTCATTTTTTATTAAATTATATTGCTCATTTTTTTATTTTCCCATTTAATTTACAGCAAAATGTTGCAAAAAATTAATAAATGAAAATGCATAAATGACTATAATTCATTAACTTTTTGGCATTATTCTCAATTTGGCAATTAAATTCATTTGGACTGCGCACCACAGTTCAAACACCTTTGTTTAACTTTTGTTAAATTTAATTAATAATTGTAATTTTTGTATAAAAATATTTAAAAATGCAATTTTTATTTATTTTTAAATTAGCTTATCTTGGTTGAGCGCTACTCGGCGCCTAAGCATGTCTCGATGGTGTCCTATGTATGTAAATGTGGGTACAGCACTCCGTATCTTTCCGCGTGTCTCTTTGATTTCCTTTCTCCCCTTCGTCCTCTCTCCGATCCTTCGCAGACTTGATCGTGGTGGTGGCGTCCATGGTGGTGCTGTCCGTCGGCTCCAAAGGGCAGGTGTTTGCCACGTCGGCCATCCGAGGTATCCGCTTCCTGCAGATCCTTCGTATGCTGCACGTGGACCGGCAAGGAGGCACTTGGCGTCTCTTGGGCTCCGTCGTCTTCATGCACAGACAGGTGAGGCATCACTATCCCAATCCCACCGCCACTCCACGCTTACATGCATAAACTACGTTACCGTTTTCGGTGATTTTTTTTACCCTCTCCCCCCTTCGTTGACAACCGTAGTATTTTTCCCAAACCCTCCCCCGACATGTTACGTTGTCTCTACAAATGAAACTTTCAAATCCAAAATAGTTTCTCAATTACTGTGTGAGTTTATTTTTAGGGATAGCTTGAAATAAGACAAATAAAGTAGCTGAACTATAGATATAATTGAACTATCTAATCTCAATGGGAACAAGTAATATTTTTTTTATTCTAAAAATCAACCATAAATTCTGTGCACGGTGGTAAAAGGGTCATGAGTCAATTTTGGTCTATTTTGGCTTGCCACATTTGTCATGCATTATTGCCAATTAGTTTCAAATAAAAAGAATGAAAACTCAGTCTTATACAGATAAAAATTAGAGTTTAAATGAAGTTGCTGTAGATCAAAGTAATGTGATACCTGATTACGAAGAATTGTTTCAACTTTACAAGGTTCTCCTGAAAATTAAACAATTGTTTATTTGTGCCCTTTTTTCCATCCACCACAGAATCACGGCGCAAGGTGCTGTGCTTATCTACTTTATTCTCTCCCCTCTATGAAAAGTGTTGTCACGAGGTCGCTATTTAACCCACGAGAAGGTTAAAATGTAAGAAATTTGATGGTATGAAGACTTACAGCATTGTAGAGACAATTGGCCAGTTAAATTGAGTAATAGTAGAAGCTTGTGGTGTATGAAATACCCCGCGCGCCCTTCCTCGTGTTAAACTCTGTAGTATTGTTGACGAGTAAGAAACGTAAACAGGCGCATTGTAACAGCTACGTTACTTTGAGTTCACTCAAAGTAACGTAGCTGTTACAATGCGCCTGTTGTAGGGTCTCCCTTGAAATTCAATTTCGTTTTAGTTTTATATATAACTATATTAAAATATTTATAATTTTAGCTATTTTCGAGTGATTTTTTTAATTAAAAATATCGATATTGCTTCGTGCTCCTCTATGATTTCTATGCTAAATTAATTAGAAAAGTATTTCCAACATAATCGAGAAAAAAATCTTGCTTATACTTGCCTTTCTGACTTCTAGAAGGTTTTAAGTTGCGGGCGGCGACCGAGTCGCTTCAACGCCGAAGGAATCCCATTCCGATGGTTACACTCAAGTGCTGTTGTATGCTTTACATGGTTTTCCACTCTTTAAAATTCCATATTCTAAATCATATATAATTTTTTCGTGTTGGACGGTCTCCTCCAAATCACCGTACATCAATGAGGGCCGGCTTTCATAGTCCTAGCGAGACTAAATGTACGGCCATTTAAACAGATGCATTACACATTATGCGAACTCCAACTTGAGTAATAGGGTGTCCCTTAAAATTCAATTTCGGAATTTTTTGACCGCAACCTTTTTTAAAAGTTTCATTTCATCATTAAGAACTTATATTTTAAATTTGAGCGTGATCGGTTGATATTTACCCGTGCCACAGACGCGTTGAATATTTTTAAATTTTGAATCGCCGAGCGCTACCCACCATGCGGACGAGCGCTAGCTGTCGTGATTTCGGGAATAGCTTTCCCGCAGCCCCAAGGCTGTGGCAGGAAGCGGAGGGGATTACACCACCACTTTCAAGCCCGTTCAGGCAAGTTGTGACAGGGTATGTCGTAGTGACGCGGATAGCTAAGTTTTGTTTTTGCTTGTAACTGCTGTTTGCGATAAAAATGATATCACTTTGTTTCGTGAGTGACTTGAATGTGCGTAAAGATATAAGAGGCCGCCGGGAGGAAAAGGCGTCCCTGGATGTAGAGCAAATACAGCAGCAGGATTTTGTGTGATGACTACCGCAGGGGCCTTGCTTTCACCGCTGCCGGGCACGACACCCGGCCCGATGGGCCGAGTCCCCTAGTTGCCAGGATTCATTTTCATATGAGAACTGTCCATAATTTCAAGGTTTTTTTTTTAATTTGAGATGGTATTCCGTGGCCTTACTCAATAGTGTTCTTTACGTGACACCAACACGTGAGAGGCCGCCCCACTGGGGTCAGACGCCTTTCTCAGCCGCCTCACTGAGGTACAGACGCTGCGCGGACTACAGGCTAGGGTGTCCCTTTTATGGGCTTGAAACGCCAAATGTGGAATTTTTTAGTGCAACCTTTTTTATTTTTTTTTATTTTGGACCACTGTACGCAGCCTCGTCGAAACTAGTAGTACCGTGAAATTAATGGGTGGAATAAGACAAAGTTTTCTTTTTCATTATTTAATTCTAATGGAGTTTTTTTTAACTTCTACGAAGAGGTATTCTGTTCTTGTATATTATACAGACTCACTCTCAGTATCGATTTTACATTTTAAATAACTTCTTATGTACACGCTTACACCACCGCAGCCTTTCCCGATACGATCCTTGCGATAAAGATGATAGCCTGGAATTTCAACGGTTTCAGAGAGTATAGAGGGCCACGTTTCAGCTAGGGATATAATATGGATATTGTCAACATTGAGCAAGAAACACAACTCGTTCTAGAAAAGACTATTTCCACTTACTGGCTTTATTCATTCCCCTGTGAGGGGATCTCTATCTGACACTTTTGAAACACTTTTATTCCTCAAGGAGAATAATTCATTCACAGAGAGAGCGGCATTTGAGAATTTTTATTTTTAAGAATTTAATAAATATAGTTTATTTTTACTCCTACTTTTCTCATTTAATGTTTATAGCTTAATGTGCTAAAACGGGTGAGCAGATTTTTTTGTTTTAAAAGATCTCTTAATTTCCTTTCAAATGTATTTTGTATATTTAAAGTTCTTTAAAATACTATTTTGTATTTTTATAATACTCCTCGGCCTGTATTTTCCCAGCCCTGGTGTCACTTTTGCCGCATGTCAATGGTTACGTGACAGAAAATTCACGTCGATGGTTGAGAGTTAATTTCCAAATTCTCAATTTTTTCACAGGAGCTCATCACCACACTGTACATAGGGTTCCTGGGCCTTATATTCTCCAGTTACTTCGTGTATTTAGCAGAAAAAGATGAATATGGACCAGATGGAAAGACTGATTTTGCTAGCTATGCAGATGCCTTGTGGTGGGGTGTGGTAAGTACCTAATAGTTTAGCATAAATTCAGGGCTTCGGGTGATTACACAATGCTGAATAATTCTCCATTTATATCAGCAGTTTTTCATTGGAGTGAAAACCTGATACTCGGCTGTTCTTTTTTTTATGCTTACCCAGCTCATGATGATGCGATGAGCATTGATGGGGTAATTGCCGCGTGAAAGTCACGTGGGTGTCACGTGGGCGAGGTTACATAATTACTGCCAGGATTAAGACTCATTAATACAAGCCTTAATTACGAACTAAAATCAATGTGATGAAAGACGAACTCTTTTATCCATGTACATATCCCACCACCTGTGTCCTTCGACAATATTATTGATAAAATTAATTTGTTTTTCCAGAGTTTTTAGAAATTTACTTGCTGGCTTTATGGTGTGGGTTTATTTGAATTTTGACATCATCAGACATGCTTTTTATATTTTAGTTTCATTATTTGGAAGCATACCTATCCTCGTTACCTTAGATACCGTAAAATTATATTTTTTTAATATTATTTTTATTTTATATAATTATATACACGCAGTCACCCTTTTAAAACAGTTTAACGTTACAAATGGTACAACATATAAAATATTTATCTTAACAGGAGTTGAATATTCTAAACAATTAAGAATATTGAAAACAATATCATGGACATGTACACAATATCATGTAGCCTGTTGCTACAGAATAACAGAACTAGTTAATACACTTTAATAAAGTTACAATATATATATATATATATATATATATATATATATATATATATATATATATATATAATTTTAATGAATTGGTATAAGTTGGTAATGCCTGTTGCTCACGGTAAAGTTTTCTATTAAAGTTTTTATTGAAACTTTTATGAATCTTACGTAAAACGTATGGCTTGCTCATCGTTAGATTATTCATAAAACCGCAATGTTGAACAATCTTCCATCAATGTGACACTTTGCGAACACATGAAGTGATAAATGCACTATCTTTTGAATGACTGTTTGTGGAAAACTGTGTGTAATGTTTATTTACTTACTTTCTGATCACCTTCAACGGCGCTAAGGCTTTGTCTATACGTCTACGCTGTTATCGTGCTTAATATTAGTGTCAGCATAGAACCGTGCTGGATCAGGCGAAAAAATTATTAGCAATCATTGCCATGAATTGATTGTTCCGTGAACTTACAGCCATGTTTATTTAATTTTTCCTTGTTTGGCTTCCCTTGGATGCGAGATTATCAACGCGATGAGCGGAGCATCTCATTAGTTGTTGCATAAAACGGTTTTCTGGAAAATTTCTTTTAATTTAAATTTTGAAAATTTAAATGCTTTATTAATTAATTAAACTTGAAATTTTCTTTAATAAAAATATCGAGGCCACCTCCATGCGGAAGATGACTCGTACAACGTTATGTGCGGTTGCTCATATGTGCGGTTATGGCTTCAAATGAACCATATGTATTAAGTTAAAATAGGCATTAGGTATACGCGATAAACATATGTAACACAAGGTTTAAGCGATCCGTGACCATGTAAAAATCACTTGGTTGGTAATACTTCTTTCTGGTCTTTACTAAGGATAGGTACCTACAGCCTCGGGAGTGGGAATATATACCGTTTATTTTTACTCTGTGATACAGCTGCACTGGGTTAATGGACTACCTCGATCTTTATTAGGAAAAGTTTTCCGTAGACTGGAAATACTCCCTTAAAGTACGTCTCATATTTTCCGTGTGCTCTTAAGGTTTCCAGTTATCCAAAATCCATTTTTCACAATCTGTAAGGAAAACATTTCCATTTCTGTGATTTGTAAGGGACAAAGATTTTAATACACACACTTCCTGGGCATTTGGCCGACAAATTGTTTGACACATCGTCGAAATGTCAATGTTAATGGATATTTCTATGTTCCAGGGACCATAAAGAAGGATTTTTTAACCGATAATGAGCAATTTTCTAAAATATTGGGGAAATTTTGCGATAGCTCATAAACGTTCAAATCTTAAAGAAACTATTCCCACAAAGTTGTGGTCCAGAATGGTTGCAAATATTTTTTTTTTGCCCACCGACTCTTCTGGTCGTCCGTATGCCCCTGCAATCCCGATAAGTCATTTGCTTGTCTTCAGGTTTCGTAGGAGCCGAACCACCAGAACTTGACAAACACCCATGTCCTGGGCAAGAGAAAAACCGACACAGGCGGGACTCAAAGCCGCGACCCTCGGACTAGCAGGCGAGGACTTTACCCCGCCGCCACCGGGGCCGGCGAGAATTTCTGCGGCACTATGGTGGGGCCTGGTACCGGGAGGGTCCAAAGTTTGTGAAATAACAGATCGTCTCTTATGGTGGGGGGTGGGGGGAAGCAAGGGAAAGGGGGATACCCAGTGGGCCGGGAGAGTGCCAAGGCCATTGGGACTGTTCCACAAGAGTGCCGCGGCAATTGGGACTGGTCCAGAGAAGTCCGTGTCTATGGGACCCGTCCCATAGGTGTCCCACCTAACCCCTATCGCAGAGAAAAGGACTCGAAAGGAACTAATTTTGTTTAAAGGGAAGCGACACCGACCTGTTTTAACGATTTTCCGTAATAATTATTGGAATTACTTTGCGACGCTGGAAATGGCCGGGAACAAATAACAATCCACCTTAGTTTTAAAAATGTTATTTTTTTCTTTAATATGTTTTAGCAACAAGCATTTCAATGTTTTTAAAGTTAAAGACATGTTTAAAAAGTGTATCCATGAAAAATATTTTTCATTCGATGAAGAAATAATTTCTTCATTCAAGGATGTATACCACATTCCACAACTCAACTCTCATACCCGATTTGTCGTGTAAGCTATTGTTGTGGACCAAGGAGGTATTGCCGCGAGCTCTCATGGTCGAAGGTGAAACAAGAATGGTAGTGTGTTGCTAGGATTTTGTTCAAAGTAGGCGTGGCCTACCAGTCACAGATGATCGCATGACCACTGTGGAGTAAGGTGTAAACGATGCCGAATGCTATGGAAAAATTGGCTTAAAGAATCAAGGGGAAATGTCGAATACTTGGTGTTCACAGCTACGGGGAATACGCTGGTGACCTCGCTGCTAATGAAAGGCAAAATCCAAATGATCTTTCGTTATTCACGCATTTCATTCAACAAGAGTAATAATTTGCATGACTGTTTGAAGGATTTAATTACGCTGTTTTAACTCATCTGTTTCAGGAACTCCTATTTTCTCACGATGAATGGATAAGACCCAATTTTATTTTACTCCTCGCGACTACTGTGCCGCCTAGTTTAATGCGCTGTATATATGGGAAGAAAAGTTAGAAGTTATTGTCGTGGTCGGATGCCTCCTGCGTCCTCGCGTGAGCATTAGATGTTTCATCCTGCCACGGCCGATGCGCCCTAGTGCCCGCACTGACGTCTCTGCAGCTTTGTTGTACGAGTCCTCTTCTGCAAGGAGATACTTTTTTCACTGTGATATAATAATGTCCCAGGATGAAGTATTTTTTATCTTCGTAAACGCTATGTGCTATGGTAAGATTTGGCGTTTACGAAGATAAAAAATACGCACGGGAATGGCCATTTATATTCGACTTTCTTGAGATGTCGCTTTCAGTTGCGATTTAAACATGACGTAGGTTGGCGTGAGATATGAGGTGAACAATGCGGTACTAGTTCTGGACCAGTCCCAGTTTTAGACCTATGAGGAACTCGGCAATGGGACTCATTATGGTCTAGTCCCTTGGGACTCAAAAAGGACTAAACATTTTTAGGGATTAGTGGCGTTATAATTTTTTGAACTCTTGCGGGACCAGTACCTACCTCATCAACTGGGAACTCATTTTGGACCAGTACCATTCTCAGTTCTGTGGGACTAGTCCCAAGTAGGGTCTAAAATGACACATATTGACCCTCAAAAGGGACTAGTAGGGACGTCCTACCCTTCTTCATCCTGCCCATAAAACCTATTCTCTTTCATCCCCTTCCCCGCTTAACCAATATCCTCCTCTCTTTCACTGCCAAAACAACTCTTCTACCCTCATTACCTATTTCATAGTTACAGAGCAGGAACTCGGCAATGGGACTCATTATGGACTACTCCCTTGGGACTCAAAAAGGACTAAAAATGTTTGTAAGGGTTGCAATAATGAGTGTTTGATTTAGAAAGTTTATTTTTCAAGCAAAATTTTCCACGGCGTAAACTCATAAGTTAATAGAAAGTAGATCGAGTGAATTCAGAATGGTACTGACAATAGTTGCCTAATAAACTTGGGACACTTTTTTCTAGCCTTAGGTGCCGACAACAGAGCCACTTTTATTGAACTAATTCAATTTGACTTGAATTATCACGGTATTTTGCTAATAACTAAATAAATAGGAAAATAAATTGCCAACGTTTCATGTTTATTCGATAAAATGGGTGTTTTCATTATTTTCAAAATGTTTTACTGCGAAAGTAGCATTACATTAAATATAAAAAATACTATTTTTCCCCTTATGTTTCACCATTCCCATATTTTCAATATTTTTTAAGTGACCTACCGGTTATCGTAGGTTTTAAAAAAATGTAAGTAAAGGTTCTCAAGATTTTTTACATCTGCGTAGCCCTATCTGCCAATACATTTTTCTTTCTTCATCTCAGCGTACGTCCTACCCTTCTTCATCCCGTCCATAAAACCTATTCTCTTTCATCCCCTCCCCCACTTACCCAACATCCTCCCCTCTTTCACTTCCTAAACAACTCTTCTACCCTCATTACCTCCTGCGACCACCTACTCTGCCTCTTCTTAATCTAATCCAATAAGTTTCCTCTCCTCACCGGCCATACCAAGCACTTCCATGGTCACGGGAAGGCGAAGGGCCTTTGTACGGACCCAAGACAAAAGTCGTTTGGGACTAAGAAACAAGATTTGGCCTGTCATATACGACCTACTCAACCCTAAACCTAAGTACTTCCTTTGTGGCTATTATTTTTTAATGCAAAAAATGCAGAATCTACGTCACGTAATGTGGAGAAGTCCCAATTTTTTGCAGTACGTATACCCATCCCGTCCTTTTTAAAGATCTCTCGACGAGTTCTGCAGCTCTTTTCCAAGTGTCTACGGCTCTTTCGACATGAAACCTGTGTCATTTTAGCAAATTTGATAAGTTCTGTCCTCAATATCAAGTGCATCAATCAATACTGACATTGAATATTGACTATTATTGACATCGAGAAATGTAAAGGTTTTGTGGAATATAGATTTTTTTTCTGGAATATGGAGTATCCGTGTATTCCGTTTGTCAGAATAAATTGGAATTCATCTCATGACCAGCGTTGCTATGCGGGTGATATTAATTTGCTACAATTGGTACTTCACAAAAAAATATAGTGTGACTGGACGAGTCTACCTGGGCGGCTATTAGGATAGTAGGTCAGGAGGTGAAAAGTCTGGATTTGATTTTTCAAGCTACGCTGCAGTGGTTTATGGTGGCCTGGAAACTTAATTCACTCAAGCAACTCATTTAAGGAGCCATTAGACCTTGTAGAATTGAAAACGTTTGTAAAATATCTACTATAATAATCACCGATATGTACCCAAGAAGCGCCAATGTGCATTGAATGCGCATTAAATGCGCATAAAACCACCTCGTTCCGGAATCTGCATTAGTCTCGCATTAATAATGCACGTAATACGCGCATTATTAATGCGAGGGTTATGTTGTGATGAAGAAGCATGTGAGCATATGTGATTACCATATCGTCCTGGAAGTGTTCTCGAAGATATCGAAAGACATATCATTTCTGTCGCAGGTACCATGCGTTAATCATCATGCTTGATGGTTGGATTATCTCTATCAAAAAACCTTTCTTACTCATTCATTGCGTCATAAATTGTTGGAAAAATCTAGTAGCTATTCAAGTAAATTTAATAGCTCAGTAGTATAGTCAAGCTCATTTTCAGGCTCTTGCAAACGCCTGATTATCAACAACGAAGGTATTGTTAAATTTCCATAAATAATTCCTGGATTCTGGATTGCCAGATATTGGCGACAGATCAATTATATTTTCCTGCCCTACCGAGAAGAAATAGAGGTAGACTAGTTAATGCAGCGGTTCCCAAACTTTTTCTTTCCGCGACCCATTTTAGCTCATACATTTTATCCGCGACCTCTACAAATAACAAACAATGTGTAAATTCAAATGATATTGATTTTAAAGTAATTACAATCCTCACTTGCATAGTTCACCATATTATTTGTATACATTTCGCGACCCCTTAACGAACGGCCCGCGACCCCCCTGGGGGTCGCGACCCCCAGTTTGAGAACCGCTGAGTTAATGGATTATGTTATAATTTTATTCTGGCATCTGTGCCGTAATTTACTTCAGTAAAAAAGTTTTGTCATGAATATAGATATCCATTTTCATGAGTTTTGTATTGCTTTGGTTTCTTAAGTCGTAAACGCGATGGGAGATGCTCTTTATTGTATCCTGCGCATTATTGGTTCCCTGCCATGCCTCGCTAGCTGTACTAACTTCATAAGCGCCAATCCGCTGCCACCAATGGACGATGTAAACATGCGTTGTCGGCGATTTAAGAGTCAAGAAAATGTTCTACTTAAATTGTGTTTGGAGATTATTATGCTTTCGTATATTGTGACTGCAGTGATTTAGGAGAAATTCGGCTTTACGTTGTTGTTATCAACGCTAATGTACGAAGGATAAAGTACCATTAAATGTCGAAAGCGTGATAAATACCGATGTAACCATTAGTTGTCGGTGATTTAGGGTCAAGCAAATGTTCTTCTTAAATTGTGTTCAGTGATTATTATGCTTTGATTCATTGTGAGTGCAGTGATAAACGAGAAATTTGGCTTTAGGTGGTGATAATATCATAGTAGTTGTTCAACGCTGATGTAAGAAAGATAAAACCATTAAATCTCGAAAACTTGATGGCTTTTGTGGCTATTGTTGTGTTCATGAAAGTAAGTGTTTACCCTAAAAGTATTCCATAAATGCGCAAGGTTTGCATGATAAGTGAAGTGAATTTTATTGTGATACCGATCTGTTACAAGTGGGTGAAAATTGCGTTTCAGCTGGCAAGACGAAAGCTCACCTTAACCAATGTTCTTGTCGGTGTTTAAATAATTCTTGTGAATGAGCTATGTAAAACGATGAGGGACGAATATTGAGGACAAAGCAAAATTGCATTGAAGTCTCACCTTTTACTTAGGTATTTGATGTGTTTCTACTTTGGTTGAAATTGTACCAAATGAATTTTAATAAATGTCACCATACTCGAGCAAAGAGAGTTTTATCTTCTTCGGAGTGTTTAATCATTCCCTTTAGTTGTAATCCACGGCAGAAGTGTACATATGTAATATATATTTCCATTATGCTCTCTCTTTTCTAGTTTATGTCTTACTTAGTGAATAATTTTGAGGTACCCCACAAAAATATACCCTTAGTGCCTTATAAAGGTGCATCTGCAATGCACTGTACATGCAGGAAGAATGTGCATTGATAATGCGCATTTAATGCACATTAAAGGTGTGGACAAAAATGTGCTTTTAATGCACATTTGAAATGTGCGTTAAATGCTTATATGAATGTGCATTTAATTGTGCGCATAAAGATAGCTACAAATTGACACCTCTTTCATCTATCTACCTTAATTAGGAAAGAAACAATTGATATTTAAAATGTTAACGGTCATGCAATTTTGGGCATTTTTTGCATGTGCATTGGCTCTGCCTGGGTATATATATATGTCAGTAACTTTCACACAAGAAATACGCGTGAAGCTGAATCTTAATTTGGCTGCAGACCTTTTTTTATTTGCAAAATTAAATTAGAAATAGTGGTTTTCTATTATTGGGAAAGGTACCAGTAGAAGTAAAATAAAATAAAAATTCATATTCCTTCAATCGCATTTTGTATTCCGGTCGAAATTCCGAAATCTTTGCTTGAATGTAACGATTTATCGCAATATTTTAGCGTTTTTGAATCATCGTTCCATTAACTACCGTGCTCATTGTTTAAGTCAAGATGCCGTGTATATCCATTAACTCAATGGTTCTTTGCACTAAATAAGATATGAATGGTTTATTCTGGTTATAATTTGGAGACGCGTTTTTTTAAATTTTAAATTAAAGTGTAATTTTGGAATCTGATGCAAAAGATTTCATACAACCCATAGTTTGTTACATATAATAAAAAGCGCGTTAAGATAGCTACAAATTGACACCTCTTTCATCTATCTACCTTAATTAGGAAAGAAACAATTGATATTTAAAATGTTAACGGTCATGCAATTTTGGGCATTTTTTGTAAAATTTGCTTACCCATATTTTTTGAAAACGTGCTAATATAATGTAATGAAATATGGTATTTTTCTTAATCTATGTAGAGGCTGCCTGCGTACCAAATTTCATTAAAATCTGAGATGATGAAGTTAAGTAGGTGTGTTGATCGGATGTGAAATGACCCCAATAATCAATGTAAAGGATATATAACACTTTGAATGATATTTAGAAATTTTATTTTTGCTATTAAATGGTAATATATTTAGTAAGTTTCATCAAAAAATTTGACGTTGTACGCGGTAACGCACAGTGTTGATTGTCTTCCTTCCCGCTGATATTCAATGGGCACCTTCACAAGTAAAAGATATCGACCAACCAGTGATAATTTTTGCGCACATATTTGATAATTTTCATGTTCATGCTTCTTTTCGATCGCAACTTCAACTCCGTCCTTACGCCCCTAAAGCTTCTTCTGTACATCGCGGAACCATTTCCAAAAGTGGAGTCGATGCTAGCAAACTTTATCCAGCCAAACTGAGGTCGACTTTGAAACTTGCTAAATTCTCAATTCGGCCTTGACCCCCGTGATTTTTATTGTATTCCCCCGATACTTGTATTGTACTCCCCTAGGCAATACTTGACATAGACAGATTACGGAACGTTTCGCGCAGCTGCGCAATGCTGCGCAGCTCGTCCAATGCATAGTTTTCCGCATGCGCTTTATTGCTGTACAGTACTGAATATTTAGTTAATTACTCATATGTTCTTACCATTTATGTATATTAAGACAACATGCAGCTATATTAATACTATATAACCCTAAAAAACGGGAAAGAGCTATGCGTGCTGGTTTCTTACGTAATTCCGGAATGCCCCTAGAAATTTTAAATTGCTGTAACTATTGACCAGTAGAAGAAAAAATATTAAATAATGTCTCATTTTAAAGGTTATGTAATTCTCTACAACTATGCTACCTCGGACTTTGCTGTTTAACTAAATGCTGAGCTGATAGAAGGAAATTTTTGTCAAAAAACTAGAGGAAATTTAGCGTTTTCCAAAAATGTATAATTTTCGCTAGCAAATATCTCGATAACAATGATGAATTTCATGGTTATCCAGTGGTCATTCTCCCATTAGCCCTTCGGTCCAGCGCCGCCCTCCCCACGCTGATGCACGCCTCGCCTGGGAACGTGTCATCTCAGCCGGAGAAACGCGATCGTGCTTATGACGGGTGATTATGAGAGCCAAGCAAAGGGAGCGTGGGAGGAAGGGACACGCAAGCCGTTGGGGAGACCGTCTCGCCTCATACACATGTCTTTACTTTATTACACCAATTTCCAACACTCAAGAAATCTAGTACAAAAAAATTATGAAATAAAATGTCGCTATACAAATTCGCACGTGGTCAGCTAAATATTATACCATCCATTGGCTTGACGCACGGCAACTCCGACCTTCCGTGGTACTCCTGACGAGGAACTCCGAAAGGGTAATCATTGGAATTAAGTAAAATCGGATATATTCGTCCTAAATCCAGGCATCGGATGTTAGTAGTTACTTATACGATCTTTTTTTTGATATTTCTGTGGGACGTGGTACATGCATATTTCACATGCCCACCCGGATCCAACAACGCACTTCACGCAAAACACACGTATTTAAAAGCGAAGTTCAAAAGCTAGAAATCACAGACCGTACTGAACTTTTTTTTAACATTATTTCTTAGGGTATGCAGTATTCACTCTCGTTTACACCTCTTTAATCTGCATTATTATCAATAAATTTGATTTTACATTTTAATACATATTCTAAATTAACTTTTTATATTCATGAGACTCTATGCAATTGTGATTTAGATTTAAATTGTGCATAGATCTGATTTTACGCGGATAGATGCCACATGAGGCCATCGCGTTCTCTTCTTTCGTTCGTCGTCTTTTCCTTTCTTTCTCCGACCCTGCTCTTCTCCTTTTTCCGAGTTCTTCATTCTTCTTTTGGGACTGCTTCTTCTTTCTTCGGCCCTTGTCTCCTCCTTTCGCAGAGGTCTTCTTGTATCTCTTAATTCATTTCTTCTCCCTCTTCTTCCTCTGTCCTTTTTGTTACCACTGTGATCAGTGGTCTTCTTTAGGCGTGATGCAGAATCTCTCCAGTTCTTTGAACCTCCCATTTTTCAAGCAGAAGGTTATTAGATCCTTACAGGTTTAGGATCTGACTTCCATTTCTATACTCAGTTTAGTTCGCCATGCTTCAAAGCGGATGCACCTCTCAATGCGATGCCTAAAGGAATCTTTTTCATCACATTCATTGCATTTTCCATCCTGGCTTTTTCCAATCTTCTTAATATATATTCTCTGCATTCTCCGTGGCCAGATATTAATTGAGCCACAGTTTTTGTATGCTTAACCTTTAATTTCTTCCTTTCCAGAATGCTTGGGAAGATTTCAAAGGTGTGCCGTCCTTTGATAGAGGCTTTCCACTCTTCATCCCATTTCAATTCCGTATAATTTCCCGTATTTTCTTTTTGAAGAAGCTGATCCTCTGGAATACTTCGGTGGTGATTTTTATTCCTAAATTTGTTGTTTCATTGGTTGTTTTATATTCTTTGCGTGCCTTATTTTCCATCAATATGTATTTTAGTGGCGGTTCAAGTGCTATTACTGCCAATGCGTCTGAACTTACAGTTGAGTAGTAATGGGTTACTGGAATCAGGCAGGATCTCTGGGCTGAGGGATAGATATGATAGATAGGAATTTTTCGGTGGAGTTCCTCCTAAGGAGTCCCTGAGGCACTTTGGTCCATTGTGCCAGCCACCCTAAGTGCGATCACCCATAGATCACCGTATGTGGCCTTAATGAAGGCCAGTAGGTCCCCTTTGGGAATATCCCTGATTTCATTGGGTTCCAGAAACGGTGATCCCAGGTGTTTATTTCGAGTCCTCATAAAAGCAGGACACTCGCATATAGTATATGGGATGTAGTTTCATCCTCTTCTTCTCAACATCTACATATGACTGAATCGACGATCCTTAGGAGATAGAGGTCATTACGTGATAGTGCCCCTTAAGTTGTCTCACTATCGTTCGAATTTTACCCCTGTATGATAGAAGGAGTCTCTTTGCAAAGCCTGGGTTTCGTCCGTGTATGTGGAGATTGGCCTGTCGTAGCCCTGGTGAAGTCCGCTAGATCTCAGAAAGTTGGGCTAAACCCCATTTCCTGATTCCTCCCATTCCTGTTGAGGGTCCGATTTGAACAATTGGTTCCGGCCCAATCAGACTGCGGTTGGTTCCCGCTTTCGCAAGTTCATCCGCCATATCATTTCCGGTGATGCCTGCATGGCCTGATACCCAGAATAGTTCCACTTTGCTTCATCTACCTATCCAATTGAGTGCTTCACGGCACTCATGCAGCAGCCTTGACTTGTACCATGGTGATGTAAGAGCTCTAATAAAGGCCGGATCACAATAGCGTTCGTCGGAGTGGTTAGCGGGAGTGGTAGCGGGTGCGGGTGTCGGTTCGTCCAATCACACTGCGCGATGCGGTTTTCAGTTGGCCGTCACAGCATTGGCCGCATTTCAGTGAGATCAACCATCAAACATCCTTTTTCAAGAGAAATCAAACATTTGTCCTTTTTCGACCCCATGTTCTGTTTCACTCATGAGCTATACCTGCGAGCAAAACAAAAATAAAACAAAAACGCGCGCAACGGCAGCAGACGACGTGATCACGTGATTAAATCTGAGTCCGTTTTTGGCTGCGGTTGCGATCCTAGGTCAGAAAAATAGACGGTCGGCTATTCTCGCACCCGCTCACGCCAGCCGCTGCCTTCCTATTGGTTGATGAGTTAACCGCAACCGCTCCCGCAAACCGCTCCGACGAACGCTAGTGTGATTCAGCCTTAAGAGCCACTTGGCTATTGGTGTATATATGGGTTGGCCTGTCCTGCAGTCCCGCCTCTTTCACAATGTAGGCACAGGTCAGAAGGGCATATACTTCTGCCTGGAATTCAGTAGCATTTTTATTTCCAAAGGGATTAAGAGCTTCTTAGCTGGGCTGCAACAATAGATTCCAGCTCCCGCTCTTTCATCTTTCCTGGAGTCATCAGTATGAACTATGCATAGGCCCCAGAGTGAAGTGTTTTTCCTCCTTTCCCTGACCCACAGTTCTCTACCTGGAAAGTGAGTTTTGAAAAGTAGGGGTGAGTTGTTGAACATTTCTGTCATTGCATCAGAGCCCATTTCAACAATGGGGCTTGAATTTTGAGCTCTGTCTATATTTTCCTATGACCTGAGATTCTTCCCTTGTCGTACCACTGTCCCAAGCATTTAAGACGATAGGCTGCCGTCTTCGCCTGAGTTTCCACCTCCACATTAAGTGGTGTGAGATTCAGGAGGGTTTCTAGTACGTACCAAATTCGAGGAGGTTCTCATTGCCCCTGAGATACCCATTCAGGTGGTTACCTCTGTAGGTGGTTAAGTCTATTCCTAGCATCTATTTGCAGGGTCCTTATCCACCATATGAGTGATCATGAATCTAGGTTTCACTACTGTGGTGTATATCCAGGATATGGCTTTCGGCTGAAGTCCCCAGGTTATACCGAGATGCTTCCTACAGGTCCATAGAGAGGCACTGGCTTTCTTTGGTTTTGCCTCAAGATGTTCTATCCAGTTGAGCTAGGAGTCCAAAATGACTCCAAGGTGTTTCACCATTGTTGAAGACCGTAGGATATTTCCTTGCAGAGAGGGAAGTCTGAAACCTTCTCTTTTCCTCTTATTGGTTAACTCTTTCAACGCTGAGCCATTATTTGATATGTCTTCCTTCTGACTGAATGCAGTTTTTTGGATTTCTTACTAGTTTGTCAATTGAAAAACATATATCCTTTATTCATTTTAAAAAATCTTTAAAAAAAAGTAATTAAAAAATTTTTTTTTAAAGTGACGTGAATTCACGTCGTCAGCCGTACAATAGAGCCTGTTGTGTGTAATGCTCGGTAGTATCACTGCCCCTGAAATATTTTTTACGCTCTAATTTTTTTTATTTATTCCTCTCCACTGAAAGTACAAGAAAATACTTCAAAACTTATCATGTTTGTAATGTAAGTGCGAGCTTATTATTTTCTACCCTTTTAGCTCATTATGTATCTATCTAATAATATTTCAGTACTACATTTATTTGCAATATTTTGAGCAAATTTTTCTGCCTGCCGGGTGTACCTTATGCCGATGTTCTAAATAGACGTTTTGTATGCTTTCAATGAGATGATTTTGGAATGGGATATAGTTATGAAAATCCATTACAACACAACGTTTGACTACATTTTTCAATGTTTTTGAGAATTTCACGATATATATTTATGAAATTTTGTTGAAAAAATTATTCATTTACTAATTTGATTTTCGAGTATTTATTGCAATTGCATAAAATATAAATCATTATTTACAAAGTAACATATAATATTTACATCACGACACACGTATGCATACATAAAAATACAAAATAATTATTTAAAAAAGGCAAAATATTAAAACATTTGATATATTTATCCAATTAACTTAAAACATCCTAAATTTACTGACTTATTTCCTTAGATTTTGCTTTTTTATACATATACATTTTTATATACACTTATGCTCGGATGTTCCTATGAAAGTTGACGAAGCAAGGTTGAATACAGAGGGGAGGGTGTCCCTCGCATGCAGGGCAAAAATACGTAGTGTCTTTACGTATCCCCATCTTCTGGCATTCTCGGCACCTTCTTTGCATTGTTCTCTTCCTTTTGGCTTTGTCATCTGTTGGGAGGGGTTGAGGGAAATGCTTTGACAGGCCTATGCTTCTGGAAGGGACTGAAGGGGAAGGGCGAGAAATGGCTGGGGAAAGAAGAGATTTTATGACCGAAAGCCGAAAGTCGTATAGAGAGGATTTGGGGTGAGATTTTTTGTAGAGATAGTAGCTGTTGAGGAGAAGAAGGTGGAAAATGTGAATGCCCAACTTCTTATACCATTTGAGCGTTTTTCGCTCAATTGGATAATATGACATCATCTGATCAGTATGATCGATGCCACCCATTGCCTCGTTGTATCTAGCAATTGCCTCAGGTTTGGGTATAGGCTCCCCTCCCCTTCGACGGTGGACATCAACCATTTCACCACCATACTGTGAACTGATCATCAGTACCTCTCTTCTGTCTTTCCACTTCAAGACGCAGACACCGTCTTCAGTGAAGGCATTCACAACTTCCCCCTTCTTTAATTTTTTTGAAACAATGTGGGGAGGATTACCCTTCCGGTTAGTTCTCAGAGTTCCGGTACAATAGGTCTTCCGCTCTAGTAGTTGGTGGACCAAATTGACGCTGTTGTAGTAATTGTCCATAAACAATGAGTGGCCAGCATCAAGCTGACCCTCTATTAGTTTATTTACAACAGTGTCAACGTGGCCTCGGCCTCCTACGTCAGCGTCACTAGAGCCAGTGTACACGATAAATCTGAGAACTAAACCAGAGGGTTCTGTAAGCATATACAATTTTATACCGTATTTATGTTTTTTCCCCTTCAAAAACATTCGGAAAACTAGTCGTCCCCTCCAGAGGAGCATAGACTCATCAATACAGAGTTTTTGCGTTGGGATCACAGCATTGGTCATGGTGTCATGGAAGAGGTCAATAAGGGGGCGTATTTTATAGAGTCAATCAGTTGGCTGAGGCTGACCGGGTTCCGGGTTTTTTGCAAAGTGTAAACATTGCAAAATACCCGAGAACCTGTCACGGCTCATGCAGCCCCGAAAACAAGGAAAGTTAAAGAGAAAGTCCGTGCTCCAAAAATCGGCTATCCTGCTCAAGGGAATGGTTCCCATATGAAACAAGATGCCAAGGAAAACAAGGAATTCCTCCTTGTTCAACGGCTTCCATTTAACAATCCTCGCCTTACTGGCTACATTCTGCGCCTTTAGCTCGTCGGCAAATCTATTCGTTTCTGTCACAGTAAGGTCGAGAATATTGTCAGTCAGTAAGAGGTTAAAATAGTCTCTGGGTTCATCTCCTTGGGTTGGCGCAGTCATGCCAGGGGTCTTTGTGAATGGGATTGGGTCTTTTGTCGGTCTGTTGGAAGTCCAAGAGTACGAGGTCTCTCTCAGTCTGGAAGTGGTGGCATGCAAAGAAGGGCCGGGTAGGCCAGACTCTGGGGATAACTGTACATTACCCTGCGAGGGATCCCCTTCCTCCTCTGATTCATCTTCGCCGCTCTCTCCCCACTCTGTCTCCCCCGAGAAATGACTCCCTTCGTCCTCATCACTCCCGCTGCTATCGTCTTCCTCCTCAAGAAGCCTCTGGAGTTCCACCACATCCGTTATAATTTTGGATACCTCAGGCCTCCGAGACTTTGGTGGGGGTGGATTTATCGAAACATCCAGAGGCTCTGGAGTAGACAAGGGCAGGGGACTGTCTCGGGATGTTGAGGGTTGAGGGCTCTCCCTAGAAGTTGTTTCTTCCGCCGCCACTCCCCTTTTCTTTCCTCCTCGTGTTTTTACCATTCTATATAATGAAATAAAATTAGAAACAAATAATAAAAACCTGAAAACATCAGGTATATTATCATTCAATAATACAATCATGAGGTTATCTTACCTGCAAGGTTTCCAACTTCTCTCTAACTCTACCCCACTTCCGCGGCTAATATGTATGAGTCTTTTGTTCTTTGGTTATTTATAGAAAAGAAAATCAACAATTAGTATTATTGTTAATTTATTTCAATATATTATACTGATCAACTACATTTAAATCATTTCTTCATAATTTAATTTAATTTATAAAGCTTTACATCAATATAAAATCATGCGTAAGAAAGAAACTAAATAGTATAAAGGGTAAATATTTTAGTGTTAACAAGTCAATTGTTCAGTAATATTAGAATATTAGTGCATATACCTAGTTACGTTCTGATGTGAATTACGCTTTTGACTCTTTTATTCGCCACGTTTTTGAAAGTTCATCGAAGGTGACAAGAGCGTTGTGTTCTTCCGTTACATTGAAAAAAGTTAATCTAAAGTGACCCAATATCACATAATTCAGGAAAATATCTTCATTTTATGGGCAGAACTATGGGTTCATGAATGCGTAATCTGACATTTATCTATTGTTTGGGGCATAAGAAAAAAAGGAATGTTCCTTTTTTTCTTATTAGCCGAAACTTCAGGCAAATGTGGTATCAAACTAAAAACTACACAACTCGAGAACTTTTTATTCTAAATCATAAGAAAGAAATATATTTTTAAAATTCTATTGATTGAAATATTTCAAATTTGACCCTGATTATTATATTTCAGACTTTACAAATTAGGAAAAAATAGCGATTCATCACCATACACTAACATGTGTCTCAAATTGTTCACCGAGGGAATTCCAAAGCTGACCTGCGCAACATCGAACTATCCTTCAAACAACAAACCACCCCTCTAGGAAAATCCCTCCTCTCTCACCCCGTCTTGTTCTCTCTTTTTGCTCTACCCACTCATCCCTAATCCTTTCCGGGGTGCAATAAACCCTCCCCGCATCTGCGAAACTTTCACCAGCAGAGCCCGACTCGGTCGTGCGTCAAGGCACCCCGGGAAGAGACCAGGAAAAAAACTAACGGAATATTTTCTCTGAAATAAGGGGAATGTCAAATACCTAACCCTGTTGTTTACCAGTCCCCAACCTCGAAAAACACCCTCTCTCAGAGGCTGCATGTTTGACGGGAACTTACACTTACACTTAGGTAGATAGATATTTTTCTCAAATATTCCAACTATGCGGGTCGCAGAAACAAAGTATATAATTAATAGGATAAACGTTTACTTGGCCTAACACTACGCGAATTAGAATCCTTGAGAAGCTAGGTTAAAAATATAAAAATGTTCAGTGAGTACGTGCAGCAGTTTTTTATTCTTACGCATGCTTTCCGGCATTATATTGATTACAAACAACGGCATAACTAAACGACTAAGTAATATTCACCACCCTTGGCATTATTCAC